>BMAU01005221.1:0-600000 GCA_019973935.1 Trichonephila clavipes
GTTAGGTGTTGTTAGTATTTTATTTATTTCCCAATAATCACAAGTCAAAGTTATTTGACGGCACGTCCATACCTCATTAAACACTTGTTTTTGGGAGAAAACGGCTTAGGTCCATTAAGGTTCACCATCCCTGATATATATATATATATATATATATATATATATATATATCCTATATATATATATATATATATATATATATAATGAATCTGAAAAATTATTTGAAATCTCAAGTATGAAATGCAAATACAGTGTGAATAACAAACTGACCAATTCAAAAATATTGAAATATTACACACTTTCTTCGCAACTACAACATTGTTTTTACAGATGCAAAAACTACAAATCCTGCGCATGTGCAGTATTGCTCTGAGCTGCAATAGGATAGTTTGGGCCTGCTCCTTGGATGATTCACATAATTTATCATTTATCTTGATTGCATGATGCTATTTAATATTCATAGTCTAATCAATTGACAAAATATACTATTTTGCTGTGCTGACGATCCTTGAACATATAGTGGAGAAAATTTTTAAAAAATTTAGTGAATACCGAAAAAATTGTATTTAAACTTTTGAATACCGGTATTACAAAATTGTACAAATGGCTCAAAATACCGGTATTCGGTATCCCGGAATACCGGTATTGCAATCTCTACTTGCTACTAATCCACATTTTGTTAATATTGAGAACATTTCTTCTCGTACAAATTAATTGGATCAGTGTTTCTGTTTTGTGAGATCAATAAATAGATTGTTTTTGATTATGGTTAGTGTTTGTTCCCTTCCTCCCACATCTCTACGTGGGCAAGATGTGACGGGCTCTACGCGTCTTTTCATTAACATGTCCTTTTGGGTTCTTTGGGGCCAGAATGAATGTCAACTCTTTTCCAAAGCGTGAAGGAAAGATACAAATTAGGAAGCTTTTGAATAACAGAAGTTTAGAGTAAGCTGGGTGGCATTTGGGGAATGTTATGATAGTCCGTATTTCAAGTGTGAAGAGGTTTTGAGAGGTAAAGTGACAGCAAACAGAAGTTACCCGTGACAGAGAGCCCTTAGGTCAATGTGTATACCATTGCACGCCAGTGAACCGCAACTTCAACTAGGATCAGATTGATCGTTACTTCATTCGACATTAAGGTAGGAGTGACTATTTAAATATTCGAGTCTGTGATAGCATTGGAATTAAGTTTAGGCTAGTTAGATATTGATAGTGGTCCGAGTTACGCTATTTTGGTATTATATATTGTGTGTTTAACCCCACCGTAGATTCTCTCACATATATTAGAATCTAATCTGTTAAAGGTTTAAGTTAAGATCTTAATGAAGTCATTTTAAGATCATGGCAACTTCTAGTTCTTCATTTATTCCTACACCTCTAGCTCACGCTGATAATCAAGGAGAAGGGAGGGGGGCACCCTTACAAAGAGAAAGAGACGAATCCCTCTCAGAGTGGCAACGGCAGATTTATATGCGTGCGCGTTCAACGTAGTGTGTGCGCGTGATCTATGAAAATTAAATTGTGAATGAGAAAGCTGTTTTACGTTATTCGAATATACATAGCTGTGAACATTTTGATTTTGAAGTTGAATTTTGACTTGATCTTCGAATAAGTGTGTAGTGAAGTTGTAAAAACGTTCACACTATATGAATACCGATATTGCACTTTTGGTTAATCCTTACAATTTAAGCTTTATTTATCGTTTCTTCATATTATTTATTCGTGTTGGGATCTAGTTATTCGACTCGTTTTGAAAATATCGTTTGGTTTACTTGTAAACGAGTTTGTGAGTGTAATATTATTATAACCTTCTATTTTTGAATTCTTAAAGTTGGTGTATTTATGAATTCTTGTAAAGGGTGTTTTTTTAGAGGTATATAGAACTTTAAATTGCAATAAAACAACGATGTATTATTCGATTGACATGAATTTTTTTTATTCGAAAGATAATCTTGTGGCATTACATTTTAAATATGATTTCTGGCATATGACTGCCACGGCTGTCTCGGATATAGTCCAATCTGGACGTCCAATTTTCGATGACTTCATAAGAGAATTTTGTTTAGCGATGAAGCGCACTTCTGGTTGTATGGCTACGTCAACAAACAAAACTTCCGCATGTGGAGTGAAGCCATTCCACAAGTGTATGTCGAAACACCGTTACATCCAGAAAAACTAATAGTTTGGTGCGCTTTATGGGCTGATGGAATCCTTCTTCAAAAACGATGAAGGCCACAACGTTACAGTCAATGGTGATCGGTATAGAGCCATGATTACTAACTTTTTCATTCCTGAATTGAACAATCATGATGTCCAGGAGCTGTGGTTCCAACAAGACGGCGCAACATGTCACACAGCTCGTGCCACAATCGATTTATTGAAAGACACGTTTGACCGCCTGATTTCTCGTTTTGTACCTGTGAATTGGCCTCCAAGATCTTGTGATTTAACACCGCTAGACTATTTTCTGTGGGGCTATGTAAATTCATTGGTCTATGCGGATAAGCCACAAACGGTTGACCATTTGGAAGACAACATTCGCCTGTGTTATTGCCGATATACGGCCACAAATGTTGGAACAAGTAATCGAAAATTGGACGTCCAGATTGGACTACATCCGAGCCAGCCATGGCAGTCCTATGCCAGACATCATATTTAAAATGTAATGCCACAAGATTATCTTTCGAATAAAAAAAAATCATGTCAATCGAATAATACATCGTTGTTTTATTGCAATTTAAAGTTCTATACCTCTAAAAAAACACCCTTTATAAAATGTCTTTTCCAGCTCTTATACTAGGTAGAAATAAATTTAACAGAAATTCATTTTTGAAAATTGATTTAGACGTATTACAATGGGCTCAATTCCTGACATTCACATGATAAAGACTACACCATTGAGTTCAAAACAGACATTAAACTAATTGTACTATTTGTTTTATTTTTGTAAAACTAAGATAAAATTCCAAACATCATAACTAGGTAAAAATGTGTAAATGTTATATAAAACAAAATTTTTCAAAATGCTTTTTTTTAATTAAAAAAAATTGTATTTTATGCATATACTCTTAAATAAAATGCATTTTGTAGACATAGTACTTTTTAAAAGAAAGTTCCTGCAAAGAGCATACCGAAGAGCGTGCACCGATTAGCGAGTGAGTGAATATTAACGTCGCACTGTTCAGTTACACGAGGGTTTTTGGCGACGGACCATGTCATTTTAAACCATGGTCAAGTGACGCGGATGACACCTGAACTGGCACCCCCCTCTTTTAACTACCACACCACACCACGGGAGTACGTTTCAGTCCTCGACAAATTTAACGTGCATCACTGCCCTACACGGTAGGTCTTTAGTGGTACTGGGCTCGAACTCATGACATGCCTGCCATGATCCGATACCTTGACCACTGGGTTACCGCAGCCCTTCTGATTAGCTAGAAACACAATACAGCTTTTATCGTGAGACTATAACGTCACGTGAGTTTTTGAATTGATTGACTAGAATCACGTGGTTATCATTATCATGTGACTACAACGTAACATTAATTTAGCCCATTAAAACATATACAAATATGATTCCTTAAACTGATAAAATTGTACTATCATTAACGCTTTACATGATCAGGTATAATGAAAACCATTTTAAAAGTTCCCATGACTAATCATTCCAAATTCTTCACACACACACACAAACGGTTTTCGTTTAAAATCCAACAACTATACATTTTTTTAAAAACATAATAATGTGTAGCGATTAAAAAAATTTTTAAAAAAATTTTAAATTAATTTTTTTATAAAACAGGTTTGAAAACGGTGACAATCATCTATGAATTTTTCATTTAAACTGTGCATCTAGTTACCTCAAACTTATCTTAAAACTAATTCATCATAATTATTTTTAAAAATTTGAAGGACGTGATTACATTCAAAAGCAAATTCTTAATAAAAACAAACATCTAAAAAATTACAAAAAGAAATTATTTAAATTATTAACCGTACGCCTCTCATACATTAATTTTACTATACAGTCACACAGTTTTATTACACAGTTTGTAGAATTTCTTCATTGCAAAGACATTTTGAAACTTGCAAGATATATAATTCAAGTATTAATATTCATACAATGATTAATGTGTGTTTCTTTTTTAACTTGATTCATATAATGTCTGTTTTATGTACTTTTCTTATCTAAAACTTCCGGTGCTTTTCAGTTTTAATCTTGACAGTTTAAGAGGTAGGATTGAATTTTCGATTTGAGAAGTTCTGATTATTTTATTTCAATGACATCCACTTAGTTGCTGTTGTTAGGCCTGATATATATATGAACCGGTTCATAGTAAAAGTTATTCAAAATTTTATTTAATTAATTAATTAAATGGAAAAATATGAACTATTATAGAATCGCCAATTGGAAACTTTAAAGCTGCTACTAGGATAATTGAGTGACCATGATTTCTAATTCCTACCAAAGCCATGCCATGTGAATTACTGGAGCCTACATACATTTAATAGAACTGTATCTCATTTAATAGGCATGGTGTTGAGGTTTAAAAAATGACATTCCGTGGTGGATGTTGTGACGGGGCTTTATCGCGCCTTCTACTAAAACCCTCTTGGGAAACCTTTGGGGCCCGAATGGCAATTCTTTCCAACCAACTCAAGAAGAGAACGCGATTATTCAGATTAGAAATGTGTATATATTGGAGCTTTAGTATTCGCGTGAGGTGCTAGGGGAGTTCTATGAGTGTTAAGTGAGTTCTAAGTGAAGTTCTAAGAAGGAGATTTTAAGTGGGTTCGAAGTTAGAAGAATTGTCCATTTGCCGGATCAATTTGGATACAGTATTTTATTGACGATATAAGGAATGGTAGCTGTTCGCCGTGGAATAGCGGTAAGATAGATTACATTAAACTTTAATACTAGAGCGGATTCTAGTAAGTTGAGGAATCATCTGTAAATATAGATTCGGTGGTTTAATTTAACTATTTGTTAGAATTGTAGTTTATGTCATATCACTCCTGATCCTTAAGCCTGTGACGGGCTCACGCGTCTTTTCTTTAACATGTCCTTTGGTTTCTTTGGGCCAGAATTAATGGCAACTCTTTTCTAACAAAATCCAAGAAGTGAAGTGTGAATAAAAGATGCAAATTAGCAAGCTTTTAAATATCAGAACTTAGAGTAAGCGAGATGGAAATTTGTGGCAGTTGATGGCAAGTAGATGAATGTTATTATAGTTCGTGGTTCAAGTTTGGATAAGGTTACGAGGTGGTGATTAGAAGTTATAAGTGATAAAGATATTGAGAACAAAGGTGCATACTAGTACACGCAAGTAAATACAAGATTGCCTTTATGATATTAGTGATTGATTCTTGAGACTGCAACAAGGTAGGATTGGCTATTTAATATTAGATTCAGTGATTGCATTAGAATTGAGTTTAGCGATTCAGTTATTGATAGTGGTCCGAGTTAGGTTAAGTCGTTATTATATATATATATTGTGTGTGTTGCGTATTTAGCCACATTAATTATTATAATTTAATTTGTTACAAGTTTAAGTTGAAAATCTTAATAAAGATATATTAAGATTATGTATGCCTCTAGTTCTTCCACTAATCCTACACCTCTAGCTCACGCTGACACTCTGAGAGATATTCTCCCAAGAGGGGAATATCACAAGCCTCCCCTAGACTTATGTTGCTTTACTTAATATAAATTGAGATATTAATAAACTGTTTTTTTTTATTATGGAAGCTATTAGTGATCAATCTTTCCTCCCCTCGTACTTAGGTCACGTGGATGTTGAAGAGATGATAACCACAACCCGTGGGGTATCACAATGTTTGTCATTGGTCAACAAAATGATATGAACTGCCATCTATCCGAATCAGAGTCATTCACGTTTGGCACGTGTCAGATGACTGCGACGAAAAGGAATACCTACACTGGTCAATCTCAATAAGAACTTTTATTCCTGTCATTTACAATTCGAGATCTGAGGGAGAAGGAATCACTATTCTAAGAAAAGAAAGTATTTTTGCTGTTGTTGGACTTCCCGACCGATACATAGAGAATAATCCTTTCCTTGCCATTACATTTTCAGTAGGTTCGGATGTCATTTGGTACGTTTCCCCTTGAGGTCTCATGTTTCAGATTGCTAGTCTGTTTGAGGCGTGTGCCACAGCTGTTTGCATAATTATTAGTGATTTACTGGAAATGTCTGACTTACATTCTTCATGAAGTGTATCCTCAATGAGAAGTGCTAGGCTTTGCAGCCATTTAGTGTTATTTTTTTAATCATGTCTTCAGCGAGGAATATTGGTGACTGATCAGTCATGGTATCTTGGATGCTGCTTGGGTCAGTGGGATTTGAATCGTCCACCTTCGAGTTTAGAAATCCCTCTGTGCACGCGTAAGGCGACTGGGACGAAAAGGAGTCCCTTTTTGGGCCATTTCTTAATCGTTTTTATTCCTATCCTCTGTAGTTTATAACCTACTAGAAGGGTCGCCACAGACCTAATAACTCAGATGCCGTTCTAGGTCTGTTCGAATCCTCGTGTCATTAAAATCTGCTACGTAGAGGGGCCAGTGCACTATAAATATGTTGAGGTTCCAAGTCCATATGTTGGCGTGATATGGAACTTTGGAGAGTGGTGTCTTATTTCAGGTGTTATTCTCGTCACTTGACTGGGATTTATAATAACGAGGTCTATCCCCAATAGTCATTGTGTAACCTCAGAGTGTAACATTAATCTAGTTGTCCTCGGTCGTGGCTCAAAATTACTAGGATTGTTACCCATAAACTCATTTCTTTGGGCAGCATTAATTCATTTTAAATCTCGGTCTACAAGTAGGATTCTGGATTTTGAAAATGGATTTGGATTACGTATTATTTTGTGATTTTAGTTTATTTTGATTGACTTTTGGTTACGTTTCATCATTTTAAATTATAGTTAGATAATGAGAACCCTGCATGAATTGATATCTCACCTTCCAAACTCCTATACTACTCCTAATGAGGAGGCCATGGTAGCCCAGCGATCAAGGTCACGGTTTCGTGGCTGGCATGTCATGAGTTCGAAACTAGTACCGATGAAGATTCGCCTTGCAGAGGGAGCGATGCACGTTAAATATGTCGAGGCTCAAATGTCCTCCCGTTGATGTGTTGTGGCAGCTAAGAAAGGTGGGTTCCAACTTAGAAGTCATCCTCGTCACTTGACTATGGCTCAGAATTACGAGGCCCGTTGCTAATAGCCCTTGAGTAGCTTTACAATGCGATGTAAATATAACTCTAACTCTGACTCTAATCCAAATGAGGACTTCGATTTTGTTTTCAGTGAAATACGATTGAATTTAACGAGAAGCAGTCTCCGTTATTGCACGTGACAATCAGTAGTGGAACTCAGCCTTCCAACCAAAAATGCAAGGATTGTGAAATTTTTAACATCAAGCCCCTGTAAACAAAAAGGAGAGAGTAAGTTACAGAATAATTTTACAAATTACGATTAGAAATAAATATTATGAAAAATAAAGTTAAAATGTAAGGTCTGATAATTTTATAAACTGGAAAAGAAAAAATTAGCTTTAGAAACTTATTACGGGTATTTAATTAAATTGATAGGAGCAAAAACTCAGATTAGCAAATTGCTAATCCGCCAAGTGAACACTTATAGCGACGGCACATAAAATATGCACCAATTTAAGTTGCTATTGATTGTTACTAATTCTATTCAATTATTACTGAAAATGGCTATGGAGAATGACCATAAATGGTTGCAGTTGGCCTTATTTCGTCTGCTACTGGCAGCAACATTTGGTGACTTATCGCCTGCGCCTGGCTAACGGAACAGTATCGAAATATACACTCATGGACAAAAAAAATTAGCACACCAAGAAATAATTGCGGGATCGTAACGAAACTTGTCATGAAGCTTCATGTCGGGATGATATGCGAATGATTAGAAATGCTGCTTGATTGCGCAATACGTATAGCCGGTAGATGGCATTTAACGTCGTTCTCTGTTGAGTATAAAACAGGTAACTAAAGCTTCTTTGAGTGTGCTGAATCGTTTACAAAGGAAAAGCTGAGGTAGACATGCCATTACGCCGTTTTCGAAGACAATATGAGCAGCTGTCACACTTTGAGAGAATGAGAATCATCGGCATGATGGAAGCTGGGTGGTCAGCTAGGAGAGTAGCTCGTCCATTAGGCCGCTCTGATTGTGTTGTGAGGAGGTGTTGGGACCAGGGAATCCGAAAGATGTCATTTACACGAAGACCAGGCTCAGGACACCCTCGACCGACCAGTCGTCGAGAAAACCGCCACATCGTAAGAAATGCACACGTACAACCAACTGTGTCATCGGCCGCCATCCAGGCACAGGTAGCACCTTCACTAGGGGCCCCTGTGTCTTCTCGAACCATACAAATTGCCTGACTGAAGGACATTTGGGATCGCGGCGCCTATTACGTGTGCTGCCCTTGACGCCCACCTATCGACGCCTGCGTTTGGAGTGGTGCCACGCACGAGGAAACTGGACTTCAGCGGAATAGAACCAGGTCGTCTTTAGTGGTGTATCCAGATTCAATATCAACAGTGTTGGCACGCGTTCATGTGTGGAGACCCCGTGGTGAACGCCTCAATCCTACCTTTGTTTTACAGCAACACACCACTCCCACAGCTGGTGTGATGGTATGGGATGCTATTGCTTACAAAACACGGTCACCCCTAGTACTGATCCGTGGCACCATGACAGCCCAGCGGAATGTCCATGACATCCTGCAACCACATGTGTTGCAACTCATGCAACGGCTCCCAGGAGCCATTTTTCAACCAGACAATTCTCAGCCTCACACGGCAAGGGTGTCACAAGCCTGTCTCCGCACTGTTACTACCCTTCCTTGGCCTGCCCGATCTCCAGATTTGTCTGCAATTAAGCATATATGGGATCATTTGGTATGGCGAATTGGGCACCCCACGAGTTTGAATGAACTATAGGCAAGGTTACAGCAAATATCGAACGAAATGTCTAAAAACATCATACAGAACTTGTATGTTGAACAGGGTATTAAATCCTCCGTTCTTTAGCCTTTTTCTCTGAAATAAATTATCCTTTTTTTATTTTCTAATTATTTACTTATATCAAAGTAGTCATTAAGTATGTATAATTTCGTTTCATTTTGATGACTGCTTCTTGATTCGCTAATTTTTGTTTTGTCTATGAGTGTATATACAAACATAACTTATTTTCAGAATAAACTAATCTGCCTCAAGAAAAAATTAATGAAATTAATATAATGTACTTTTATAAAACAAACTTTTCTTCAAAAAAATTTCTTTTATGAACTTTTATTTAAATGAGAAAATATTTAATTTTACCAGTATAAGATTATTATAACGAATAGCGCTCACTTAAAATGCTGGAATCCAAAATTTTTAAAAGAAATTTTAAATATATATATAATTTTTATTTAAAGTGCTGGTTCTCTCTCTCTGGCACAGAACAATACTGGAACCAGTAAGTGGGCTATCGCCAGTGATATAGGGTTTCCCCATGTAACCGTCTGGCAGATTTTACATTCTAACGACATGTACCCCTATCACATTCAGCACGTACTTTGATGACGATCATTGTCTTTTTAAGGTTTTTGAAGTTTTGTTTTTCTCTGTACTAAGGATAATAAACATATTTTCTCCTCTTATTCGTGTCCTGTCTTTCTTGTGCTTTTTGTCATCCCTACCGCGCCCGGTAAGTTTTTCCGACCATGCATTCCTGTTGTAAGGTAGGAGCCCGTGGGGGTTGCCCTTCGTCTACATTATCCTGGTGACCTAGAGGTGTGGGAGCGAATGTAGAACCAGACGTTGCCATAATCTTAATCTCTCTTTATTAAGATCTTAACTTAAACAATATACAATATTAATATTAGTATTTAAACCAAGTGAATCTGTGGTGAGGAGACACATAATACGTATGAAAAATAAATTTTAAAGATAAAGCTCAAAAAACGTCGATAGAGGGCGCTTTAGACTTTGGTGTAACGAACAACTAAAGAGTGTTTTTTTTCAGGTATAGAAATTTAAGTTGGAATTACTTTCCAAGATGGCGACCGATTTAACAGCTGTCAAGTGATTTATTCTCAGTTTGGTTTGGCAATTCATCAAAACGATCATCAAGGAAGGCGTAGATTCGTCGAATGGGCCCAAAACGAGATTGCCGTTGTTCCCGATTTTCATAAGCGAATTTTGTTTAGCGATGAAGCGCACTTCTGGTTGAATGGCTACGTCAACAAACAAAACTTCCGCATGTGGAGTGAAGCTATTCCACAAGTGTATGTCGAAACACCGTTACATCCAGAAAAACTGACTGTTTGGTGCGCTTTATGGGCTGGTGGAATCCTTCTTCAAAAACGATGAAGGCCACAACGTTACAGTCAATGGTGATCGGTATAGAGCCATGATTACTAACTTTTTCATTCCTGAATTGAACAATCATGATGCCCAGGAGCTGTGGTTCCAACAAGACGGCGCAACATGTCACACAGCTCGTGCCACAATCGATTTATTGAAAGACACGTTTGGTGACCGCCTAATTTCACGTTTTGGACCTGTGAATTGGCCTCCAAGATCTTGTGATTTAACACCGCTAGACTATTTTCTGTGGGGCTATAAAGTGTAAAGTCATTGGTCTATGCGGATAAGCCACAAACGCTTGACCATTTGGAAGACAACATTCGCCGTGTTATTGCTGATATACGGCCACAAATGTTGGAAAAAGTCATCGAAAATTGGACGTCCAGATTGGACTACATCCGAGCCAGCTGTGGCAGTCACATGCCAGAAATCATATTTAAAATGTAATGCCACAAGATTATCTTTCGAATAAAAAAATCCATGTCAATTGAATATGCATCGTTGTTTTATTGCGATTTAAACTTCTATACCTCTAAAAAAACACCCTTTATTTTTTACCGTTATTTTTGTATTACATTAAATGCTTTCAAAAGCTTAGACTTAAAATCAAATTTTGAGCTCAGAATTTGAATCGTTGGGGGTGGTTACGTAGCGCAAACTCAACTGTGTTCATGAGGTGAAATTTTAACTCACCTTCCCTGGACACAGTTCAGTTATTCACGATCTTCGATGCTCGGTCGTAGACTAGGCAGCAGCTACTACCCACTAAACGTAAAATAAACTAGAGATAGATGGCAAAATTTTTAAAACATTATTAATAATGGACATGAGCAACTTCTCTGCTCAAAATAAAAAGAAACAATTTGATGTACGCACGTAGTTGAATGAAGGTTTAATGAATGATGACACGTAGAAAATGGTACACGCATGATTTTCTTGCGGAATCCCAAAAACTGCTCGAAAAAGCGCCCACCAGCAAAGAAGCATGCCTCACACCGCCGGCAGAGGGAATGTCGAACATCAGCAAATACTCCGGGCATCTCCCGGATTTTGCCTGCTACGACGGCAATCCTCGCAACCAGGGCCTCATCGGAGTCGACGGGGCTTGCGTAAACAAGGCTCTTCTTATGGACCCAGAGGAAGAAGTCTAGGCAGGATAGGTCAGGCGAACGTGCCGACCAATTTACCGGACCACCCCACCCAATCCATCGTCATCGCCCTGGATATGCTGTATCCAATGCACTTCGCACATCTGCGCTGAAATGTGCTGGCGCTCCGTCTTGTTGGAACCAAATATGAGCCTTTATGTTGGCTGGAACACTTTGCAGTAGAACTTTACATCCTTACATACAATTAGCACCATACAATTAAATCATTGTGTACTACACTTTGCATGCAAATCGGGTATTTTGTGGGGAGAAATTGCTCTCATGTCTGTTATGAATAACTTTTTTATTTAATTTTGTCATCCCTCTCTCGTTTATTTTACGTTTAGTTGGTAGTAGCTGCTGCCTAGTCTACGACCGAGCATCGAAGATCGTGAATAACTGAACTGTGTCCAGGGAACTAAGTGAGTTCAAATTTCACCTCCTGAACACAGTTGAATTTGCGCTACTTAACCACCCCCAATGATTCAAATTTTGAACTCAAAATTTAATTTTAAGTCTAAACTTTTGAATGCATTTAATGTGATACAAAAATAGTGGTAAAAATAGTTGTTTGTTACTCCAAAGTCTAAAGCATCTTCTATAGACTTTTTTTAGCTTTATCTTTAAAATTTATTTTTCAAGAAAATACTGACAAAAAGAATAATTTTAGCGAAAACCGTTAACGAATCGATCCATTTTTGCGTTTTTTATAATCATTTGAAATTTCGGACCCTAAACTTTAATGGCACCTATCTCCTTCGGAAGACTTTTTGAACCCTAAGTTTTATATTTAGTATTGTTTGTCTTGATATGTACTATCACCCCTTAAAGTTTTGCCACAGAGTTTAGATATACCCTGTATATATATACACTCTATGACAAAAAAAAAACGATGCGCCAAGAAGGATTTGCCTAATTGTAATGAAATTTCGCATGCAAAAACATTTGAACCGAACATGCAAATGATTAAAATTTGGTGCCCAATGGATGAATAGCGGGAGCTACAGCGCATCGGAACTGCGCACTCATCAGGTGTCTATAAGAAGCGATTCTCAATCTGATGGTCAAAATCTCTGTTGCATTGCGATTTAGGATACCTTTCAATGATTGAAAAAATGACTCGCCGCAGGATTCGACTTCATTACGAGCAATTGTAAGAGTTTGAAAGAGGTCATATCAGTGGATTGAAAAAGACAGGCTGGGCAAATTGGAGAATCACTCGTTAAATGGGTTGAAGCGATGCAGCCATTAGATGATGCTGGAAAGAATGAGTGGACAATAGCAGATTTTAGTGACATGATGGTAGCCTGGGATCCTCGTTGACCTAGGATCATAGCAGATAGGGACGACATATTGATTGTCATGTCTTCTGTCAGAACGCCTGATTCATCGTTATCAACCATCAGACGTGTGACCCAAACACGAGTGTCCACCATGACCATTCACAGACGGCTGATAGAGTGAAATTTACGCTCTTACCGACTGCTGCACCAACTGCTACTCACACCTGCACACTATCGAGCCAGATTACAGTGGTGCTTAGCTCGATCAGGTTGGAATCATGCTGGATTGGAACACATAGTGTTTAGTGACGAATCCCGCTTCCCACTGTGTTCTGATAATCATGGAAGACGTGTCTGGAGATGCTGAGGGCAGCGTGCCGATCCTGTTTTCACTACTGCACGCCACACAGTCTTCAACCAAGAGTTATGGTCTGGGGTGCCATTTATTTTGACAGCCGGGCCCCGTTGGGCGTCATTAGAGGCTTTTTCACAGCACAGAGGTACGTCTATGACATTCTGAGAACTGTTTTTCTACTGTTCCTTTTGCAGCCCCTTGGCCTTTTTTCCAGCAATATAATGCTAAACCACATCCGTCACGCGTGTTGCTATGAACTGTCTTACAGCTTGTCAAACACTTCTTTGGCCAGCCAGATTTCTCTCCAATCGAGCCTATCTGGAATATGATGAGAAGGCGGCTGTGTCTATCAGAGAATGCTGATGACCTGGCCCGAGAATTGGAGCAAATTTGGCAAGAAATACTGCAGGAGACCATCAGAGTGCTTTATCACTCTATGTCACGTCGTGTGGCAGCTTGCATCCGGGGCTAGAGTTGGGTCAACACTTTATTGAGCTCGTTACTTCGAAACTATGTAACTCTGAAATAAATAATTCAATTTTTCTGAAATTTTAATCATTTTCTATTCTATACATAATCTTTCGACCTAACAATTTTTGTCTTTTGTCTCTATCGAACAGCTCGTTTTTGATGCGTCGTTTTTTTTTTTGTTTTTTTTGTTAAGAGTGTATAATCAAAAGAAATAGTTGTCATAGGTTTCTATTTAGATTTTTTTCAAGCAAACTTTATTTTACTTTTTATATCTACTAACAATATTAACTCGTAGATTTAACATAGAACAAATGTCCTTTTTTTCCCTTTGTTTTAACAACAAAAACATTTTGAATTTTGAGTTCAATTTATCCCATGCAGCGAATGAAAAAATTGGGTTTAATATTTTTAAAAACACGAAAATGATTAGACGTTATTCTAAATAAAGAAAAAAAATCAACATTTAAAATTTTGAAGGGGAAGGTTAATAATTTAATTTTGATTCATTCATAAAAGAATATTTTCATTTATAACGAGGTCATATTTATTTTTTCAACTCAGCAAAAGATATGTAGTACTTTTTTTCCAATTAAATTTTAATTATTTGTGAAAAATAGTTTTAACCCAATTTGTGGGTAGTAAATTATTATTTCTCAAGACTTTTCTAATATAAATTAATTTTAACGAATTCTCTTTATTTTACAAATTTTATTCCAGCACCATTTTGTTCATATAAAAAGTTCATATAAAGTTCACCATTCACATTCATTCATTCATATAAATTCATATAAAGTTATAAAAACTTTTCGATACATAAAATGTAAAATCTAAAAATTTTGCAACATAACACGTCACAGAAACACAATTTATCGTTTGGTTTTTTTATCCACATTTAACGAAACATTTCTTTAAAAAAAATAGTTTTTTTCGTCGTACAAACCATCTGCTTACCAAGGTCAAATAAATGAAATAAAAGTACAGTAGCATTGCTCTTCAAAAAGTTTGCTCAGAGATACTTAGGGTAGAAAATAATGCCTTTTATCCCAGTAAGCTGATATTTATACATTTCTCATTATCTATTGGCAACAGGAAAATTACGGCAGAAAGTATTAGGTTCGCCTGATTATAGACAAGATTAGGATCGGTAAAAATAGTCAGGCAAGAGAAAAAGTTGACAAGCGAGTAATGTTGTTAAGTACATCGGCAACGTGTCACAGTTATCACCTAGCTACATTTCTTTTATGACTTCTTTGGGGTTCACACTCCTTTAATAATGGTTATTAAGATGGAAGGGATAAAGAATGAAATGAGGTACTCTGATAATAGGTATTATGCATTCTGAAATTTATTTTGGGAATGGGAAAGTTGATGAATTTGGCATTTTCACATTCGAAATCATTTAGCAAATTCAAGAAATTGTTCAGTTATTGCCACTTTCATGAAAGAGTTATATACTGTGAGTATAAATTAGTTACATTATAATTCCAGCTGAATGTATAAATATTTTAAATCACAATATATATGAAATGATTATTTTTTATTGACTTTTTATATTGATTTGAATTTGCCAATTCTTAAAATTACTTTTTATGCTGTAAATACTTCAGTGAAGGAATATTTTCTTCAGTTTAATGATTCCTTCGTATTTAATCAGAAATTGTCTTTTTTTCATTTAACGTATCCGAACGCGTTAAAATGTCTAATTTCGATCAAATGACACATTTTTTAAAAATTTAATTTAATTGAATAGAATCGTCTTTTGGTTTTATAAAGCATATATTATTTTTTTCTAAGTTACATAAAGGCTAAATTACAGTAAATTACGTAAACTTAAAAAAAAAAAGGAAGGGTGTTAAAAAAAATGGAAGGACTTTAATCTACAAGAAGTAGACGTTTAAACTGTTCAAAATATATATCATAGAGTCTTATAACTAAAAATATTATATATGTATTTCTATAAAACTTTTTTAACTGACATTTATGTTGTTTTCGAAAGAATGTGCTAAAATAATTCTTACTGTATGATTTATTATTGGATTACCTCTACTATGAAATAATATAACACCCCTTTTAATGAACGCAGGTGATAAATAAAATCTCCTTCCCTGATAATTTAATGTACTTGTTTTTTTTATTCTGACATTTTAGGAGAAAATAACTTTTTTTTATATAGCATTGATTAGGATTTTATGCTCACTTTCTATAGGGTAAGTGATGATTTATACGATCTATAGAAGTATCTACAAACCTAAAAGGAATATTTCTAACTTAGATTGCCGATATTGATGAACATTGTAGTGTCTGGCCACCGTTGGCATAGTGTTTGGTGGTAGATTCTGTAAGGCAGTGCTTCTCAAACTTTCAATACTGGTGCCCCCCTTTTCAATCACAATTTTTATCGCGCCCCCTTATACATTAATAATGTACTGAATGTAATAATAATGCACTTTGACGCTAAAGCTACTATACGCGATCTTAATTATAAACCATACAAATTAATAGCATAAGTATTACAGTTTGTACACTACTTTTTGCAAAATAAATAAATTAATTAAGTAAGACAGTGCTTCTCAAACTTTCACTACTGGCGACCCAATTTTCAATCATAATTTTCATCGCCCCCCAATAATAATGTATTGAATGCAATAATAATGCACTTTGAGTATTAAATTTTGTATACGTTACTTTTATATAATATATATATTTTAAGCAAATTATTTTTGAGTAATAATTATAATGTTATGTTATTTTTCCTTTCTCATTTTTTAAATTGGGACAGATTGCAAAATGACATTTAATTAAAAATTTATTTCGTCCATCATGCATTTCTAAAAGTACAAATGTCATTAGAACAAGTAATATAAAAAATAAATTTTAAGTCAATTCTCCTACTTAGGCCAACAAAGAAAAACTTATTTTAGTTACTTTCTATTAAATAGTTTCAATTACTACAAATATGTAATACATATGACAGAATCACAATGTTAAGCGACAAAAGAGAAAGCGATTTTCCTTGCAATTTTTCCTTTTCTTTTCTATATATGGGGTATTGAATATTCTTTTTCGTTACTATTTATTCATTAATTAAATTTAATTAGTGTAAGAAAATAGTAAAGTAAAGAAGAAATCACACACATTCTTAGAAATTAGGCCATCTCGGATGGAATTCGAACTACCGTCCTTCAGATTAGAAGTCCAGCGCGCTATCCATTGCGTTACAGGGGACAGCACGAAAAGTTTTCCTTTCTATAAATGCTTTTGGACTATAATTTTTGTTTGTTACTATTTATTCATTTTTTTAATTTAATTAATGAATTAAAATTTGAAAGAACTGTATTAACATGAAGTGTCACCCACTACAAGTTTTAAAAATGTATTTGAACTTGAATGAATGAATAGAAAGTATTTTATCAACGATTGAAAATTTGAACAAGATATATATGAGAGAGTGAACTTATAGTAGAAATTGAAAAATAGTCTACTTTTATGTTGCGCTCTCTCATATCCATCACATCTGACATTCTCGCGAGCGTCTGCGTGAGTCTGGCCAAACTATCGGACGTCTGCGCAAAACATGTGTACTAATGCTGTACCTCGTACAATTCCAATCAGTCTTGGTCCATTCGATGCTTCTATAGCTACCAAATCTATCTTGTATGTACATTTTATAATTTGCGCGTTAGTTGTAATTCACACTATTAAGTATTACTGCAGAAAATTGGAACAAAAAAAAATCATGGATAAATTTTTAAGTCGTAAGCGAACATTCGACGATAATAAAGCATCAACAAGTGCACAGACGAGCATAGTTCCGAAAATTAAATCAAGGAAATATTCTCAAGAATACTTGAATTTTGGATTTACCATTACTGAAGTAAATGGAGAAGAAAAGCCCCTGTGTGTTATTTGCTCAAAAATATTGGCAGCAGACAGTATGAAACCTAATAAACTTAAAAGACATTTCGAAACGCTTCATGGTGAGTACATTAACAAACCTCTAGAGTTCTTTGTGAATCAAAATTAAAATCATATGGAAAACAAAAAACATTTTTTAAAAAACTTTGTCAGTGAATGAAAAAGCTTTACTTACTTCTTACAAAATATCATATAAAATAGCCAGATGTAAAAAGCCTCACACTATTGCCGAAGAGCTTATTTTGCCTGCAGCATTTGAGATTGTAGAAACTATGTTTGGAGACAATTTTGCCAAAGAGTTGCAGTCCATACCGCTATCAAATGATACTGTTTCCCGTCGAATTGATGATATCGCTTGGCTGAAGATTTAGAGCAACAGCTTTTCGGTAAGTTGCGTGATAAATTGTTTTCAATTCAGCTTGACGAGGCAACGGATAGCAATAAAGATGCTCATTTCATTGCGTATGTTCGATTTTGGGATGGTATGTCAGCGGTAGAAGAACTACTTTTTTGTAAACCAATAAAACTTAAAGCAACAGCAATAGCATTATTTGATATTTTAAATAATTTTATAAACGAGGCAAATATAGAGTGGAAAAATTGTGTCGGAATATGCACCGATGGTGCTCGTACAATGTCAGGAAGATTTAAAAGTATACAAGCACTTGTGAAACAAAAATCTCCACTGTGCATCTGGACACATTGTATGATCCACAGAGAAGCTCTGGCTTCCAAAGAAATTAGTCCTGGCCTGAATATTGTGCTAATGACAGTTGTGACTGTAGTAAATTACATAAAAATGAGACCCCCCTAAAATCAAGAATCTTTTCTGGACTTTGCAAAGACATGGGCGCAGTGCATTCATCGTTGCTATTTTATTGTGAAGCAAGATGGTTAAACTTACAAAACTGAAGAACAACACATGGAAGTTGTTTATAAAACTATTGAATATCATTTAGCTATGTTAGCAAAAAATTTAAAAAAATATTTTTTTGCTGAGGACAACTTGATAGCAAGTTACAAATGGGTGTGAGAGATCCATTTCAAAATACCCCAGAAGGGCTCTCCACTACCGAAGAAGAAAGTTTCATAGATTTCACGTCTAGTGGCGAAATTAAAAGACAATTTTGTAATAAAACTCTCTTTCAATTTTGGGCAGAAGTAGATGATGAATTTTCTGAACTGAAAACAAAAGCATTTCGTATACTTTTACCGTTTTCAACATCGTACCTTTGTGAAACCGGATTTTATGCGGTGGCTGCTTTGAAGACAAAATATAGATCTCAGCTAAATATAGAAAAAGAACTCAGAGTGTCAATTTCTAATATTAAGCCTTCATTTGAAAACCTTTGCTCTGCAAGACAAGCCCATGGAAGTCACTAATAATAATTAAACTTGCTCTTAAATTAGTATTAATAAATTAGTTATAAAATACATTGTGCAGTACTGATACATTTATAAGTACACTGGCTGAAGTACCCGTTCTGCGATTATTTTTTTAAAAAATAATACATTATTCTTGATATAATAGCTTAATTGTAAGAAGATTAAAACCAAGTGCACAACAATGCATACAGAAATATAAAATGATTTTTTAAATGAATGCTCCTATTATAAATAGTTTAAAACGAACTGTAATTTTAAGCCTCACAGAATTAGCATTTAGAATTAATATTAAATAAGGAAAACAAATGAAAAATTCCAATGAAGAATAATTGTGTTATTTTTAATATTTAAAGCGAGAAACGTTCAAAATATTTTAACCCGGAAGCAGGCGCCCACTCCACACTAACGTTAATGGTCGCGCGATCACTTCACCAAGTCACCCCAATCCTTTTTTTTTTATAATTATTTTTCTGTGCTCGATAAAAATCACAATTGCAGTGTGAATAATTTAACTAAGAGAAAATATACTTACCTACTTTAAAGGACTTTTTAATTTTTCTTTGATGATTTGAGAAAAAATCCAATAAAACTAAAGAAACCGTTCCAAATGTGCGGGACCTTAATAAAGAACATAAATCACAGACACTTTTCACTAACAATACAAGAACGTTATTTGCAATCAAAACTGTCATATTTTGCTCACGTTATTGTAATTTTTCTATTCTTTGATGATCTACAAATAGCATGTGTAACCTTTTCTTGCTTGTGTCTTTTTGACAAGGCGAAGTGTTACATTTATGGCTTCTTAGTTTTCTTGATATCTTAATTTTCTTGATAGAGTTCTTTAGGCAGCATTTGAAAATTACAATTCAACTCAAACGTTTCATGTCTATCACTTTTGTCATATTTACTTTCGCTATCACGATTAATATGCATTATTTCATCAAGTTCTTCAATTACTTGATCAGTTTCATCTTCCTTCAGATGCCCATTTTTTTATATTCTGCTCATTTACATTTATAAACCATAATAAGTTGTACAACACAGCAATTAAAACCACAAAGTTAATCGTAGGGGAAAGTATAGCATATTCATAGAAAATATTTCTGAACAAAAGTGGTCGTGAAGGGAACTCGATCAAAACAAGTACCTTGATTGTAAAAAACCGTTTGCCACTCTCAAAAAAGAGGCATAAATGTGTCAAATTCATTTTAGTTTCCATTAAGACTGTCATATCGGAGGATACTGTCAAGAAACTGTTAACGAATAAAGTTTTACCAGAATTTGGAGTGATTCAGCGCCTCATGCGACCGCTCCCATGAAAAAAATGTATTCGATACAAAAACATCGATGTCAGTTATAAAAAAATAATTGAGTAAAACGTTTTTTATAATGCAATTTCATATTACTCATAAAATACATCTTGGCCAATTAATCCTTCAAAGTGCTCAATATGCTTATCCATACATCATAAAACTCATTTACATGGGGGGAAAAGCAACAGAAAAATATTATTTACAACTTTCCCAAAAGAAAAGTAGACGGAGTTAAGCATACCAGTAAGTTTGAAGGTCAAAGAGATGATAATCAAAAGTACTATTCTAGAGGTTACAAGAAACGTAATAAAAAATCTCTCATCGCGGGATTACAGCAAAGCAAACAAAATATCTTTTTTTATTTGGTTTTGGGATCAAAGATAGCTAATGAGCGTTTGAGGTGGAATCTTTTGAAAGTGGAAAACCAGACGATATATATAATTTATATCAGTGTAAATGTGTATTTTTTATTTTTTCAGAAAGCATTTTGTTTTACTTCATTCCAAAAAATAATTTTTTAAGCCTTTTATATTTTCAAGATGCTCGCGCCCCCCTCGAAGGGTTATCGCGCCCCCCCAGGGGGGCGCGCCCCACAGTTTGAGAAGCACTGCTGTAAGGGTTGGCGACTTCCAGCAGGTGTGGGGGGTGAAGGTTGCTAGTTTAAGGGAGAAGTTTGCTCGACTCCGAGGGGTATAGTCGAGGGAGGAAAAATTCCCTTGTTTTGGGAAGCGCAAAAAAGCGTGGAATTGTTTTGGACGGAAGGGAAAGGGATTCCGCATAGTCTCTTGGGACTGTGTTTGAATTGATTTTTATCTGATTGTGTTTAATCCATAGAACTTATGTTAATCAAGAATGATATATTTAATCAAGAAATGTATAAATCGAGATTTTGAATTATATGCGTATTGATGAATGTGAGAAGTTTATTAAGGTATTTTTTTTTTCGACTACGCTCGGAACCGTGATTTTGCAAAATCGCATAAATAGACAATTTTCATGATATCTACTGTGAATTAGATTAGAATACATGAATAAAATTGTTTTAAGGATATTTTGACAAAGAAAATTATTTAATAAATCTTTTGTCAAAAATTAACTTGGAATAATTTTTTTCCCAAATGTTCTCCTTTTGTGAAAAATGCTTCTATTATAATAATATTTTGCCTGCATATAGCTCAGACCTCTGTTCAGAGGCTTAACTAGAATTTTTGAAATATATAACTTAGAGGTGGGTTTATTCATATTTTACGACAACAGAGGGGAGCAATTTTAAGAAAAAAACGCAAATAATTATTTCAATTGGTGGTAACTCTGAAAAAAATGTGAATGTTTCAAAAATTCTAGTTGAGCCTCTGTAGAGAGATCTGAGCTATATACATGCAAAATATTATTTTCATAGAAGCATTTTTCACAAAAGGAGAACGTTTGGAAAAAAGATTATTCTAAGTTAATTTTTTGCCAAAATATTATATTTAAATAAATTTTTTTTTGTCAAAATGTCCTTAAAACAGTTTTATGCATATATTCTAATCTAAGTGACACTAAATATCATGAAAATTATCTATTTATGCGCTTTTTTAAAATCACGATTCCGAACGTAGTCGGATACCTTAAGAAAGTAATAAAGATATTATAAATATGACATATAAAAGTAATACAGGAGCAGTTTCAGAAACTTATCGGACGACTTATTCAAAGTTGGGCAAAACATTTACAGCTTAGCCGTAAGATATGGAATATATCAGAGAAGCCGCCAAAGTGGCGGTCCGCGAGAATATTTCACTGGTCCTTAGAAAAATGTGAGGAATTTACTTACTCATCACGTAAATTATGTCTTAAGATGCATTGAAACACAATTCAATTAATAACAATAAGTGAAAGTTAGAAAAAACACTACTTCATAGAATAACGCCGCAGTAAATATGTCGTACTTCTGTAGCATTGTTTTAGTTGCATGTTTTGTCTCGTCTTGTTTCGCACTCTTAATGTTTCACTCTCCTGTAGGTCGCATATTTATATCAGTTACGGCAGTGGTTCTCAAATTTTCACTACTGGCGACCCAATTTTCAATCATAATTTTTATCGTGCCCCCCTAAAAATAATAATGTATTGAATGCAATAATAATGCACTGTAGAGAGCGCTAAAGCTACAATACGATCATAATTATAAACCGTACAAATTAACAAGATAAGTATTATATATTTTGTATATGTTTCTTTTAAGTAATAAATATATATATATTTTAACTTTTTAGTTCGATTCACTATAAAGCGTGTTTTTTAGCTGTTTTAAAACTATAATTTATTTTATAATTATTTTTACTATACACGATAAAAATCACAACTCCAGTGAATAATTTAATTAAGAGAAAATATACTTACCCCTACTTTCAAGGACATTTCGATATTTCTTTGATAATTTGATAAAGAATCCAATTAAACTAAAGAAAATGTCCCAAATGTGCGTGTCCTTAATAAAGGATATAAATCACAGACACTTTTCGCTAACAATACAGGAACGTTATTTTCCAGCAAAACTGTCATATTTTGTTCACGTTTTTGTAGTTTTGCTGTCGTTTGATGATCTACAAATAGCATTTTGAACTTTTTCTTCCTTGTGTCTTTTTGACAAGGTGAAGTGCTAACTTATGGCTTCATAGTTTTTTTTCACAAAGATCTTTAGGCAGCATTTGAAAATTTCAAATCAACTCAAATGTTTCATGTCAACCACTTTTCTCATATTTACTTTCGCTATCTTGATTAATATGCATTATTTCAGCAAGTTCTTCATTTGCTTGATCAGTTTCAACTTCCTTCAATAGGGATCACAAATGCCAATTTTTTTAATATTCTGCTCATTTACATTTATAAACCATAATAAGTCGTCCAACACAGCAATCAAAACCACAAAATTGTTCATAAGGAAAGTGTAGCATGTTCTAAAAAATAATTGTGTGAAACGTTTTTCATTATGCATTATATGCTTCAGAATACTCATAAAAATACATCTTTGCCAAATAATCCTTCAAAGTGCTCAATGTGCTTATCCATGTATCATAAAGCTCATTCACATGGGAAAAAAAAGCAACAGAAAAATATTATTTACAACGTTCCTAAAAAAAAAAGAGACGGAGTGAAACATACCAGTAAGTTTGAAGGTCAAATATATGATAATCAAAAGTAGTATTTTAGGGGCTAAAAGAAACGTAATAAAAAAATATCTCTCATCGTAATGCATCAGTAATGCAAACAAAATGTCTTTTTTTATTTGGTTATAGGATCAAAGATGGCTAATGAGCGTTTGAAGTGGAATATTTTATTTTTTATGATTACCAGATGATAAAAATAAATTTTTTCAGTGTAAATGTGTATATTTATTAAATCAGAAAGCATTTTGTTTTACTTCATACCAAAAAAATTTTTAACATTTTATTTTCAGTATGCTCGCGCCCCCACCCTTGCAAGGTTACCGCACCCACCAGTTTGAGAAACACTGAGTTGCGGCATTTTAAGGTGGCGTCCTACGAAACTCTCAAATTTAAATTTCATTAAACCGTATCAAGATCTCAATTTTGGCTTTTCATAAAAAGTTAACAACCTTTTCTTAGTCAACAGGCGAAGAACATTCTAATTCAAGTAAGCAGGAACATTCATCACAATAGGAATGTATACTGCTAAAAGTTTGATATACTTAAACCATTTTTGAATTGCTTTGTCTTACAATTTTTGTTTATTTTATTTTGGTTTATTAATAAAGCTTTCATAATTTGGTTACAATAACTAGTTTCATTTTATCAACTAGGTTATTTTTAATCCGGTGACCTCTGAATCAACTCTCAGCTGTTTTGGTAAAATGAAGCAATGGATGATGTTTCATTCCACAGATCCGACAAGAGAATTTAGAAAGACAGACTTTATACCAGTATAGCAGTTAGAACATATAAATTCGTTTTTCACATACACGAGTCTTTTTTTTAACAAGCTCGTATGTAACGGAATCTTTGAACTTGATTTTTAGCCACTTTAAAAGGTCAGATTAATTCGAAATTTCGCACACTGGTCAAGGATGGATGACAATACAATAATTTCATAACTTTGTTCCTTGTCCTGAACAGGATAAATAGAAACAACGATTTCCAGATTTGGCGACTAATTTCAGATTTGGTGATTAAAAGATTAAGAGTAACCCTAAAAACGAAACTTGTTTTTGCGTCAGCAGTTTCTTATCATAATATAAACAATTGTCCAGTCTTTCTGAAAATGGAAATAAAGAAAAAGACTCGTGCATGAGAAAAAAAATTTCTTTTTCAGGGGGATGGGCAAACTTTTTCGGTCACGGCTCAAAAATTTTTTAAAAAAAGTGTATGAATAAATGATAGTTTAAAAAACTAAAAATACATGCTTTTACTGCAGATCGAACTAAAAAAATGAAAAATAAAATTATAGTTAAAAAAAACCAAAAAACATATTTTTATGGTTAATTGAACTAAAAAGTAAAAAATTAATTTTTAATATAAGAATAAAATGATTTACAAGAAAATTAACGTTATTGTGTGGTAAAAGCGTGGGGTGTGTGCTTTGTACTAAATTTTTACACGAACTCAGCATTTCGGAATAGAACTAGTAAGAAATTATAACAGTTGATGTAGAGCACTCCACGCTCTTACCCCAACGACATTAATTTTCTCGTTAATCATTTTATTCTTACATTAAAATTTAATTTTTTTACATTTTAGTTTGATTAACCATAAAAGCGTATTTTTTAGTTTTTTTTTAAACTAAAAATTATTTTATTTCCATTTTCAGAAAAATTAGATAATTATTTATATTATGGTGAGAAACTGCTGACGCACCCCAATCCCCCTTTTCACATAAAGAACACTTTTAGGTTGTAACTTAACCTTTTAGTCACCAAATTTGGAACTAGTTACCAAATCTGAAATTAGTCGCTAAATATGGAAATGGTATATGGAATTAGTTGCCAAATCTGGAAATGGTATATAGAAGTAGTCACCAAATCAGAAAATAGTTAATCCTGATGATCCTGATCAGGACAATGGAGCAAAATTATGAAATTATTGTATTGTCATCGGTCCTTGACAAATGTGTAAAATTTGAATTAATCTGACCTTTTAAAGTGGGTAAACATCGAGTTCAGGATTCCCTTTTATATACAAGTGAAGCTTATAAAAGCGTGTTAAAAATGAAAAAATCCCTAATATTAGTCAATCTGTTTAATGGGCAAGAAGACCATCTTTTTAAAAATATCTCATCGCTTTTAGTGTGGTTTAATAAAGTTTACTTCTGATTAACCTGTATCATTAATTATTAAATATACGGTATATGAACCAATTTTTAAAGTTTGAAAGTAAACGTCAAACATACTTTATATAACTATATTTTATTATTTAAGCTAAGTTCCTGTGCCCTTCTTCCTTTTTCAATTCCTACTATTAGGTCACACTCTCTATATATTTATTTATCTTGGTGGAATTTTCAAACGTTAATAAAATACATTTTAAAACACTCAATTCAGCTGAAATTTTATATACATGATTATTTTGGATGACAATACAATACTTTAACTGTAATTAATAAAAATTAATTGATTAAAACTAATTATTTAAAAAATTGCAAATACAGCCACGTTGGCATCATTTTTGGCGACTTGTGCCAAAACTTGAAAATGTTTTTTTTTCTCACGTTTTAAAGCATTCAGTTGAACTAAAATTTTATACACACGATTGTTTTGGATGACAATGCGATACTTTAAAGATAATTAATCGAAATTAATTACCACTTAATGTTGTGATTCTGTCATATGTATGTACATATTTATATTAACTATAACTATTTAATAAAAAGTAGCTAAAATAAAAATTTTCTTTGTTGATCTAAGTAGGAATTGACTTTAAAAAGTATTTTTTATCTTACTTGTTCATAGTTATTTTAATTTAAGAGTCAGGCATCCTGAATTTTAAATTAACTAAACCGTTATCAAATGTTAACATGTCATTTTTCTGACGTTTTTTTTTCTCCTTATAAAACATCAAGCAATAAGTTTAGAATCTGAACTAAATATATATGTAAAGTTATTTTTAGTAGCATCAAATCTAAAAACATTTGTGTGGTTATATAATTGCTAATGATTGAAATAATCTTAAATATTCTTTTTGCAATGTAGCAACATATTGAAATAGAGTCAGTGAAATAAGTTATTGTTTTGTTTGCTTGGTAATTGTGACATTTTTAGATCAAGAAATATAATTTTAAAGTTTGAAATTAAATTTATACGAATAAAAAAAAGTATTACAAGAATAAAGGTTCAATTTACAACTTAAATCCATGACATGCTTTTTTTACATGTACTTCCTTTAAAATTTTATTTATTACATTTTTATTTTAATTACCATAACACCATAAACGGTAGTGTGCTCACAACGCTTAGACCTATTTTTTCTCCTTTTATTCTACTTTTGACATTTTGAGCTCAGAAAACCAAAAGAGTGAGAAGATAATCTACAATCAACACAATCCGCTAACGTAATTGTTAAAAACAGCCCGGAACACATATACATGAGACCAGCATTCGGAAAAGAATTGGATTGAATTACAAGAGTTACTAGACTTAAAAGATCGCACATCGTAAACATTCAAAAAGTAGCACGGCGACGAATTACCTAAGGGTCCTTCACTATTTTTTTATTATTTATTATTCCTAGGCATGTTGTTAAATCAAAAGTAAGCAAACGCCTACTGATAAGCCAAGTTCTACTTTCTGCAATTACGACATCCTAAGCCTTTTTGTTACTGCTTTTTGGGTACTGAAAGTGGCTTCAGGTAACCACGCCTTTCTCCAGTTATGTCGTTATTTTCACTCCGCTCAATAGGTTTATGTTCTGTCACCTACAATTTGATGGATCGGATAATGTGTTGTTTTATAAGACGTTCTGCTTTGATGTCTAAAATTGGAACTGTAATATCGTTTAATTCTTTAATCCATTCTGCTGCGAATTTCATTAAAAAGAAAAACAATAAATCGGCGGTATTTGTGTGTGTGGTGAGAACCTTCATTACGTCCAGCTGTTAGTATATTGTTAGAAATTTCTTAGTTTTTGCCTTTTATTGTCTTTGTTTAAAGATTTAGTTCGGAGGATTATATGAGAACTAACCTTGTAGACTTTTCAGCAAAAGGTCTGCAAACTAAAAGTTTTGGTTTCCGTATTGGGCTTGAAGTTGAAATAATACACAGAAAATGAATTCAAAACATTCTACGTTAGAATTTTTATTTTTAAATGCAAATATGTTGAATTTGTTTTACCATAACCTTTATTATTCTCAGCTGTTAACTTGAGTGTAACTATCGTTTTATTTTTGTATTTTCTTCTTGATCCATTTGGAAAATGAGTTCAATATTTTATTTGATGATTGATACTACCAATTTAACATCTCATTGAAATGTGCTATGTTTTTAGAGAAATCAAGAACTTTGATTACTATATCTGGCAAGAAACTGCAATGTCGTACACACAACAAACGAATTTAAAACAATTTTCACCCAGAAATTCATTTTAAAAAAAATTAAACATGCATTATTTATATTTATTTTATAATATATAATTACTGCTCTTCAGCTTCTAGCATAGAGATAAACATATTTTTAATTTTTCTTGCGTTGATGTCTAAAACTAGAATTGTAATGTTCAGTTAACTTATTTAAGGCATTCTACTTCGAAATTCCATTATTTTCTTTAAAAACAACAACAAATAGGCGAGATATGTGTTGTGAGCTCCCAGTTATTCTTCCAGCTGTTAGTACACTATTAACAAATTTCCTTCTTTTTGTTTTTTATTATTTTTAACCGGATAATCTGGATATCTGTCTGGATGATTATTTGAGAATTTATCTTGCAGACTTTACAAAAAAAAGTTTGTACTTTTTTCATGAAATAAAAAGGGTTGTCTACAATCTTTGACAAGAAATTTAAATGTTATGTAGAAAATTATTTTAAAACAGTCTACTTTTGAATTATTATTTTTTTAATTAGTAAATATGCGGTATTCGTATTATTCTCAGCTGTTAAATTGAGTGTAAGAATTGTCTTCTTTTCGTACTTTCTTCTTAATCACTTAGAATTTTATTTGATGATTGAAATTGTAGACTTAACAGTTCACTAAAAATGTGTTATGCTTTTAGAAAAATAAAAAGTTTAAGTATCATATTTAGAAAGAAATTTAAATGTTGTGTGCAATCAATGAATTTAAAATATTTCATTCCGAAGTTCTCTAAAAAAACCAAAAAAACATTAAATATGCAGAATTAATGTTCTCAATTGCTAAAATAGTAATAAAAATCGTTTTCCTTTTTTTCATCTTTATCAGACCAGAAAATCCAACCAGATGTTAATCTTAGAATTAATTTTGCAGATTTAACATTTTCCTAATAAAATTTATAGGTTCAAGTGGGGGAAAGGGGGCCTATGGGGTAAAGTGGGGGTATAATGAAGATCACCTGTTTTCTCTTTTTAAATAAAGATATTTAGTTATTTCTTTAGAGACATATTGAGATTATAGCAAATATTTTTATTTTAGTTTCTGAAGTTTTCAACAAGTTTCATGTTTATTAAGTTTCTTGATATGCTAATTGAAAATGGTATATTAGTTTAGGCTGCTGATGAACTTTCTTCTAAAATCAATATTAACTGGTAAAAACTATTAATTTTGGTTCAGACTTGTAGAGAAAATATCTAAGGAACTATATAAAAATCTATCTCTATATAAAAAGTTAAGAATAAATTTTATAATTCTATTTATCATGAGTTGTTTTTTAGGTGGGGTAATTTGGGGGTATGGTTAGGTTTATATAGCTAAGTGTTCTATAAAGGGATATTTCTTACCTCTATATTAACTTTAGCAAATGTCTAACGCTCTATATTTCATAATAAAAGGACTAAAACAATTAATTTACTTGAAATTTATTCGCTAGGTAGTAATATTTTTTAATACTGAAACACATTTTACAGCCATTAGATGTTGGAATGTTTTCTTCTATGAAAAAAGATTGGAAGGAGATTTTGATACATTGGTTTATAGAGAAAGCAGATTACAAAATGTCTCCACATCATTTCTATTTCTCATGAAAAAGTTGTTGGAAAGAATGAAGCCGGAAAATGCAATTAATGGATTTAAAAGATCAGGACTATCCTCCGAACAAAAAGGCCATCCAACACCGTATTCTCATTACAAATAAGGGAAACAACCAAGAGCATAGTACAAGAACAAATTTTTCCACAACCATTGCATCTTTTGAAGCACAGTGTTTCTCAACTCACCTTTAAAAGATTTAAAGGAACCAATAATGCATATCTCTCTCCCACCCCATCTGTAAAAACAATTTTAGCCATTGAGAATTCAATGAGAAAGCGAATAAGTGTACAGAGCAAGACTGGTAAAGTTGGTTGCTGAAGAAAGTGACCGAAAGAACAAATTCCACCAAGTAAATATAAAGAAGGATGCTAAAAGGTACAGAAAATTTTAAAGAAGTAAAGCAAGGATCATAGGTAGAGGTTGAGTACCGGTCAAGAAGTCCACCATCTAAATTCATTGAACAAGTGATAGGAATTAATGAGTTCTATCACAGAAAATATCTGACCAGGTTACCATTGGGGAACTATTACACTTTTCCTGCTATTGATGATGAAGATTGTGTAGAGTTCAGTGATATATGCCGCACACTACATGAACCTAATTTTGATAACTGTGGACATTATTTCTTCAATTAAATAATATGTAAAAAAAAATTCCTATTTGTACCATTAAATATAATCAAGATACATTTATTTCAGTGTATTCTTATTTCATGAGGATTTTTGCATATTTTTATTTAAATATACACCAATTTTAGAACTACCCCACTTTCGTCCACCATGGTGTAAACTGGAGGGATCAAAACATGCTCTTTCAAATGCATCCCTGTGAAAAAACAATCTTACAAATTTGAATGGCTATGCTTCAAGTTTAATCTATTGAATCTCTTGATTTTAGGGCCTTCTCTAAAGTCGCAATTTTAAATGGAAAATGGGTCCTCAGAGAGAGAGAGACCAGTATTGATGTAAGAAAATTTATATTAAGGTTATTTAAGAAAGGAAAATCTTATCGTGAAATAGCTAAAATTGTCGGTAGAAGCCACTCGTGTGTCCAGAAAATCCTTGAAAGATTTAAAAGCGATGGATTAATTGAAAGTAAAAGTATTGATGTAACCGAAAAAGGAAAGTTTTGAGTGAGTTGTGAGTTAACCGAAAGGAAAGTAATTTTGAACCATTTTGAAAGATATCTACCACACCACACCAACAAGATTGATTCTAAACTTTAGTGTGCAGTCAAACCTATACCAGCTGCAGAAAGTTTCGAATAATGGATTGATTCAGAAGTGTAAGTGCTGAAACTGTGAGAAATGTGTGAGAAATGTAAGGCATGCTGGATAAAGCAGTCGAGTAGCTAGAAAGAAACCTTTCATAGCTTACAAAATCAGAAAAAGCGTTTGGAGTTTGCAAAAATTCATCAATTGAAGACAGATAACCTTTGGAAGAAAGTTATATTTAGCGACGAAAGAAAATTCAACATTTGTGGAAGTGATAGCCGTCGCACCATTTGGAGAAAGCCGAACACCGCTTTGGATCCAAAAAATTTACGTCCTACAGTTAAACATGGTGGTGGCTCCGTCATGGTTTGGGGTTGTATGGCTTCAAATGGGGTAGAAAATTTAGTTTTATAGATGGCATAAAGGATCATGAGCTTTATATAGATATACTCAACAACAATCTTAAAGAAAGTGCAAAAAATTGGGTTTAGATGGAAATTTTATTTTACAGCAAGACAACGACCCCAAACATACTGCACGTAATATCAAAATGTGGTGTCTATTTCATTGTAAACAGCAACTGCACACACCACCACAGTCCCCTGACATCAATGTCATAGAAAATTTGTGGGCCACACTCGCAACAGCGCTCCAAAAACACCAAATTAGGAACAAAACCCATTTAAAGCAAGTGTTACAAGAAGAATGGGATAAAATATATCCAGATACCACCAAAAAATTGGTCGATCGGTACTAAAACGTTTGGAGGACATTATAAAAGCCAAAGGACATGCAACCAGATATTGACACTGTATTTGTATGTGATATGTCACACAAATTTCATTGGTGTATCCTCAATTTTTTGAGGTAAAGATCTGCCTATGTTTATTTCAAATACTTGTGAAGTTTTTAATTTTGGATTTTTTTTTGTTGATTTTCGTTATTTTTACTGTAAATTAACCCTTTTGTTACGTGTGAAAATAAAAACACGTTTGCACTTCTAGTTAATGTGTTATTTCGATTGAAAGTTGGATTTATCAAGTAAAAGTAAGGTGTATCCTCAATTGTTTGTACCACTGTAGATGTTTATTTGAGAGTTCATTTTACAGTTCTAACACTTAAATGAAAAGTTTCATTCTTTTTGCCTTCACTAATATATTGGTAAGAAATCGAAATGTTAGCGAAACAAATAAATTTAAAACATTCTCTTTCGAAATTCTTACTTTTTAAATAATAAATAGGTGGAATGGGGGTTATGGTTGCCATTATTGCTCTCAGCTGTTAGCATAACAATAACAATCGCCGGTGTAAGTGTAGAACAGATAGTAGGCCCCTTGGCGACGTCAATTTCTTTTGGCACCCTGAATCGGTCGCCAAGCAACTTAATTTAGTGGTAGGTGTTTTTGGCGACCGGAATTGATGGCCAAGCAACATAATTAAGCGATAGGTGTTCTGAAAAATTTACTAATTTTAATTTGCAATAAAAATAAAGAAATATTGATGTGAAATTTAAAAAACATGGATATATTTATAAAGCTATCGGTAATACATAAAATATTTTTAAAGACGAATTTTAAAGCTGAATTAAATTGTAAATTAGAGTATTAAAGGTAAAGGCTTGTCTGCGCTTAGGAAGGTTGTGGAAATAAGGTCCTTCTAAAATAAGGTGATCGTAGGGATGTTCAATTCGTTCTAATTAAACATTATTATACCTAAATTATCTCATGGAACTTTCTTGTGGACTGTCTTAACTAATTCGCCCTCTCTGCGATATAAAAACTCGTTTATAATTCGCCAATCCATGACTGTGCAAAAACTTTGACTGTTTTCTTCGAAACATTAAGCTCCAAAGAAATGAAGTCACGGTTCGACTTTCGCACCCACATATTCGTCAACATCAGATTACTTTCTTCGAACCAACTATTCTTCCTTACAGATCTTTTTGAGCGATGCGCATTCACTCCTTTCTTTCGGCTTTCCCAAACATATCCATCACTCGAATCCTTTTTAATCAAGTGCATATCGTTCTTGTAAACCGAACATTCAGCATTTGCAGTAATCATTCCTTTTTCCATGCACCACTGTATTACAGACAATTTCTTCTTTCGTTCCAATTCATAAATAAAATGTAAATCATACCTTTCAGATATACTCGTCAAGATAAGTCGAAAAAACAAACGAAAAAAAAAAAAAATCGAATAGTTAAAAATTGCTGAGAAAAATTCAAAAAATCCTTCATGAACAAAATCTAAATGAGAAATGAAAATTAAAAAATAAATGAGACGGAATTCTTAATTTGAAAATCGTCTGTCTTTTTTGAAACATTCACACATTTTTAAAATAACCAATAGCAATAAATTAAAAAGAACACGTAACCTTAGTTGCGTAAGATCACATATAAAAAATCATGGATTGATAATTATATAGTCTGCAAGAAGGAATTTTTTTATCTCATCATGATATCTAGATAAAAATCGCCAAATCTAAAGCCCCCCCCCCCTCGCCCTGTTCCATACTTTAGCCCAATCGTCTTTTATGTTTTCTGCTTGATTAGTCTGGAAAATCCACCCAGATGTTTATTTGGGGATTAATTACACAAACATACCATTTAACTGAAAAGAATGTTACATTTTTAAAGAAGCAGTAGAATTAGATTATTATTTTTGCTAAAGAAATTAAATTTTGACGTAGTAAATACATGCAGTCCAAAACTAGAAGAAACTTCAAATTTTGACATTGAAATAAGCTTCAGATATCGTCATCTATCATGATCCGATTATGATTCAAAGTTATTTGTTCATTATCGAAAAGCACCATAATAATAACATAATCTGTCACAATAATAACATAAAATAACATAAAAAAATGGAAAAGAACAAATCCAGAATTTTTCCTAACGTTCTGTTTATAAGTTGACTTGAAATTTTCTTTAATTATATTTTTCCTGTGGATATTAAAAATAGAACAATATATGTATTACTATTTACTAAAAATGACTCCAAAATTTGAAAAAAACTAAAATCTATCTTCTTATCAATGGAAAATGTTTTTGAATGATTGTTTTACACAAATTATTTATAGTTGCTTTTGTCTGTCTTCTTTCTCTAAAAAACAAAATCCAAGTTCAGAATATTTCTTTTTTAAACAGTTAAGTATCCTACTTATAGTATAAATTTCCGAGATTTCTAAAACGTATTCGTTTGACTTGTAATATTCTTAAAGTGTAACATTTAAAAGTTAATCAAAAAATATTCAGCATAAATAATAAAATATCAATTAAAATCTTCCGTTTAAAATATTAAACATTAATAATGAAGTATCGATTATTATATTCCATTTAAAAATAATAAACACAAATATGAAAATATCGATTAAAATTGTCCATTTGAAAATACGAAGCAAAAAATCGTTTGGTATTAAGAACAAACAAAAAGTATCAACGGATTGTGTTAAATAAAAAAAAATGAATACTATTTTAAAATACATTATTCTTTTTCCAAAACACACACACGCGATTAAAAAATCAGAGCATGGCGTTAATTTCAAAAAAGTTTTTCTGCACGAAAAAGAATTTAAAATTTTAATTTTAATTTTTTAAAAGTAAAGACAGTTATAAACAGCATTTTTTTTAAATATGACAGAATTATTATTCAGCCTTATAAGCCATTTTTATATTTCAACCAGATCAATAAACCGTTTAAACAATAATGTGTTTCTATTTTTGAAATAATTCTACGTGGTTGATGTGGCATAACTTACCTTAAATGGTATCCAACTATACTTAACCGCTATCGCATCCTAACGTGTCATTTTAACATACTATATGTGGTTGGAAGCAACAACAAAAAAAAGAAACAATTGTGTTGAAACTATCCATAGCTAGTTTGAAGGATTGGGTCACACCACCCATTTCTAATTGACTCTAGCTCATAATAACTTCAAGTATACTTAATTGACTTTAATTACTATACAGGCTGACAAAGATTAATTAAAGCGTTATGGGCCGTCATTTATATTATGTAGCTGAATTTCATTCCATTCGTTTCGCTGTTAAGAGTTTTAATAAGGAGATGTATCACTAAATCTTTCATCGCTTCCTGCTAAACTAATACTTTTTATTAAATCAATCCCTAAGTTGTCGTTAGTTATTATATTTCAGTCGGTTTCAATCGATAATATATTGTTCATTATCATATACTGGAAGTGTAATTTATATTTTACTAAATATTTTATTCGCTTGCAAAAAAGTGTGATTGGAAGAAAGTATGAATTATATATATAATGTGATAATACTTTATGGATAAATAAATTTTAATGTTTTTCCAGCCACCAATAGAGCTGTTTTCGGTACTTGCGTATTATCGCAACAATCGCCAATTTTATAATAACTCGCCAAGTTGGCAACCTCAATTTCTTATGTGTCGTAGGCGATGAATTGACAACTAGGAGCTTTTCGTTTCATACAATGTCGCCAATAGGTTGCGATAATACGTAAGTATCCTATTATCTTGTTACTTATAAATTCATCCGTTCATCAGTTAATCATTTATCAAAATTTTTTATGTTGTAATTCACTGCTGCATTTACCAGTAATTACTTTAATTTTAAAAGCATATTATACAAATAAAAATTCTTTTTTAAATTTAGTATTTAATTTAATAGCATAGCTCTATGATGAACAAAACTCTTCTTTACAGAGCCTTGCTTAAAATAATTAGAAATGTTGTAGTTCAAAGTCTTAAAGTAGGGTGCCGGCTCAAGTCTGACGACCTCGTGATTTGATAGCGGTTTTGTTTGCTTTTTATTAAAAATATTTAGTGCTCCGGTGGTTTAGAGGCAGCGTACCCGCTTCGTAAGTCTAAGATAGCAGGTTCGCGAAAATCGTAGGCACGTATTTCATATGATTATGTGGCATGTAAAAGATCTTTTGAGTATCAATTTGGCTCTGGTACTCTCGGAAAAATTAAATCATGACATTATTATTTAGCATCCGACGAGAGCTTGAATTAAATTAATTCAAGCGTACAATTTTGGTCGCGAGAGCTGCCGCTAGATGGTGCCACTACTGAAATGGCTCTCACATTTGGGAGTGGGTGCTTGCCGTGTCTGCAAAGGCTTAGATGCTAATGTGACGCCCATTAAAAAATTAGTGCTTTAGTTCGCGTTTTTTTTTTTTTTTTTTTGGAATCTGAATTGCAAGTGTAAATTTCATGGAAATGGAGAAATTTTTGATTTTTCATCAACCATTTAAATAGCGTTTGCTTGCATATTGATATAGAACATTAAAATTGCTAAGCAATTACTTAACAAAAAAAGTTGTATGTATTTAAAAATAAAATAAAAAATTTTGGATGAACATTTCATTTAGTGTTTTTGAGCCAATGCGTGGTTAAACTTTTTTTAAAGCACTTTTAAAATCAACATTTCCTATTTTTTCTCCAAGATTTGTAAGGAGATATTTTCCTTTTCAAACTGTAAGTTCGAGACATAATTCTAAATTTAAAAAAAAATAAAATTTCAATACATATGAAAGTGATAAATAAATTTAATGAAACAAAACAATTATGATAAATATGTATGAAGGTTCTTTAAATTAATGAAAAACTAACAGAAATGGAGATTTTAGCATTTTGAATTCTATATCTTTTGTGGAGAACATCGATACAGCTTTGGCGATAAGACTTCGTAACTTAATTTTTTATCGCCTGCTCCTGTTAGTAATTTAATGTTTAATTCGTTTTGAGAAGTATATTGTTTGCTTGATATCACCGAACTTGAGAGTGGAATAAATAAATTATAGATACTTACGTATTATCACAACTTATTGGCGACATTATATGAAAGGAAGCACATGATTGCCTATTGAGGGCACATACAACGCATGGGGTTAGCCAACTTGGCGAGTTATCTTAAACGTTGGCAATTGTTGCAATAATACGTAAGAACCGAATCTGTTTGAATATAATAAAGTTGATTCTCTGTTTTATTGTGTTTTCCTTAATTTATTTATACCGGCTTCACCAAAACAATCGAAACACCTTCTTCAATTTTGCGAACATTAAATCAATAAAACATTAAGTGAAAAACACTAAGTTATGCTTTTACGATACATATTATGATACGACGAAATGAAGTATACAACAACTAAAAAATTAATATTGTTATGTAGATCGGGGTTCAAGGATTTTATGAAATCAGTCTCAAAGAGTAAGACGGTTCTTCAGAAGCGATGGAAATTCATTGTCAAAAAACAATCTTTGAAATACAGGATACAACAGCAATATTCGCAGTATAAATCTCAGAAGGCTTTCACACCTTTTACGGCATTAAGATACAACCATCAGTGTCTAAAATACAACTTTGTTTATGATTATTCCGGAGCACTTGCTCGTCCTACTCAACAACCGAAGTAATCACTAATCGCTGGTCGACTCTTCAACAGTCAAGACAATAGTAATCAGCTTTGACGAACGTCTCCCAATTTATAGTCAACACGGAGTTTTCTCGAAAATCAGCTAACGTCTTAAATTGTGATATTAGTAGATTTTTCAAGTAATTTCCAGAATCATCCATATGGTCACCAGTATGGTAGCCAAATCACCAACATTTCACCGTTCCCATTGAAACGCCATTATAATGCAAGGAACAGAGTTTCTTGCGAATATTACAATTTTAGCATAAAATTAATACAACAGAAACTAATATTAACGTAGAATACATATCCAGATATTAATTATTTACACTATTCTAAGCATTCATGATACAAAATTAATTACAATAAATATGTGGTTCGAAGCAATTGAATTTTGGTTTAATAGACGAACACGAAAGAAAGGAACTCACACACATGTTTTCGTGTTTTAATTTCCAATATCAGTTACATTACGTTCTTGTAAAACAATTGCAAAAAGATACAAAATTACACGATAATACAACGTATAGTAATAAGAATCGAAACAGAAATTATCATTATCATCATTTTATATAAAAATATTCGTTCTAAACTTTTTAACTGAAAAAACTATCACTTATTAAAATAAATAACATAAATGAAATTTCAAAATTTTATTCTATTGCCATTCTCATACGAATTTGCTAACTAAAGACGTTCAAAACTACAGCAGCAGTTCTGTTTTCGAAAATTAAAGAGAAAATAAACTTTCTCAAAAGCGGTATATTTTTACTTTGTTTTTTTTTAAGTTAACATAAAAAAATATTTCCACAAATAATAAATAACGCTTAGATATAATTCACGTTTTCTTGCATAAAGGTTTATGAAGTACGTACTTTTAGTATTTCATACATTTTCAATCAAAAATTTTCATTAGCATGATATTGATCATGGGTGACAGCTAATATTACATAGTTTTGATTTTACGGAAATAAAATTACGTTTAAAAGAGATGAATCAAATTCAGAAAATTGCACAGGGTATAATTTAAAAAACTATGTAAAACAAAGAAATTACAATTACCAAGACGATGTTTTCAAACAAAATGTTTAAAACTAAAAATCCCTTTTCTTTTTTAAAGTAGTTTTGTGCAATTATTCGTAGATAAAATGTTTTCAGTTCGTTTCAAAACTGTATTCTTTTGACCTGAATGAATTAATCAATGCAAGAAGAGGTAATTCTGAGAGGAAAAGGTAAAAACACAAACCTACTATGTATACATATTGTTAGAATGGAAGAACTTTGACACGATTTTACGGATTTTTTTTTCTTTTTTTGCAGAAAAACATCTGTTTCTTCTCAAAAGAAATATACAGCTATATAATTTTGTTAAAATGTAGTAATTTTGTTTTCGTAATGACTCACAGACGTGCTTATTAAAATAATTTTTTTTTCGATTATTCAATTGTAAATGATTCTTGCAGCATGTTTGGATGGAATTGTACCTTTCTATTTTTCGAATTGTATTTTCGTTATTATTCAAGTTATATTTTCATTATTATTCAAACTGTATGTTTATACAGTTTGTACTATGTATACATACAGTTAGTATGTTTTTTATTAATTTACTTGGTATGTTTATTTATATACTATACTTAATTTCTATTAAATTATTATTATTTACAATTTCTATTTTATATGTATTTTGAGTAAAATATTTAGTTTTACTGTCATGTCTTTTACCAACGCTATCTACTGTATTTATCTTTTACGCGATGGCAACAAGTTGTTTACTTCGACTTGTTTGTGTAATATAATCTGTGCGTGGAATGTTCATTTCCAGTACTGTCCCTCGTTAGGAGAGGACCTCGCTGCTCGAAGCTTCTAGCATTTGTCTTACATCTTTTATATTCCAAATTAAAGTTGTAAAGTTCTTTTAGTTCCAACATATTCTTCGATGTTGCCTTTTCATAAGGCAATATTGGAAATCAATACATTTACATTAATTACATAGCTATTTAAATTACTACGGTTAAGATGGCAACACAACATACTATCTTAATTCAGTTGTAATTGTACACGCACAGTTCATAATCTGATAGAAAAGACTGTTTTAAAAATTCTTTCTGCACTCATTCTACAGTAATAAATCTGTGACCCATTAAAATCATACATTAAGTTTACAAACTAGATTCATACGAATGAAAAATAAAGCAATTGTCTAACAGGCAGATTTATTCTATGTTTTCAATATTTCATCAACTTATTCAGATCGAATAAATCAACTTTAATAAAAACATTCTTTGTTCTGCAAACATTACTATTATAAAATGTACAGGTAGATCACACATAGTACAAACTCCAAGTGAACATTTAAAACATAAGAATTATTTTTCACAAAAAGTTTATCTTTAATCAATTACAGAAATCAGTTTTTATAGAAGTTTATCTTTAATCATTTACAGAAGCTTATCTTTAATCGGTTACAGAACCAGTTAAAATCATTATTGAAAACGCGATTTAAAAATTCAAATAAGTCTAATATTATGCTTATATAACTACTAAATACCTTTCAAAATAATTTACAAAATATGAAATTAATCCGCCAAAGGATATTTAAGTACTTATTGTATATTTATATCAATAAATGTAATAAATTATTTTATGATATTACAAGTATATCGTAATTTAAATTGTTTAAGGCTTAATTCTGATTTTTGTTATTTCTAAGAACTATTTAAAGGTGTGAGAGGCAAAGAATCTAACTTAACAATGAGAAATTTTAACATTGTTGAAAGAACTATTCAAGTAACAATAAAAAAAGTGGCAACAGGAAAATGCCGAATAAATAGGTTGTAGTATCCGTTTACATTACAGGAAATATGTAAAGAATTCAAACTGTTAAATAAATTTAGTAAGCTGTGTGAACTTTGTCTCATACCAATCTACTTCAGCCATGGTTTTACACTTCAGGCAAAATAGATAGTATACGGTAATACAGCCGGACCCCAATTTAACGGATTCATCCGGATTGAACATTATTTTCGTTAATTCGGGGTTATTCATTAGATTGGGGTCTAAACAAAACACACGTTTTTTCTCGTACCTTCTAAAAATTATTGAAGCAATTACACAAAAAATATCCATACACTTTTTATTCAACAGCTAAAAATATAACAGAAGGTCGTTCACACTTTATGGTAACAATTTTGTAACTAATTTTCTCGTTTGCATTTTAAGATAAAATTTTGGAAACTTTAGGATAATCGCCTGCTAACGTTTTCTTTTGATTGGAATGTAAAATAAAAGATTTATTTTTAAAAAAAATTACTCCTAAAAACGATATATAGCTCGAAGGTTACGTAATTAAGATTTCCAACGAGAAATATTTTCCTCGACAAATTAAAAAGTGGTGTAAAAATCTCGGTTATTGCATTTCAAACAAATGCATTGATAATATATTAAATTTGAAAGGATAAAAGTGTCTAACAGAGAGTAAAAATGAATATATAACCAAAAAGCTTCATCCTAAGACGGTTCAAACGCAGGCAACTATAAAAGAAGTGAAGTCTCTGATCTTAATGTCCGCAACTCAAAGATTCATTGCATCGAAAATAGGAATATATTCTGAAACTATAATTAAAATCATTCATAAATATTTAATATTAAAACAGGTGTGTTTAAACCTAAAGATTGTTTCCTTTTTTTCAATTCCTATTATTAGTTCACACTCTCTAAATATTTATTTATTTATCTTGGTGGAATTTTCAATCGCGTTAATAAATACATTTTAAAGCGCTCAATTGAGCTGAAATTTTATATACAGGATTATTTTGGATGACAATACTATAATTTAACTACAATTAATAACAATTAATTGATTAAAATTAATTAAAGATTTTCAACTACAGACACGTTGGCATCATTTTTGGCGACTTAACGATCATTTTGGCGACTTGTGCCAAAACTTTAAAAAGGCTTTTTTCTCGCGTTTTAAAGCATTCAGTTGAACTGAAATTTTATATACACGATTGTTTGGGATGACAATACGATACTTTAATGATAATTAATAAAAATGAATTACCACTTAATGTTGTGATTCTGTCATATATGTATATACATTTTTATATTAATTGTAACTATTTAATAAAAAGTAGATAAAATAAAATTTTTCTTTGTTGATCTAAGTAGGAATTGACTTAAGAACTTTTTTATATACACTGCTCAAAACAATTAAAGGATATTGCAAGTTTTATATAAAATAAAGATATAAACGAAATTTTTTTGCCGAAAATGGAAGAAGAGAATCACAAATGCAAATTTTTCTGATTTTCAAACTGTGGAGTATGCTAATTTTGAGTTCGACGTCAAAAACGTCGCTTCAGCGGCAGCGAATGAAATTTGACTTTCAACTGAAATGAAGACAAGGATGATCGGCATTCAGTAACTGCTTTGTTTCGATCAGTACGATGTCTCAGCGAAGTCATTTAACCGACTCAGAAGCTTAGAGAGTTGTTGGTAGGTAAGAAGGGGGCCAAACTCAAGCCGAAGTAGCGCAAGCCATTGGAGTGTCACAAAGTGTGATTCCCAGGATCTGGAACCGTTTTTTGGAGACTGGAAGTGCAGGCTGAAGACCAGGACAAGGTCATAGACGGGCAATAACGCCCAATGAAGAACGTTATTTAGTGTTAACGGCTCGGAGACACCGAAATATGAACGCTACTCTTCTCCAACAACACCTTCGCTCGGCTACTGGCACCACGGTTTGAACTCAGACTGTCCGAAACCGGCTCCATGGTGTAGGTCTGTATGCTCGCCGACCAATTGTATGTAAAGGGTGTTTTTTTAGAGGTAGAGAACTTTAAATTGCAATAAAACAACGATGTATTATTCGATTGACATGAATTTTTTTTATTCAAAAGATAATCTTGTGGCATTACATTTTAAATATGATATCTGGCAAAGGACTGCCACGGCTGGCTCGCATGTAGTCCAATCTGGACATCCAATTTTCGATGACTTTTTCCAACATTTGTGGCCGTATATCGGCAATAACACGGCGAATATTGTCTTCCAAATGGTCAAGTGTTTGTGGCTTATCCGCATAGACCAATGACTTTACATAGCCCCACAGAAAATAGTCTAGCGGTGTTAAATCACAAGATCTTGGAGGCCAATTCACAGGTCCAAAACGGGAAATTAGGCGGTCACCAACCGTGTCTTTCAATAAATCGATTGTGGCACGAGCTGTGTGACATGTTGCGCCGTCTTGTTAGAACCACAGCTCCTGGACATCATGATTGTTCAATTCAGGAATAAAAAAGTTAGTAATCATGGCTCTATACCGATCACCATTGACTGTACCGTTGTGGCCTTCGTCGTTTTTGAAGAAGTACGGACCAATGATTCCACCAGCCCATAAAGTGCACCAAACAGTCAGTTTTTCTGGATGTAACGGTGTTTCGACATGCACTTGTGGATTAGCTTTACTCCAAATGCGGCAGTTTTGTTTGTTGACGTAGCCATTCAACCAGAAGTGCGCTTCATCGCTAAACAAAATTCGCTTATGAAAATCGGGAACAAAGGCAATCTCGTTTTGGGCCCATTCGACGAATCTCTATGAGGCGTGAGTCTATTCATGATAAATTGCCAAACCAAACTGAGAACAAATCACTTGGCAACTGTTAAATCGGTCGCCATCTCGGAAAGTAATGTCAACTTAAACTTCTATACCTGGAAAAAAACACTCTTTATTAGACTAACATCAAGGCATCGTCGCGACCGCAGGGAATGGGCAACAGATCATGTGAACTGGAGGAGAAATGAATGGAGCAATGTTCTTTTTTCTGACGAGTCCCGTTTCTCTGTTCATCCGGATAATAGGCGTACTTTAATCTGGAGGGACCGTTGCAGTAGGAATAAAATCCTGCGTTCGTGCACGAAAGTGTCAGATTTGGCGGTGGGGGAGTGTTGGTGTATGTTGGCATCTCCATTGACGGGCGCACAGACCTCTACATCATTCGAGATGGACCTCTGACTGCTCGCTGATATAGGGATGAGATCCTCAGACCTATTGTAGTCCCTTACGCTGCAGCAATCGGAGATGACTTCATTTTAATGGACGATAACTGCAGGCCACATCGTGCTAACCTAGTGGAGGATTTCGTTTTCGAGGAAAGAATCGTACGAATGGAATGTCCAGCGTGTTTTGCAGACATGAATCCAATAGAGCACGTTTGGGACGCTCTAGGAAGACGAGTTGCTGGTCGCCAACCACCCCCACAAACTCTCCAGGAACTGGAAAGAGCTCTTCTAGAAGAGTGGGACAGAATACCCCAACTCGTGATTAATAGCCTCATTGACTCCATGCCTCAAAGGTGCTCAACGTTGCTGGTCGTCCGTGGAAACCATACCCCCTACTGAAAATGAATTCCTTTGAAGAAAACACCTTTTCTTATTCTTTTTTTCTCATATGCACAAATTGTGCTTTTTTCCTTTTGTACACAAATGCGCAATAAAATGCATTTTTTTCTGCCAAACATGTGTAATTTATTCTCATATTACCTACTACGTCTGTCGACCATGTATCAATCAGCTAAAAAGTTTCCCAGCCACAAGATCCACCTAAAACCGCAATATCCTTTAATTATTTTGAGCAGTGTATTACTTGTTTAAAACCTGCTGCTGAAAGAAAAGCAAATTCTAGAAAATTATGTAAAAAACAACTAGCTGCTGAAAAATGGAAATTTTTGGTAACACTCGATGAGGTATGGGTATATTTAAGTGACTGTAGTTAAATTCAATTGCTTAACAGTCGGGAATAACTGTATGAAACGGCTTCATCTGTGTACAATAAAGCTTCCGAAAGGATCCATGATAGTTATAGGATTTTCTAAGAGTAAATTAAAAATTAAAAAAATCTCAAGTAAAGCTAAAAATTCACTCCACTATCAGCAGAATATTTAAGAACTAATTTTCCTTCAATATATGAATGTCGTTTTCATATAAAGTGGAAATTTCTTCTTTATATGGAAAGGATAGTCATAAATTGAGCTTCATATGCAAAAGTCTCTAGTCACATGTTTAAATCAACTGCCGCTTATTTAGCAAAAAATGAATCAGAACCAGAAATAAAGTGTATCCCATTTGATGAAATACATGTAAAATCCTCCTATGTTTCTCTAATGGACTTTTGTGTCTTTGATTTATTGAAACGAGACTTAGGAAAATGACATCCAAGAACACTGAACGCACATTGAAAAAGGTTCAAGTGAAATGGAGTAACATTGGCATGAAAGTACTAAGAAAAAGTTTATTTTAATGAAAAATTCAAGTTAGAGCTATTGTCAAGAATCTTGACTATCAAATAGAAACAAATTTCCACAAAAAATATGATATTTATTGATAAAAATTGACTATCAAAATCGTTTCCATAAAGTGTGAACGCACTTCTGTATTAGTGAATTATTACGCACCAGTTGACTGAAAATTTTAAAATACTGACTGTGATAGCCTCCCACTTGGGGAAATCATCTTTTCATCTACTCAACCTAGATTTGTAGGAGGTAAGGATTGATGACCCAAGCTAGCCATAATAAAACCAATTTATTTTTATCAAATATAATAATCAAAGACAATCTTACTATGGGGGGAAGTAAGAGCGATAAATCGCAGCTCTAAATCTTATGTGAATAAGTGCCTGATATCCTAACCGCTTAACTTTAAGTAAAGTTATCCTGTGAATCCTAACTTCCTTAATTTATTTGAATAGCTGAAGCCCGTTCTATAATTACCCTCGAAGTTCAGATCCTTACCATAACCTCACGGCATTCAGCAACTCAGCTTCCTTTCCTCCTTCTTCTTCACGATTACTAAACCTCCACTATATATCTACTAACTAATCTGCATATCAAGGTTTCTTCTTGAGAGGGCTGGCTGTGAAATAACTCAATTGATGGCCCCAAAGATTCCCCAAGAGGATTAGTAGGAAAAACTCCGTAAAGCCCCGTCACATGACTAATAAATGTCTGGAAATTGTTTTGATTCTTGACTCGAAAGAGTTTTATGTCGACTTAATACGGAGAAGAAAATACGGCATCATGCACATCCTGCTGCATAAGTGAGAGGTATGTTTTCGCAGTTCCCAAACAATGTAAAACCTTAGAAAATGTACCAGTTTTGATAAGAAATTTCAATATAAATTTGTGCATTTGGATCGCTATTCATTAGCTCCGGCAAATCAACAATATCTTCAACTTCAGATGCACAGATAGGCAGTCCGTCATCAAATGTATTATAATCGTTAAAATCTTAAAATATCCTCTGCGTTGTGGATTGAGATGAGATACAAAAGGAATTTCCTGTCATATTCAAGACTCACATGATAGGTTACACTCATGACTCATCCACACCTGTAAAGTCTAAAACGTTGTCTTAACCCTTTCCTATTGAAATTTGAGGCTCACAAAAAAAGTGTTTTCTCTATTCCGGACAAAAAGTATATGAAAAAAAAACATTTTTTTCAAGCACCAACTAATAAAAAAAATTTCCAGCTGCTGAAATTATTCGTTGATTATGGGGTTTATTATTCGTTTAATAAGATTTTTTTGCCTTCATTTTAATCGGGAAAAGAGAATAATTTGTTAAATAGAGGTTCGTTAAATCCTGCTCCGACTGTATATCCTGTGTTTTTCTCAAAGCGACTAAAAAAAACATTTACTAATCAACTTATTACGAGATTTCCGTAACTGTTAATGAGTGAGTGAATATTAAAATTGCACTATTCAGCTACTCGACGACTTTTGGCAACAGACCTCGTAATTATTGAACCCTTATCAAATGACAAGGACGACACCTGAGCAGTCACCCCCTCTAATAACTTCCACGATCACACCAACAAGATGATGGGTAAGCCTCAACAGTTTTAACGTGCATCGGCTCTTTCTACACGGTTGCTCTTCAGTAGTACTGGGATCTAACTCATAACACGCAAGCCACGAGTCCTTTCCCTTGACCAGTAACTGTTAAACCAACAGACTTAAAATTTGGCAATCATGCTTCTTTTGTTGAGTAGAGATCCGCTAAAAAGTGTTTTAGAGAAAATCGACTTCCAAGAAAGTTTCACGAAAGCGGAAATGATAAATGTACTTCCGCTTTAGAAATGCATGTTCATTTTAAATCAAGAAGTCAGGTCTATAGTAATGTTTTCGTGTACAATCGATAAATTAATGTTAAGATTTAGGGATAAGTAATTTAAAAGCTATATATATCACCGTACAATATCAAGAAATACCGAGCGAAATGGGTGGTGGGTAATGGATAGTAATAAATATAATAAAAGGGAAAACCGTAAGTATTGTAAAAAAAATGTGGTCTTCAGACAAAAAGAAATTTTTTTGAATTTAATAGAAAATAATTATGATCAGAAACTTATTTATGTAAGAGATTTATTATAAGGAATGTTATACATCCCACAATTTTAGAAATCTAAATAGTCACTTTTATTTATTGATTTTAAAAAAAATAAATCTCCCATGTTAAAGAAACAAAAATCAACTAAGTAAATGCAAAATACAATTACAGTTAACTTATAAATAAATTGCAACGTTTAAATCCAAACCCCATGTCAAAATTAAACATGTGTCAATTACTATAAATAAAAGAAATATTCTTAATTTATTTCTTTTCATCTCTTCCCCTATTTCTTATTACAATAGCATTATATTCGGAGCTACTAGATGCAGTTCATTTCCATTTTTAACGGATATTTTTATCGGGAAATTAATTTAGGTTCAATTGATTGATTAACAATTGAATACTAACGTTGCACTTTTCAGCTACACGAGGGCTTTTGGCGACGGACCACGTAATTTTGAACCATGGTCAAGTGACGTGGACGACACCTGAGCTGGCACCCCCTCTCCTAACTTCCACACCACACCAACGGTAGGCCTTTCAGCTCTCGACAGATTTAATGGTCATCGCTGCCCTACACGGTGGGTTTTTAGTGGTAAATTTAGGTTCAAAGAAAGTAGGATTTTAAAAAAATATATCTAATAAATCTCTTATATTAAGTAAAGAAATAAAAAATTTAGTTTCCATCTTTTTTTCGATTAATTTATTTTTATCATTAACGGCCCACTTTTAAGCAAAACGAGGTCTAATCGAGACATACCTCGTAATTTCAAATCTTGGTCAAGCGACGAGGACAACTCACTTACTCTACAAGCTTCCTCAACCCACCAATGTAAAAGTTTTCAGCTTCGAAAAATGTAACATTCATCAGGTCCTCTACATTAGGATTCGAACCTACAACTAGACAGAAACAGCCACAACCATGGCCAATTCAACTTTTTGACTCTCATCTTTAAAACATATACTTTAACAAACAATTTACACCATTTCATACAACCAAACATAAATCTACTCCTCAACATACCTAAAATACATATTATTACAAAGAATAAACTATTGTATATTCATGGCAAAAAAAGCACTTACTTTTTGCCACCGGATTTAGTAATGTTGCCTAAAAAAGAAAACAGCAGGGGAAATTGAATGTATGTGCGGTCATTAGGTAAGAAAAAAAAGTCTTAATGAAAAACAAATCCGGTTTTTTTTTCCAGTTGCTTAATAGACACTAGATGTCGCCCGAAGGTATAAAAAGTTACTTGCTGCACCTTGACATAAGACATGGGTGCAGTTCCTACCTCAAGGAGTTGTCGGTTTGTTGCGTGTCAATGTTCTGAAGAAATAAAAAATAAAAAGAAGGATTTGAGAGTTTTTTTATGATGTTACCGAAGCGTTATCAAAAATGCGTAATTTGCAGATGTATTTCTTTTTCTTCGATTATTTTTATAAAAGGGAAAAAACAAACAGTTTAAAAAAAATTTTCTTAAAATCTTAAAAGAAATTGTGTTAGAATGGAATATAATTCAGATATTGAGAGAGATAGAAAGAAACAAAAAATTTAAAAAAGAAAATAAAGGGTGTTTTTTTAGAGGTATAGAATTTAAATTGCAATAAAAAATAAAAAACAACAACGATGTATTATTCGATTGACATGAATTTTTTTTTATTCGAAAGATAATCTTGTGGCATTACATTTTAAATATGATTTCTGGCATATGACTGCCACAGCTGGCTCGGATGTAGTCCCATCTGGACGTCCAATTTTCGATGACTTTTTCCAACATTTGTGGCCGTATATCGGCAATAACACGGCGAATGTTGTCTTCCAAATGGTCAAGCGTTTGTGGCTTATCCGCATAGACCAATGACTATACATAGCCCCACAGAAAATAGTCTAGCGGTGTTAAATCACAAGATCTTGGAGGCCAATTCACAGGTCCAAAACGTGAAATTAGGCGGTCACCAAACGTGTCTTTCAATAAATCGATGGTGGCACGAGCTGTGTGACATGTTGCGCCGTCTTGTTGGAACCACAGCTCCTGGACATCATGATTGTTCAATTCAGGAATGAAAAAGTTAGTAATCATGGCTCTATACCGATCACCATTGACTGTAACCTTCATCGTTTTTGAAGAAGTACGGACCAATGATTCCACCAGCCCATAAAGCGCACTAAACAGTCAGTGTTTCTGGATGTAACGGTGTTTCGACATACACTTGTGGATTAGCTTCACTCCAAATGCGGCAGTTTTGTTTGTTGACGTAGCCATTCAACCCAGAAGTGCGCTTCATCACTAAACAAAATTCGCTTATGAAAATCGCGACCATTATTTTCGAAATAAAATTGCACAATTTGAAAGCGTTGTTCAGGCGTGAGTCTATTCATGATGAATTGCCAAACCAAACTGAGAATAAATCACTTGACAGCTGTTAAATCGGTCGCCATCTTGGACAGTAATGCCAACTTAAATTTCTATACCTGGAAAAAAACACTCTGTACAGCTGTTAGAATATTATTTGTTTAATTTCAAAATTTGTTAATTCTGTAATGGAGGTAATAGATATGATTAATGAAGTATTTAACTCTTTTCTTCACTCTTATCATTTAAAAAAAATTTCCAAAGTAAGTTTTTCTCGCATGATATATTATTTAATTTAATCAAAAGAACAAAAAAAAAATAAAATCTTCCCACAATTTTTATATTTTCTTCTGTCTTATTCCCCCTTCAAACAGAATCGTTTGCGCTTTATTAAAAAAAGTTACTTTGTTGTCAAATCCGCTTGGAGCAGGAAAGCCCACACCAAGTTCATTTGACCTTTCCGTATAATAATTTCCCACACCAGGTCTTGATCTTCAAACAACTGTCCCAGGGAAATGCCCCAGCGGTCCAGAAGATGAGGAGGAGATGCAGGGACAGGTAAGGAAAAATTTACTCTCTGCACAAACCGCTTCTAAAGTGCGCTGAGGCCGTCTGCAGAGCTCTGGAACTGCACTGTAGAGATAGACAGGACTCGTAGCTGCGTACCAGTGGTGAGCAGGAGGCTTTCTTCAAGTTAAATTCATTTTAGCTCTGTGGTGGGAATGAATTTCCGAATGGCTTAAGACAGAGGAACTGGGGTTAGGGAGATCACAATCCCTACCAGCAATCATCAGCTGCCTCGTTCCCACGCACACACCCATGCGACGGTATCCATTAGAGACTGTGACGGGGCTTTATCGGGTTTTCTTACTAATCCTCTTGGGGAATCTTTTGGGCCAGAAGGGCATTATTTCAATCCAATCCTCTCAAGAAGAAACCACGATATGTTGTTGTTTTCTAATGCCACCTGTCTGACGTAGTCAGATCGAGGCCCACGAAATTCATCGTGGCATGGGCAAGAGGTACGCCTGTCGTTGGCCTTGAGCACCATACAGGTGACAGTACGATTTAGCTCGGCGAAATTCCCCGAAGGGACGATAGATGGCGACACGACCTCTATCTCCACCTCCACAATTTCTGCATGTAAACTGAAGGGGAGGGAAATATTCTCCAGTCCCTGCGCTCGTGATTAAGCCCACAAGACTACGGACCCACTGATTTAACGAGCACGTACTCCGTGTGTTCTCGGAGGATGTTTGGTGGCATCGGGCATCGAACCCAGGCCTTCCGGTCTGGAGTCCGATGCTCTAACCACTAGGCTACCCACGGCCCTACCACGATATGCAGATTAGTTAATACATATAAAATGGAGCTTTAGCATTCGCGTGTTAGTGGAATAGAAGTAGAATAGAAGTAGAATAAAAGTAGAATAGTAGAAGAAGAGAAGAGAAGAGAAGGAGACAGAATGCTGAGAGATTGATCGCCGTGAGATATTGGTAAGATATTAATTATAGAATCGTAATTACAGAACGGACATTAGTGTGTTAAGGAATATTATATAATCTATATATATATATATATATATATATATATATATATATATATAAAGGCAGATAAATATTCTTAGGATAGCTTTTCATAGATAGGGATTAGGATTCCAGGCTCTATTTACTTAGAATTTATAATTACGTTGTATCACTCCTGATTACATCCTTATAAGTAAACTTGTGTTGTATTGATCAATATATTTAGACAATAATAAATTAGATTTATTATGACAAATTTGGGTGATCAGTCATTTCTTCCTACAAATCTAGGTCGCGTGGATGAAGAGATGGTACTCCTGGGCCGCGGGGTATCACAACACATACTTGTTTCCTCAAACCTAGCCTAGCCAATTTGGATATAACATATATACCAGTACTGTCGATAATTTTTGGCCAATTCTTCAAATATTTGATAGAGCTACTGCTGTCTGTCAGGATCGAGATACTGTTCTTATTATAGTTGAGAACATGATCGAGAGCACCACTAATAGCAATGAGTTCAGATCTAAAGAAGGAACAGCGATCAGAGTTCCTGATACTGATTTTAACAGGAGTGTTACTAAATATTCCCCTCTCTGCTGCACCCGTATCCGAATGACTTCCATTTGTGTAAATAATCAAGGCTTGATCGGGTATGTCATTTATTACTTCAAGTGCCAGCTGTCTGAGTAATTCCGGATGGCTGCTATGCTTGGGAGTACTGGTCAATAATTCCTCCCGGAATTCAACATAATTCAACATGATTAAAAGAATCAATAGGTATGATGCAGCAAAAAGATGTAGATGTAGATGCATCCACATTGAAATCAATAAAACCACGTTTCCACGTGTAATTACTGTCCCGTTCCACTGTCTCGCTTTAAATGTTGGTTGCTTGTCTAGTTTAAAAGCTTTTAATTTTGTTAAAATACCTATACGAGTTGACATCGACTCTCATAGTCAGAGGTAGGATGTCTGTCTAGTACGGAACTATGTCAGAAGGACAACTATATCTAAGGCCCGTGATAATCCTCGCAGAACTGAGCTGCAATCTCTCCAGTTTTTTCAAGTAAAAAATTACTTTAAAAACAAGTAATATAAAAAAAATAAGTCAACTCCTACTTTGATCAACAAAGAAATTTTTTTATTTTAGCTACTTTTTATTAAATAGTTATAATTAATATAAATATGTATATACATATGACAGAATCACAATATTAAGTGGTAATTAATTTCTATTATTTATCATTAAAGTATCATATTGTCAGCCAAAACAATCGTGCCTATAAAATTTCAGTTCAACTGAATGCTTTAAAATGTGAGAAAAAAACGTGGGAGTTTTGACACAAACGCCAAAAATGATGCCAACGTGGCTGTATTTGTAATTCCTTAAATAATTAGTTTTAATCAATTAATTTTTATTAATTATAATTAAATTATTATATTATCATCCAAAATGATCACGTATATAAAATTTCAGCTCAATTGAACGCTTTAAAACGTATTTTATTAACGATTGAAAATTTTACCAAGATAAATATATAAAGAGTTTGAGCTAATAGTAGGAATTGAATGATAACCAAAACTCATGAAAAATATCATATTTAAAAGGTTGATTTCCTATGGCATCATGGGCACATGATAAATCCAATCGCATATTTCTATCTAATCAGTTCATTTACTTCACTATTGCCACACACACACACAAATCTGGTTTTTTTTACAGAAAATCAGTTTTAAAGCGTACGTATTTGTCAATAATAATAACGTACATTACTAAACAAAAGGTACTCGAGTCAAAGTATGTGTATAATATAAAAGATATAAAGAATTTCTTTAAGAGTTTTTGAGAAGAATTTTAATATTCTTACTAAATATGATATTTGAAATTTTATCTAAATTTTACAATTAGTATAGGGTGTTTTTTTAGAGGTATAGAACTTTAAATTGCAATAAAACAACGATGTATTATTCTATTGACATGAATTTTTTTTATTCGAAAGATAATCTTGTGGCATTACATTTTAAATATGATTTCTGGCATACGACTGCCACGGCTGGCTCGGATGTAGTCCAATCTGGACGTCCAATTTTCGATGACTTTTTCCAACATTTGTGGCCGTATATCGGCAATAATACGGCGAATGTTGTCTTCCAAATGGTCAAGTGTTTGTGGCTTATCCGCATAGACCAATGACTTTACATAGCCCCACAGAAAATAGTCTAGTGGTGTTAAATCACAAGATCTTGGAGGCCAATTCACAGGTCCAAAACGGGAAATTAGGCGGTCACCAAACGTGTCTTTCAATAAATCGATTGTGGCACGAGCTGTGTGACATGTTGCGCCGTCTTGTTGGAACCACAGCTCCTGGACATCATGATTGTTCAATTCAGGAATGAAAAAGTTAGTAATCATGGCTCTATACCGATCACCATTGACTGTACCGTTGTGGCCTTCATCGTTTTTGAAGAAGGATTCCACCAGCCCATAAAGCGTACCAAACAGTCAGTTTTTCTGGATGTAACGGTGTTTCGACATACACTTGTGGATTAGCTTCACTCCAAATGCGGCAGTTTTGTTTGTTGACGTAGCCATTCAACCAGAAGTGCGCTTCATCGCTAAACAAAATTCGCTTATGAAAATCGGGAACAACGGCAATCTCGTTTGGGGCCCATTCGACGAATCTACGCCTTGCTTGATGATCGTTTTGATGAATTGGCAAACCAAACTGAGAATAAATCACTTGACAGCTGTTAAATCGGTCGCCATCTTGGAATGTAATGCCAACTTAAACTTCTATACCTGAAAAAAAAACACTTTTTACAAGTACAAATGTAATGTCAGTTTTGAATTCATTAGAGATCACGTGATTGCATTTATCCTGTATCCTTCATCCATTTAGCTCATTGCAAATTCATTCAAGGAACCAAAATAACATCAAGATATTTTCTTACCAGAAGATATTCATTTTCATCGCTCAAATTTGTTTTAGTGGTACAATAAAAAAACGTGAATGTATTTTTAATTTCAGAATCAAATAACACACTGAAATTTGTATTCAAAACTTAGTTTTTAAAACAGTTCTAATGAGTTGCGTACAAAATAGGGTAGGTGGGGGCACGGATCCGGTGCAAATCAGCCTTGATTTTCTTCCGATTCATAAAAATGCTATGTATACAAAGCGTTAAATTTAATTAAGTATTTACTATTAATGATTTATTTTATTAATGAATGCTAATTATTTATTCAATAATTTATTTTTTTCTATTTTTTTGTTTCCGACCAATGACAAAAGCAAAAGATTATGGGCGTATTGGGGTTTGATACGAGAATGGTGGGCTTTCGACCCCCCACCCCCTTAAAAATTCCTGCGTGTACCACTGGTTCTAATTGACATAATAATTTTATGAATCTTGGTGAATAAAATTCAAATAGGAGATAATAATGATAAATAAGATCTGTTACTGGTGAAAATGAAAACTGAATATATTTATTGTTGTTTTAGAGGTGTATTATCTATCTCCGGAACTATTAGACCAACAGACATGAAATTTGGAAGGCGTGTTTTTTTTAGTAGAAATCCTCTAAGTAAGGATATTGCGGAAATGGACTTCCTAGAGGAGTTACTGGGGAGTAGAAGATCATCTGTTCCTCTATTTTTAATATATAGGGGGGAAAACAGTAGCTCACGTAAGAATTTTTAAGGGGGGAGGGAGCCAAGGTCAAAAAACCACCATTCACGTATCATATCTCAATACATCTTCAATTATTATTTGCTCAAAACTGAACATCCACACCCGGGTTGAATGACACATTCAACAATTTACAAATAACACAATAATACACAAAACCAATACTACACACAATACAAACCCAATAATACACAATACAGAAGATACTAATACACAACACAGAAGACACTAATACACAACACAGAAGACATTAATACACAACACAGGAAACACTAATACACAACACGGAGAAAATACTAATACTCAATAAAAGTAATATTAATCAATGCACAAAAGGTAAAGTACTCAAACTTACACTGTACTGAACATTACACACACTAGCACCCTCTCGCGACAAATATTCACTTGTTGTTGTGGGCGTCAGAACAATTATTTGTTCAACACTGAACAATTGTGATGAAAGATTTATTAGAAGGAAACTTTAAAGGGACGATATTGTTCACTGAGATTAAATTGATATTAGATTTAATTGGATAATGGATTTGATCCTATATAAAGTAAGGATCAAGTTTGATAGTATCCTAATCTTCCGCGTATTACCGTCGTTATTCCACTTTCAACGTTAGAAACGAGACATTCTCTTGCTGTTATTAATTGAATTTGTATCGTTTTATTGTGTGATAATTAAATAGATTGATTGGATCATGGCGAGTGTTTCTTCCTTACCTCCCACATATCTAGCTGCCCAAGAGAAAGGTGATAACCTCTCACACTGTTAAATGTACACAATAAAAGTTTGGTAAGCATGTTTCTTTTATTGAGTGAAGAATCGCAAGGAACGGATTTTGTCTCGTAACCGTCTTTTACAACGGAGTGAAAGAAAAAAGTTATATACTTGACTTAGATATGGACTGGAAAAAATAAAACGCTGTTTCATTTGCTGACAAATGAACCTCAGAAACATCAGGTAGCTCAGCTATATTTATTTTATTTACTTTGCTATTTTATTTGATAAATTGTTCGTTTCTTTCAATTTACTTAAAATTATAATAATTATTAATAAAATTTTGTCATAATAGAAATTTTTTTTATCTCTCTATTTTAATTGTCATAGTTTTTTTTCAACAAGCCCCTACGAAGAACAGGATACCTGTTGGTTACTTATAAAATGAATCAAGAATAATTTGGCACATGTAATAAAAATTTAACTACATTTTTTTAAAAATTTATTTCTCAAATTTTGGTACCAATTCATTTAAAAAACTACATTTAATGTCTTATTACTTCCCCTTTCTCGAGTTTTTTTAAAAAAATTTCAATGCAAAAATTTAAAAAAAAAGAACTTTTTTTTTGGGAGCATGTAAAGAGAATTTGAAACTTGAATAGCGTAAGTTATATTTTATGTTTAAAGTTTAAATTGTCATTGAGGAATATCATGTATTTAATGTAATCTTTGTTTTCAGGAAATTTTTCGATGTATTAAATGCTATAAGAAAATGTAAGATACTATAAAAATATCCAAAGAGCTTTTTATACACTTCTATTTACAATATCAAAAGGAAACAGGTTTTAATTTATTTTATTTTTTCTTTGAGGATGTATAAATAAATAATAAGAGGACACAATAAAAAATATTCTAATTTTATTTACATTATGAAGTTTCTTTTAATTTGAATTGCTTTATTCGATAAATATAATTTTATTTTCTTCTCTGTATATTCTATTTCTATTTTTGCGAGATCACTCCTCCAAATTTTTATGTAAAAATATAAAGAGAACTAAAGTGAATTGAGCTTTCTATTTTAGGTACATAATCAGAGATTATTTTTGTTCAATAGAGATAGGAAGACTGAAAAAGGTGCTTTGTATTGCATTGCGGAGATTTATAATCAAATACCGCCGTAGCTGTTGAACTTGACTTTAAAAAAGGTGGGTACACCTTAGAATTATTACAATTTCTCGGTTCAAAAATTGTTGAGTTGAACTTGCATAATCTTACTCTTCTTTTGTTAACGAGTTGCTGATTTACTTTATTAGCATAAGATAAAAATTTATTATTACTTTAAATCTCAAAATGAGATTTTAGTGAATTAATTTTATTGGATCTTAGTGCGTCTTTTGAAGTATGTTATTCTTGATGGAACTACACATCTTACAGAAATTAATTACAAACGCCATAATATAAATAATTTTACCTTATTTTGTCCAGTTTTTTCACTGGAAAGGAAAAATTTTGAGTAATTCGGTACAGAAGTTTTATTTTTTCTTATTGACAAGTTTATTCCGGGGAACGCGCTTCTCACTCAGATTTCTTCAATTCAGATTATGTCTTTATAAACTGCATCCCCATTGGTCAAGCATCCAGACCAACTCTGGCTCCTATTGGATGAGAGAAATTTCAGTCACTTTAAGTCTCTCTGACTCTCAAAAACTTTAATACTTTAATGATAATGTTAACTAAAATGTTTTAATGCAATTTATAAATCAAATCTAATTTTTAAATTTAAAAGATCAGTATCTCTCTCTCTGTAATTAATTTATGGGCAAAATAAACTTCTCAGGTTATCTCATACATCAGATTGGAGGTCAAGACCCGAGAAGGCCAAGTGCTCCAAATATACCTTCAGTTGCAGCTACCAAATCATTCTAGGACCAAATTGTTACCAGATTTGATTAGCTGATTCTAGATATCGTGTGAAATCCTTACAGATTTTTAAATGCATACTTGAGTTTTAAAGATTCATTTACGTTATATAAAATGACGCTTTTATCATCAAATGGAGATTTTATCAATCAGCTTAAAGAATATTTTGAAATAATAATCCTCGGTATTATGGAATAATACACATTGTGATTATGTTAGGGTTTGTACGCCACTAGATGGCGCTATTTAAATTATTACTATTATTTACGCGGGAGAAGTAAAAAACAACGGTTGGAAGGAGGCTGTACGAGCCATTCGCTCTATGTTAGCGATACTTTTTATATATAATGTTTTATGATAATGTAAAAACCAGAAATTGAAAGAGGCTGTGCGGGCCATTCGCTCAATGTTAGCGATATTGTTTTATAAATATTGTGAAAATAAAAACCATTTGAAAGACATCAACATAAAAATTGGAGGCACCAGGACGAGATGCAAAGAGATAAGTCATTTTGAATAATATTTTTTGATATTTGAAACTGTTATTAGGACTTATTGTGCATAGAACTAATTTGAATGAATGAACCAAATTGTTTTTGATTTCATGATTTTACTGCATATTTTTATTATTGATTTGGATATTTTGGTGAATAAATTTGTTATATGAGTGAAACAGAGAAAGCTCAAATGGCTGAAATTCGAGCAGCCAGAGGTCGTGTAAAGGCATCTTTGACCAGGCTAGAAAATACTTTTGAGATAAATACTCGAAATGAAATTTCTATTCGGTTATCCAGATTGATGACTTATTCAAAGAGAATTCGAACGATTAGATTCGAATTTGAGTTTAGAGGAATCTGAACTCCAAGAGTTCGAAGAGAGATACTTTTATTTGAATGCTAAATTTAATGATAAATTAGATGAATTAAATGTTCAGAATCAAGGTAGAACACAAAATTCAGTAGCGAGTTCAATTACTTCGAACTCAAATGTTAGTAATTTTAGGTTACCAAAATTGAGTATACCACAGTTTAATGGTCATTTTAAGGATTGGATAAATTTTAAAGATTTATTTGTTTCTACTGTGCATTCACAAGTGTCAATATCGAACGTTGAAAAATTCCAGTATTTGAAAGGTCTACTTACTAATGAGCCAGCTTCGTTAATTAAGCATATGCCTATATCTAATGATTCGTATGAAGAAGCTTGGCAAAAATTGTTAGATAGGTATGACAACAAAAAACAAATTGTTCAGTCATTAATTAAAACGTTTTTGGATCAAAACCTATTTCCGAAGCTAATTGTTTTAATGTGCGTAAATTATTGGACACGAGTGATGAATGCCTAAGAGGGCTTAATGCTTTAGGTGAGCAAGCTTCTAGTAAAGACTGCTGGTTAATTTATTTATTATTACAAAAATTGATCCAGAAAGTAGACGTTTATGGGCTATTAAATCATCTGAAGAAGAATTTCCAAACATGAAAGCTTTCCTTGATTTCCTAAACGTGAGGTGTTCTTCTTTAGAATTAATGTCAAATAATGAATCTGAATGTAAAATTCCGATAAGAAGTAATTATGCAAATTCTAATATAGAAAATGATAAGGTCTTAAAATGTTTGAAATGTAAAGGAACACACCCTTTATTTAAGTGTATTCAATTTAAGAGCATGGATGTTAATTGTAGAAAAAATTTTGTAAAACGTTTTTCATTGTGCTTTTTATGTTTAAATAATCATAAATATAAATCTTGCCCAAATAACCATTTAAAATGTTCTCTATGCTCTTCTAAGTTCCATAATACTCTTTTACATGAAAAAGGCCCAACGGAAACACGTTGTTTACAAATTCGTTACAGGGGAATGAAACTTCACAGAGGGAGGGAACTAGCGCAGAAACTCGCAACGAAGCGAGTGAGTTCAAGGTCAAGCGGGAGAATCGGAGATTTATTCTGGGGCTTCGGTGAACAGTGAATTAAATCTTTCTTTTCTGCCCACAGATATTTTATAATAATAATTCTAATGAATCATTTATCTGCAGAGCATTATTAGATTCTGGGTCTGAATGTTGTTTTATCTCAGAAAGAGTTGTAAATATTTTAGGATTAAAAAGAAAAAGCAGTAAAATTTCTCTTCGTGGGATCGCGGGGGTTACTGCAGGTCAAACTAAAGGCTGCGTTGATTTGGTTATCGGATCACAGTCTTCGAATGAGCGTTTGGAAGTGAACGCTTTCATTTTAAATAAAGTTACTTCACAAATTCCTTCGGAGTTTTTGGATGTGAAGGATTTAGATTACTTGAAATCGATTCCTCTTTCAGATGAGGAATTTATGAGTCCTAAAGAATGTGATATAATTTTAGGATCTGATTGTTTTTTTGATATTCTTCGCAGTGGAAAAATTGTTGGTTCTAAAAATGAACCCATTGCACAAAGAACTATGTTTGGATGGGTTGTTGCAGGAAAACTTAATGTTAAAAATAAGGAACCACATGAGTTATATTCTCATTTTTTTAAGTACTGCAAACGAATTAAATACCGATTCGCTTCTTCAGAGATTTTGGGAAACGGAGGAATTATCCGTTAAAAAACAATTTCTATCCGATGAGGAACAATTTTGTGAAAACCATTTTAAATCAAATTTTAAATATAATGATGAGGGTAGATTTGTAGTAAAATTACCGATATACAGAGACACCTCACGGTTGGGTAACACTAAAGGAATAGCAATTTCTCGGTTGCTTGCAATGGAGAGAAGATTTCAAGTAGACAAGGACTTTGAAAGGCAGTATAAAATGTTTATGATAGAATACGAATCATTGGGGCATATGATGCCCGTGGAAAACAATGAGAAATCTATGGACCCAAAAAAATTTATTTTCTTCCTCATCATGCTGTTATGAAAGGTGACAGTGTTTCAACGAAATTACGTGTTGTATTTGATGGCACTTGTAAACCTTCAAATGGAAATTCTCTTAATTCAATTTTGGGAATAGGTAAAATGTTACAGCCTGACCTCTTCACGATTTTAGTGAAATTTAGATTGAATGAAATTGCTTTTTCCGCTGACATCCAACAGATGTATAGACAAATACTAATTGATCAAGAAGATCAAAAATTTCAGTGCATCGTGTGGAGAGAATCAAAGGACTCTCCCATACGGGAATATAAACTGTGTACGGTAACATACGGTACAGCATCAGCACCGTATTTAGCTACTCGCTGCTTGTTTCAAACGGGGTTAGATCTTGAAAGAGATGATTCTGCTGTTTCATCCCTTATAAAGGAATCTTTCTACATCGATGACTTAATGGCAGGAGCCCCTTCGAGTGAGGGAAGCAATTTCCTTGATAAAAACACTTTCTAACATACTAGAAGCAAGAGGATTTCATTTAAGGAAGTGGCGGTCCAATTCATCAGAAGTACTTTCCCGTATTTCCACAAACTGGGTAGGAGATAGTTCCAATTTGGAAATCCATCCTGATGAATGCTCCAAGGCCCTAGGACTTACCTGGAATTCTATGAAGGATATCTTCATTTTCAATTTAAAAAGTAAATTTTCGGACAATATCACTAAACGTTCTTTCCTGTCACAATCGGCAAGATTGTTCGATCCTCTCGGTTTCCTGACTCCCTGTACCGTGTCTATTAAGATTTTTATCAACAGTTATGGCTGTTGAAATTAGATTGGGACAGTCCTCTTCCAGAAGCGCTTGCAACGAAATGGAAAACATTCCAGAAGGAGTTTGAACAAGTTTGTTCAATCCACATTCCAGGTGGATCCACACTGCTAACCAACAAATAACTCTGCATGGTTTTTGTGATGCGTCTGAGTTAGCCTACCAAGATGAATCCAGCTGACATTGCAGGCAGAGGTTTATCACCTAAAGAACTTCCCACATGTGTTCTATGGTGGGAAGACCCTCAATGACTTTCCTGTGAGATGGACTCTTGGCCTAAGCAACCCAAGAGAAATGATCAGACTAGTTCAGTGTCAAAGGAAAGAAAACGAACAGCTTTTAGCTTCCCTGTGGCTGTCAACTGTGATTTTATTGACTCTTTATTTTTAAAATTTTCATCATTTACTAAGATAATTGATATTTTTGCATTCTGTTTTAGATACATCACAAATTGTAAAGCTAGAGTTGGCAAGATGAAAAATTTAGATTCCAAGGGTAAATACCATGTCCCTCCTTTAATAACAGATGAAAGGAGGCAGGCAAGTAATAAAATTTTCTTGTATATACAAAATTTATTCTTTAAAGAGGAAATCAGTTGTATTAAAGCTAATAAGCCTGTAGTAAAAAAAAGTATACTATCTGCTCTTTGTCCTTTCATTGACAAAGACGGTTTAATTCGAGTAGGAGGTCGACTTCGAAATTCGACACTCCAATATGATGCTAAGCACCCAATCATCTTGCCAAATCAGCATGAAATTTGTAAATTAATTGTAAATATGTATCATATTTTATATTTGCATGCTGGATGTACTGTATTATTAGGTATTATTAAGCAAACTTATTGGATTATTGGTTTAAAAAATATTGTAAAAAATGTATTCATAAATGTATAATATGTTGTAGGTATCGAGCAACTACATCCAAGCAATTAATGGGTGATCTACCAACTCATAGGGTTACTCCCAGTAGGCCATTTTCTGTTTGTGGCGTAGATTATGCTGGCCCCATCAATATTTTAAGATATAGAGGTAGAGGAGCAAAGACTACTAAGGGATATATAGCTCTTTTTGTATGTTTTGTTACCAAAGCTCTACATTTAGAACTAGTGAGTGATCTCACTTCTGAGGCTTTTTATTGCCTCATTGAAACGCTTTTGTGCTAGAAGAGGAGCACCTAAGCACATTTATTGTGATAATGGTACCACTTTTGTTGGTGCCAGAAGAAAATTGCTAGAAATATTTAAATTTGTATCAAAACTTAATGAAAATGAACAATTTTTGCTATTTTCTATCTCAAGTGAATATAGAGTGGCATTTTAGCCCTCCAGTGAGTCCTCATTTTGGAGGATTATGGGAAGCAGGAGTTAAGAGTATTAAGTACCATTTAAAAAGGGTCATTGGAACCACAAATTTAACTTTTGAGGAGTTCAGCACTTTGTTAACACAAGTAGAGGCAATTCTGAACTCAAGACCTCTAGTCTCTTTGGATTGTGACAATGATCCAGACAGTTTAAATATTTTAACTCCATCTCATTTTCTCATAGGTGAGGTTATTACCTCTTCCCCCTGAGCATACCAATGATGATAAACTTTCTCTTCTCTCCCGTTGGGATATTGTCCAAAAATGAAGTTAGGTTTTGGAAAAAGTGGAAAATGGATTATCTGAGTAATTTGCAAAAACAGAACTAAATGGAAATCTCCTAACCATAATATTAAGGTTGGAGAAATTGTAATTATTAAGGAGGATAATATTCCTCCAGCCACCTGGCCTTTAGGTAAAGTAATTGAAACGCATCCAGGTAAGGATGGTGTGGTAAGAGTAGTAACTCTTAGAACTGTTAAGGTCGATTTAAAAGACCAATTCATAAGCTTTGTAAACTTCCTCTACATCAAGAATAACTTCTTGATGGGGGGAGTATGTTAGGGTTCATGTACGCCACTAGATGGCGCTATTTAAATTATAAGGTGTGTACTATTATTTACGCGGGAGAAGTAAAAAACAACGGTTGGAAGGAGGCTGTACGAGCCATTCGCTCTATGTTAGCGATACTTTTTTATATATATAATGTTTTATGATAATGTAAAAACCAGAAATTGAAAGAGGCTGTGCGGGCCATTCGCTCAATGTTAGCGATATTGTTTTTATAAATATTGTGAAAATAAAACCATTTGAAAGACATCAACAGATTATAAATCTAAATAGATTACCCAAAATATTATTTAGAGTTATCTGTTTTGGGCATGGCATATTTTTGACATGTTGCAAGTTTTAGAGATGTTACCACACAAGTTTGGTTAATTTAATATAGGACGATGAAAAACGTTTTAAAATTCATGAATTTTTTGCCTAATATGCGATAGGGGAGGCAAATGTATTGGTGACAAAAAGTATGATCGCATAATATACTACTTTAACATCTATGAGCAATACATTTGAATTTATTTTGTTAAATCTCTTGCTTTTTCTTATTTTATGTTCTGCTAACTTATTTGTTTTAAAAAAGGATTTAGTTGATTTCAATGGAATTCTGGACAAAATTCATCGATTTCTTTTCTAAAAAATGTTGAGATTTCGAGACATTCAATTTTTATACTAGTAGTTTCGGGACAAACAAGTTGAGTATTTTTCTTTATTTTTGAAATAATATTAGATTAACAGTAAAAATATGAAGGTAGACTTATATATATATATCTTTTATTTTATAAAAGAAAATTTTCCTTCTATATTCCAATTAAACATTCATTTGATTATCATTCCATGTCCATGAAAAGATCTGCAGAAAAACTACATATTGAGTTATGTAATTTGCGTAGTAAATAATTTCCATAAAGATTAGAGCCTACGCAAATTTCTGATATTTTGTTGTTCAGAGAACCGAAAGGCTGTTTAAGGTATCTAATTGCATTCTTTTAAAACTAAGGTGAACTTCGAATGAATTTTTTTAGTTTATTTGATATTTACATCCCACACATTTCTGTTTCATATGTTGTCAAAATTCTTGAACATAATATGATTAAAGAAGCCTTTGTGTACACACGTTATTTGAAGAAAAAATAAAATGTGTGGTTACATATTTAAATGGAAATATAAATTATCTTTGTGGTCTCAAAAGCAAATTTGTTTCTATAGAAAAATTTCTGTTGCATTTTTATTTCTTTGTCTGTCTTTTTTTTTTACCATTTTGAAATGGATATATTTGAGCTGACACACATACTATAGTTAAGATTTCAAGCCATGATTCCCCTAAACCCCTTTCATACGTTAACGTAAATAGTTTATTGATCAAGAATGGCTGCTATTATTGAAAGGAACATGTCACGAGGTGAATAGAGTTAGACAAGGAAGATAGCAGTCAGACGCGCTAATGTAAATTTGTGATTTATATTTTAATTACTTGCGTATCTGAAAAAAAATAATGTGGTAGCCTTGTCGTTCGAGTCCAAGAAAGTTAGCAGTGTGTCTCTTTATTACTCGATAAGTATCTTTAATAATTACTATTATTAAAGTTTAAGGCTGACTCTCCCGTTAGTTATTGCAAAAATTGAAAGTTGTTGTCGTGTGTTTCATACTGGGATATATGAAAGAGACGAGAGATAGATGAACAGAAACATACTGTTATAGATTTTGTGTAACTAGTGTAAATAATCGGTATTTGGATGTGTAATGCATTTATATCACTCTATGTTAAAATTGTCATATTCATAAGCAATGCCTTTCATTACGCTATAGTGGCGATTCAATGAAAACTTGGCGATAGAGCCAAGTTGGCGGCCAATTTGGTGACCAATTTGGCGACTTTGATGGCCATTTTGGTGTCATTGGCAGCCATGTTGGCAAGTGCAGAATCCTCTGGATTCTTTTAGAAATCTGTGGAGAGATCCACTAACGTCACGCTCTATGACACGAGCGGTTGCATTTCTGGAAGTCTCTGCCACGCCTATAAAATAGATGCTCGCCGGAACGAGGATCAGTCTGATTTAAACCAACTCGGCTATGTTTGCAAATAATCTTTTACGTACGTGTATTTCTAAACACTGACAATTGTGTTTGAGTGCTTTTGAAGGTGTGGAGACCTTTGGAGATTTACTCTGTGAATATTGCTGCTGAATCCTGTATTTGAAGGATTGGAATTTTGATAATAAATTCGCATCGCTCTTAAATAACTATTTATTTTCTTTGTGGTTGTTTTGCATGAAATCCTTGAACCCGGATCTACGGAACAATTCTATACAAACACAGACTTTTATTACAAGCGATGATCCCAGCATAGAACAGAAGGGGTGCGTTGCCTTCCATTCGAAACTGGAATCCATTTCAGGTGAAAGTCCGACTTCTTTTTCCAAAGATACATCGGTGCCTTATTCAGGATACGAACCCGAGCCCACTCAATGACAAGCCGAGTGTCAGAAGCACAATACTAGGTAGAGCGGCATAATTGAAAATGATAATAATAAAAAGCTTGTTCAGCATTAGAGAAGAATCTTCCTTCGGTTAACCCGCGCGATATCGTGATTAGTGGTTTGCTAGAATTGTTTCGGCACATAGACGAGCAGTTAGCAATTGGCACTGCAGAAATATTTCGCTTCTATAAAATTAGATTCATCAACTAGTTAGTGTTTAGTCCTCTAAACACAGGTATTTTGATAGTAAAGTCCATTTTGGAAATATTTCGGATGTCTTATTGAGCGGCGTATGAGATCATCACCATAATCTCGCGAGTTTCTGTCATTTTGCGGAAGCAAGAGTTCAGAGTGTCAGCAAACAGATCAGATACGTAAAATTTTGATTACATGAGTATATTAATGTAGTGGATGGGATATCCTATCCATTAGTGTAAGAGGATCAGAAGAAAAATTAGCCATATACTCAAAACAACTCTATTTATTAACAGTTCTCAACAACAACACAAATTCAACAATCCAAGTTAAGAAATGCACCAATTGATAAATACGGGAAGCAATAGCGAGGTCGATGAGAAAATTGGAGATATGATAATCAATCGGATCCTTTACACTCAAAACGTCCAGGCTATATAACTTCTTATACTTGAAGATAATTTCTTAAGTAATCTAATTCAAACCGATTTGAATCCAATTTAACAACTAATTGAGCGCGCGAATCGTCAACCTTAATATTAATCAAATTATCTTCGAAGCGTACTTGTCTAGCTTTAAGTTAATTACTACTTGCACTCTTGGTAGCTTCTAACCTCTGTATTTCTCCTCGAGCTTGACAGTTAATCTTTAAATACAAGCCTTAATTTGAATAGTCACGTCTTCTTCTTAGGAGGAAGGTTTTTAATAAAATAATATTTAAGGACTCATTATTCCCCAAGAGGATTAGATGGGAAAACTATCTTCTTTGTAACCCTAGAAATGGGGCAGTTAGTCTAATAAAATCACTAACTTGATTATTTGGGCTTGGAATTATTTCTTGGTGTTTTGTGTCATGGAGCTTCTCATACAATTTCTTGCATACAGAATCCTCGGAGTTTGATAGGAGGGTGGTCGTTACAAAAAATCATCATTGAAGATCAACATATGTTTAAATATAAAACGACTATTTGTAATATATGCAATGCGTAAGCATGTATGAAATAAGTAAACAAAAAAGAGGATAAGAATGTGGATTTTTAAGGTAAGAGAAAATAGATCTTTTATAAAAGAACGATTAAAAATAAAGTGAAAAAAGCTCATTTCTGCTTGTAGAATTAACGTAATTTTAGTGCAAACTTCTTCAACCAACTGTCAAACAAAAAAATCGTAAGGTCACAACAATGTAACTTCATTATTACTACCAATACAATTTTAGCATGTTATTTTATAAACAATTGATTTTTTCATTAACAAAGTGCGTCTTAAACTTTCAATACTTGCATCCCAATTTTCAGTCATAATTTTCTTTGCGCCCCCTCTTCCCCCATCCAAACAATAACAATGTATTGAATGCAATAATAATGTACTTTGACGTTAATCTACAATACAAATTTAATTACACACCAACAAATTACAAATATGAGTATTAAATTTTTTATATAATTTTTTACATGACGAGCCCATGAGGTCACTGGTAATTGTTAAAATTGTTTTTAAATTGGCATTGTTAAATTGATTATCAAATACAGTATGCAGTACTGATACATTTCTAAACATGCTATATCTGTGTAAGTACGTATTTTAAGGCCCAGTGGTCGAATGATAGCGTATCACGCTTCCACATCACAGGTCCGGGTTTTATTCCCGGGCTGGGCCAGGTCGATTCAGCCTTCCATCCCTACTGCAGTGGGTTAATAAATGAGTACCAAGCTCGCTTGGGGATTTAAACACTGGAGGTCTCGCTTCAAACTGATTACCTGATCCGGACATCTGCGCATGCAACTCAGCACCTAATGATCACATATACTAGGATGGGCACAATAGGTCCTGGCCTTCATGGACTGTTGCGCCACTGAGTTTGAGTTTGAGTAAACGCTTATTTTATCTTTTATTATGTCAGAATGTATTTTGTTTTGCTTCCTTTCAGTAAATTATTAGTATTTTTAACTAACATCTTGTTTTGGACCTTGCAATATGCTCGTGTCCCCCTTGTTGAGTTATCACACACACACACCTCCTAAGGAGGCGCGCCCCACAGTTTGAGAAACGCTGCATTAACATTTTTTTAGCAATGAGATATTCTTGCTAATACTTATTTATTACTATAAAAAAGAAATTAATTCTTTTTATGGGCACAGATTGATATATTGGGTATATATTTATTTAATCTAATCGCCTATTTTAGTAGTCATTTCTGATTACAATGAATAGTACAAAATAGCACACAAAATAGTTGAGTTGAGATCTTATGATTTTCAAAATGGAATCAAGTCGCCCACAGAATCGAAAGCAAAATTTATACCAGAACTTGATGATGTAAACTGTTTCTCGTAGATTTTCCAAATATAATAGACTTCACCACTCATTTAAATGAATGAACGTACATCTTCAAGGTGAAAAATAATTGATCAATACATTGTTTCAAATTCTAACAACCTGCAAATCAAATTTAAACTATAGCAATCTGAAATTCAATCAAATAATTTTAAGGCACTTCGACACATTATATAAACAAATTTTTGTGAAAAACGAAAATTATGCAAACTTATCGCTCGATTTTATACCAGAATTTGAGAATACATTTCCAATCTTCTGGAAAATTTCTCATTTTTTTATACAGATATGAACTTTTTTGTTTCTGCATATATTAAATGATATAAGCATATACCATCTTCCAAATATCAAGCAATATGTATAGAACTAGAATTTTACATTCAAAAAGTAGAGAAGTTTTAGGATATCTCTCTACTGGAGCTTTAATAAGATATGTCCCCAAAGAAAAAAAGAATATGTTTCCCACAAACATGTATGTGTCATCACACTCTTTGATTATAATTTTGAGTGATTATTTTCAAAGGTAAAACCCACAAAGGACGAAAATTAGAAAGAAGACATATGAAGAACTCTTGAAAAACCTCACAGAAAATAGAAAATTTTTCATTCGAATCAAAACAATAAAGTATCAAAAAAAGGTGTTCAATTATATTTTATTTATAGTAGAAATTTATGAATTATTGAAGTCATATTATTGTCATATACGTTAGTATATATATTTCTATTTTTCTTTTTATTATAATTTCACTTAACAGCAGTGTGGTGTATGGTTCAAAACAATTCCTTTCGACTAATGTATATGGTCCAAAGTAACTAAAAGGTTGGACACAGTGGTATACACAAAGAGGGGGTGAGGAATTCAAACTCTTCAGTGCTTTCTTCAAAGTATTCTTAAAAGTGTCCACCTCCCATGAAAGCAGTCTGTATACACAATTAGTTGGAGATGCTTATTCTAGATCTAGGTGAGAGGTATTGGAAATAGACCTCCTAACTTTGAACTTTGTTTGAACATAGGGTTGAGCGGGTATCTACTTCTATTTTTATGTCTCTTTCAATGTCACGTTCAGTAGTCCCCGTTATACAGGGGTCCGGCTTTAAAGTATCCAAACATTATGGCTTATTATTACGAAACTACCCATCAGAATGTAATAAACTACTACTACGTAGACTGGAAATCCCGTTGAAATTTTTGGGGACTTCCCCGATCGGCCACACGTGCGCGCATTATTCGGCAATCGTAGAAGATAACTTGTTACACTGACTTTTTTAGTAAATATGTGGACGCCACAACAAAAGGTACAGTGTATAATTTGGTTAACGGAATTTAAATCAGTCACGCGTGTACAACAAAGTTTCGAACAGGTTGGAATGTCGTTTTATTGGGTTGTCTAATAGATTTATCAAGACTCCTACAAAATGAATCCCGCCCACAATCAACAGTGTCTTCTATCATGAAAACTTAAGGATACTTGACAGTTTGAGATACCAAAGTTCTCGTCTCTTTTAAAGTTCTTTCCCATTGGTGGATAAATTTTAATGTTGAAGGATCGACATTTCACTCTGTTCGAACACGTCGCTGTACATGCGTGACTGATTTAAATTCCATTAACCAAAGTACACACTGCACCTTTTGCTGTGGCGTCCACATCTTTACTAATAAAGTCATTGAAACAAGTCTATCGTCTGCGATTGCTGAATAATGCATGCACGTGCGACCGATCGGAATAGACCCAAAAATTTTCGTAGGGTTTTCCGATTCACGGATGAACACTTTATAACATTCTGATGGGTAGTTCCGTAAATATAAACCATAACTTTAGGATACTTTAAGCCCGGATATCCTGTACTTCAGTCGAATCCAAACTTGATCCCCTGGTTCTAATTGAATAATGCTGGCCACCAAAGCTCTCGATTTTGACCATTCGGCTAGTGGTCGATAGCTATTTTCTAGGATAGTTGGGTTCTTATGATAAGAAATTTAAAATTACAATAAAAACATAACGAGCTTCATGCAACAAATGATTTAATTTGTGCAAAAATCACTTAAGAATAGCTTCGAACAGCGGTAATCAACCGATGGTCCGTGAAAACTTTTTAAAATTGGGGCATTATTTATATTTTTATAAGATTCAGTTTCAAAAAAGAAGAATATCAAAACGTCTTATGAAATATGGATAATACTTTAAAAATTTTTTTAGCTTCTACTTTTAGAGAAATGTTTTCTGAGTTTAGAGACTTTTTCACTACTTTTTTGCGGGTAAATATAGCACAATTTGAAAGAGAAAATTATCAACTGTGGTAAATTGATAGCATAACCCTTCAGTTTGATGACATTGCTTTGCTTTGCCGGTTTGTTCTTGCTCTCTTTTCGTAGAGTTCCTTTTCAGTGATATGGAAGTGTAAATAGAGAAGTAAATAAAGAAGAATATACAGTTATAGTAGTCAATCTCATTTGTGGTTTATCAAATATAGAATTATACATTTAGTGGTCCATTAAGTTGTAAGGGTTGGAGACTACTGACCTAGAACAAAGTAAATGCTTCATGGCAGATTTTAATCTGAACTTTCGATTCTGTAAAAAAATTTTCATTCAATCATTATTGGAGACTAGGATGCAGGTCTCATTTGAAAATTATTTTTCCCACTGCAAGAGGGAGAGATTTGCTTGACTTTAATGAATCAAATCCTATTAAAAATAGTAACAACGTTCATATAGTTCTCGTGGCGATATATCATTCCGTATCTCTGACAGTTAGGGCTTCATTAACTTTTACAATGAATGAGTGATAGCTTCAACTGTGAAATATTCAACATTTTCGTCACGTTGGTGCAGCGGGAAGGTGAGAAAAGGTTGCTACAAATCTTTTGTCTCTGAAGGATGGTCTGGAGAAAGGCGTTTCATGATGCAAACAGGGTCATTCTTCATTCTGTCATGTCCGCCCACAACTCTGGGCACTGCCTTTTATAAACAGAAGTTTCCTTATCGTCATCGCAAAGAAGGGGTTATGTAATCGAAGTCGTGAAATGGTCATCCCCAAAAAGGTGAATCAATTTGTGGAGGATATAAGTTTTTGGGATTACGATGGACATGGGTAAATCGAAAAAAGTCTTTTAAAATGGATGACCTTAAGAAGGAGTGAGTATATATTAACGTCGCACTATGCAAATCAACACAAGGCCTATTGGCGGCAGACCTCCTAATTTTGAATCTCGGACAATTCAAATGTTGATCTTAAGAAGGAACATAGAAAAATTAAACTGTTCGCTAATGGTTAATTCGCTTAATTTTAAATAATAGGATGAAAATTAGAAAAATGGTTCGGTGTTTTCATAAAGTTCGATCAATTGTCTCACAATTCCTGTCCTAAATTTAGTTTATCAACATTATTAGTTATTTATTACAGTAATCATTAACAAACATATACTGAAAATAAAATGCACGTATCTCAGGAACATACATAATCTCATGCAATCCTACATAGTACAAGAGCGACTTACTTTCTCACCGCGAAAACTCCGGAACTATTAGACCCCAACATATTTTAAATTTGGTAAGTATGTTTCTTTTGTAGAGTACAGATCCACTAAAAGCGGGTTTATGGAAATCGACACCCAAGGGTAGTTACCAAGGGTGTGTAGATAAAACTTGCCGTTTTTGAAATATTAGAGTTACAGCAGTGCTTCTCAAACTTTCAATATTTGCGACCAAATTTTCAATCATAATTTTCATCACCCATCCCACCTCCCATACAATAACTAAGTATAGAATGCACTAGTAATGTACTTTGACATTAAAGCTATAATGCGACCTTAATTATAAATCGTACAAATTATCAAGATATGTATTAAATTTTATACATGTACTTTAAGGTATCCGACTACGTTCGGAACCGTGATCTTCGAAAGCGCATCAATGGATAATTTTCATGATATTTAGTGTCACTTAGATTAGAATATATGCATAAAATTGTTTTAAGGACATTTTGACAAAAAAAATTTATTTAAATACAAATATTTTGGCAAAAAAACTAACTTAGAATAATCTTTTTTTCCAAATGTTCTCCTTTTGTGAAAAATGCTTCTATTAGAATAATATTTTGCCTGCATATACCTCTGTTCAGAGGCTTAACTAGAATTTTTGAAATATATAACTTTTAGAAGTGGGTTTATTCATATTTTACGACAACAGAGAGGAGCAATTTTAAGAAAAAAACGCGAATAATTATTTCAATTGGTGGTAACTCTGAAAATAATGTGAATTTTTCAAAAACTCTAGTTGAGCCTCTGTAGAGAGATCTGAGCTGTATACAGGCCAAATATTATTATAATAGAAGCATTTTTCACAAAAGAACATTTTGAAAAAAGATTCTTCTAAGTTAATTTTTTGCCAAAATATTGTATTTAAATAAAAAAAATTTTTTGTCAAAATGTCCTTAAAACAATTTTATGCATGTATTTTAATCTGAGTGACACTAAATATCATAAAAACTATCCATTATGCGCTTTTTTAAAATCACGGTTCCGAACGTATAGTCGGATACCTTACTTAAAGTAAGAGATATTTTAAGTAAGTTTCTTGTAAGTGTAGTAGGACAAGTATTATGTTACTTCTCCTTTCTAATTTTTAAATTGGAACAGATTACAATAAGCATGAAACGTGTATTGTACCTTTAATTATGTAAGAATGTTTTTTGTTTTGCTTTTTTTCAGTAAAATAATAATATTTCACATTTATCTTTTATTTTCGACTTTTCGTTATGCTTGCGCCCCTCGCGCAGAATTGCCATGCTTCCCTAGAAAGCTCCTCGGTTTGAAAATCGCTCCCCTGTAGATTTTAAATTTTCACCAGCAATTTTGTTTTGTTGAACAAAAACCCGCCAAGAATGGGTTTTGTGGAAGCCATCTCCTAAGTCAATGTGCGTTCACAGGAATGTTACAGGAGCGTTATTGATAAAAAAAAAAAAAAGTCAATTTTGGAATTCCTATGACTACGAAGTATAAATTTTTGGCAAGCATGTTTCTTTCCCTTTGTTGTTGAGTAAACATCTGCTAAAAACGATAACGATAAAACTTTGGACTCAGGGCTTATTGGAGTAGATAATAATATACTTCCGTTTTAGAAATTCACAAGTCCTGTCATTTTAATATCAGGAGTATCATGAAAATATTTTTCAATACAATCAAAAGCGGAATACTAGGGCATAGATATCAATTACTTAAGAAAAAATCAGTATATAGTCATACAAAATCATGAATTAACCGGTGAAGCAGGGGAACGGGGTAAATATAATGGCTGGTGTACATATATACTTTTGGATCTCCACTTTACCAACCTTTTTTTTTGCAAAATTTCCTATTTAGTGAACTTTTCTCTGGTACCAAGTACAGAAGAATATTGAAAAATGAATATCTGAAGGGCAGTCAGTAGGGTAAACCCCTTTTAAAAATCGATTTTGAGTTTTTGTTTTTTCTGAAATCTACAAATCAAGACCTTTCCAATGATATAACATACAAGTCATTATATGAATTAGAAGTATTTTAAAATGAATTTTAAAAAATAATCAGTTGATTTACCACGCCCATTTTGACAAATAGAAATGTAAACATTGCCTTTTTAAAACTGGGGAAAAGTTGCAAAGCCTCGATTAATTTTTATTTTTTAATACCCAAATTAACTTTAGATAATTGTATAACTGCGACTGTTAGATTTGCTAAAAACCTTTGGAGGCAATTTCGGATTTTCATGTGGGTTTTAGTAAATATTATACTTAAAATGTAGGCATTTGTTACTGAAATTTATGTCTTTTCTTTAGTTTAAATTCATTTTTCATTAGTTGATTAATGATTACTAAATCTTCGCGTGTTTAAGTAGTGTTAAAAGAAAAAATTAGAATATATGTGTAATTGTGACCAGGTGCAAAATATTTACAAAATGAATCTTCATTTTATAACTGCATAATGGATAATGGATAATGAAGAAAACCGTGTGAGACAGCCACGTATTGCATACAATGCATAGTACACGCGTATCAATGCGCAATACAGAAAAAAGGCGTAAAAAAAATTTGGAATTAAGCTTTAATTCTTGGAAAATATGCAAAAAACATGAAAAGATGATTTACAATTTGGTTACATGTAAACGATAAAAGTACTGTTTAGACATGATGCATGAGTTTTTAATAGGGCGTGTGGTCTCCTCGAACAGCTAAGACTGCTGCACACCTGTTTGCCATGGATGCGATGAGGTTATCAATCAGACTTTTGGGGAATTGTTCCAAAATGCAATCTCCAAGTCTCGGACGGCAGCAGGCGACCTTTCGCGCAGCAAGTCGTCCAAGCATGTCCCAAACATGCTCGATTGGATTCAGGTCAGGAGAGCACGCTGGCCATTCCATACGCTATATTGTTTCAGCTTAAAAACTCTATGAGGTCGGGCATTATCATCCTGGAAAACAAAGGAATCTCCAATGGCTCCAACATAAGGGATGACATTCAGTTCTCGTCTGCATACCTTCGGCCCGTCAAAGTGCCATTCCAAATGATAGGTCCGTAATGCTGATTCCACCCCATACCATCCAAAATTGTGACCTTTCACGAACGAATGCGGGGTTATTTCGAGTGCCCCTGTCCCTTACAAGAACACGTCGGGTGTCACACTCTTAGACTGAATCGGGACTCTCTGTAAACATCCAATCATGTTGCTCCTAATCTCGATGTTCAGCAGCCCATCTTCTTTAGTTAAGCCCTCCCTCATAAAGCCGATTACGTACTGTTTTGGACATCCTTCGTCCTGTTGCCAAGAGCAACTGTCTTTAGCTGCGTAAATTCTCTGTTCTGTTTCGACGGGCTGTTAACTGTAAAATCAGTTGATGGTGGCGCGTGGCCGACCTGCCCCTGGTCGACGTCTAACATGGAATCGATTTCACAGCCTTGCAACAACACTTCTGGCGACTTCAACAGCGTCCGCGACAGTCTGCCTATAACACGCCATGCCATGGATAAATTTAACCTTGTCTCAAAAAAAAACTGCGCAAATTTCACAGTTACGGCAATAAAACAGACGTTTCTGCAACATCCCGATTTCTGCCTTTATCTCCCTTTTCTGGTTTTTGACGTCATGAACTTTGATTTGCATATAAAGTTTTCTTCTTCCGTTTCTTGGTAGGCTTTACATTATGGGTGATTCAATGTTACTTATTGGTATACATTTTGTTAAAATCATGTGCTCTAATTGTTTTGAGCAGTGTAGTATACTTTTACAAGGTAAGATTTTTTATAAAAATTGTTTTCTAAATGTTTTTTTAAAATTGTATAAATATACTCTTTTTCTTAAATGCAATTGTGTATACCGAAGTGGCATTTTTGAAATATTCTTAAGCAGATATCAACAAAAAATGACAATTTTCAATAAACTCATAATAATCATATTTGCTCACTCAACTAAAAGTTTGTTTTTGAAAAAATTAATTAATATATTTAAAAAATTTCACTTCAGTATAAATATAAATGTATAATTAATACATATAGTCAAAGGCTTGAGTTCATATGTTTAATAGTTTCTGAGATAAAGGTATGAGATGATACATCAAGTGTGATGTTTGTTGTCTTTGCGAGAAGCTTGTTACATACATAAAAATACATAAATTTCATGTTTAAAACCATACAAATAATTTTATTTTGGCTGTTTCAGAAAACATTTGTCCAGTTTAGAGTAGTTTTTGTAGTTTAAACCTTAGAAAATGTCTGCAACAACAAAACCTAATGATAACTTTACAAAATCCCAGCAAAAACTTTCAAAATGTCTTATAATCAGGTATTTTTAAAAGCCATCTCAAATTCATATAAAAACCATATTGATACATTTTCACATTATATTTATGTTCCTTTATGCTCAAATTTGATATCTGTAAAGCATGAAAGCTACTAATTCTTCAAAAATTGATACAGAATTGAGAAAATTGATGCAATACTAGAAATTATCTCGTTAAAAAAAACTGAAAAATGCTATTCTGGGCAATTTAAGACTTTTCTTGCTTACTATTTTATACAAAATAAATTGCAAAGATGCTAATGCTCAATAAAATGGGACAAATACATATTGTAATTCATTATTTTTGTGATAAAATGGCACTTTATAGTGAAAATTCAATTTTCTCAAAAATGATGTTTTTAAAACTGTATTCATGTTTTTCTCAGAATATAATGTATGAATGTAATGAATTTTCCCCCCTCATGTTACTTATAAGAACTATATATATTCATGTGAGTTTTTTGGGGATTTTCCCAAAATATTTGACTGGAGTCCATATATCTTGACAAAAAATGTCAATTTTTTAAAAAATTCATAGTGATATTTTTATGCTACATGTTTTTGAGAAAACTAAACAATATATTTTAAATATTTCACTTAATTGCAAATATTAATGTTTATTTATTGTTCAGACAAGTTTTTAAGCTTTAACAATTCAAAAGTTTTTCAATAATAGGTAACTAACAACAACTCAGATGTGAAATGCTTTTTGTCGTTGCGAGAAGTTTGTTACATGCATAAAAATACACCAATTTCTTATTTAAAAACATAAAAACAGTTTTATTTTTGACTTTTTTAGAAATCCTTTGTACAGTTTAGAGAAAATTTTGAATTTTGAAACTTTTAGAAATTGTGCTTGCATGGAGAGAGAGAGAGAGAGAAACATACAAATCCATTATTAAATTTTTCTAACGTCGTAAAATCACATATTCCCAAATCCTGACTTTTACATATGGATACATGTTTACATTATATTTATGATGTTATAAGGACAAATTTGATATTTATAATTCATCGAAGTTAAAAATTCTTCACCGATTGGGACATAATTTGTGAAAATTGATGCAAAATGCTATAAAAAATTTCGTTGAACAAAAACTGAAAATTACTATGTATGTATTTTCTGAACATTTTAAGGCTTTTTTGTTTCATATTTTATGTTTAAAAAATTAAGAAGATACTAATGTTTAATAAAATAGGGCAAATACATGTTGTAATTCATTATTTTTGTAATTAAGCGCCTTTTTACACTTAAAATGCAATTATCTTAAAATGATTGTTTTCAAAGTGCGTGCACCTTTTTAATAGAAAATAATGAATGAAACTACTTGCAATTTTTACTGCACATAAATAATATGTAACTTTATATGATGGAGCTACTTTCTTGGAGATTTTCCTAAAATACTCTGCTCAGAAGCAGTTATCGTAAAAAAATGACAATTTTCACAAATTTCAAAGCGATACTTTTACGATGAAATTTTTTGAAAAAAGTAAACAATATATTTGAAACATGTTACCGTTATTTAAATAAAAAAGCCTAATTATTATACAGCCAAAATTTGAAGTTTTTATGTTTAACAATTTCTGAGAAACAGGTTCCTAAAATGGCTCAATGTAACATTGTCGGTATAGAGCCTTCCGACTATTCTTAACGAAATTCCCACATTAGAACTTTTTTTCGGGATTTAGCGACTGTGTATATATATGCACTCATGGACAAAAAATTATCGCACAAAGAAGAAGTCGTTAAAATGAAACGAAATTTTACATACATATGGCAATTTTAATATAAGAAAAGGATTAGAAAATCAAAGGAAAAGGATTATTTTATTTCAGAGAAAAAAGCAAAAGAACAGAGGATTTAATACCCTGTTGAATCCCCTCTAGCGTGAATGCACGAGGTTCCATATTTGCCGTAACCTTGTCTGTAATTCATTCAAACTCATCGGAAGCGTAGCTCGCCGTCCCAAATGATCCCAGATATGCTCGATTGGAGACAAATCTAGAGGTCGGTTAGGCCAACGAAGGGTAATAACAGTGCGAAGACAGTCTTGTGACCCCCTTGCCATGGGAGGCCGAGAATTGTCTAGTTGAAAAATGGCTCCTGGAAGCCGTTGCATGAGTGGAAACACATGTGACTGCAGGATGCCATGGACATACCACTGGGCTGTCATGGTGCCACGGATCAATACTAGTGGTTACTGTGTATTGTAGGCAATGTCACCCCATACCATCACACCAGCTGTGGGAGTGAGTGGTGTGTCGCTGTAAATCAAATGCAGGATTGAGGCGTTCAGCCCGGGGTCTCCACACACGAACACGATTATCATCACTGCTGAGATTGAATCTGGATTCGTCGCTAAAGACGACCTGGTTCCATTCCGCTGCAGTCCAGTTTCCTCATGCATGGCACCACTCTAAACAGAGGCATTGGTGGGTGGGCGTCAAGGCAGCATACGTAATGGGCCCCGCGATCCCAAAAGTCCTTCAGCCAGGCGTCTTCGTATGGTTCAAGAAGACACAGGGGCCCCTAATGAAGGTGCTACTTGTGCCTGGATGGCGGCCGATGAAGCAGTTGGCTGTACGCGTGCATTTCTTACGATATGGCTGTCTTCTCGATGACTGGTCTGTCTAGGGTGTCTTGAGCCTGGTCTTCGTGTAAAGGACATCTCTCGGATACACTAATCCCAACACCTCCTCACAACACAATCAGAGCGGCCTAATTGACGAGCTACTCACCTAGCCGACCACCCAGCTTCCATCATGTCGATGATTCTCCCCCTCTCAAACTTCGACAGCTGCTCATATTGTCTTCTAAAACGGTGTAATGGCATGTCTACCTCAGTTCTTCTTTTGTAAATGATCCAGCACACTAAACAAGCTTTGGTTACCTGTTTTATACTCCACTGAGAGCGACGTTAAACGCCTTCTACCGGCTATACGTAATGAGCAATCACGCTGCATTTCTAATCATTCGCATATCTCCCCTACATGTACCTTCATGCCAAGTTTCGTCACGATCCCGCAATTATTTCTTGCTACGCTAATTTTTTTGTCGATAAGTGTATACGTATATATATATTTCTATCAATAATACGTCACCCATGTGACGAATGAGAAATTCTGCGTGTTAGTGAATAGTGATGCTGTGTATTGCCACTGGAAAGTGTACCACTACGCTGCTATAATATGCCGGCAGGATGGCGTAGTTGGTTTGTCGTTGACCTTGTACGTCTGAGGTTGAAGGTTCGTCCCCGGCCCAAGTCGGTGGATTTTCATGATGCTGAAAATCGTCAGCGTCTCTGTAGCACGATTATGTGGCATGTAAAAGATCCTTGAGTGCCTGTTTGGCTTGGGTGCTCTCAGAAAAATAAATCCTAAGTAAGGTTTCACATCCCCAAAGCTCAGGAGAAACTGGGGGTCAAAATTACCTGTGGTAATTGGTATCCGCCTATATGGTGTCGCACTAAAAAGATACCAGCTTGCGGGGAATGTATTAGGTCTGCAATGGTAAGACACCAATCCACATCCCCATAGAAAAAAATCATTACTAAAATGTTATAGTAATAGAAGCATAACATTATATATAGATATTTTTCTATTTTAAAGTTTTTTTCCATATTTGAGTCAGGTTTGAAATACCTTTAGATGTTCTAAAATGAACTAGTGTTGAACTGAATGGTTAAATTATGAGACTCAACACAGTACTAAAATACGATTGTTTTAATTTGAAAAGTTCAATCATAGTATATTCAAATGATGAGAAGGATAGGCAAGAACAAATTACTAAGTCTCGATTCGTTTATTAGAACTTTCCTTAAGGCTGCCACCTCTGCCAGTACTTTTGAATTCCCGAAAGCAATTTAAATTCTGTGGAAATCCGTGTCACCAGCTACGTCTTAAGACATGCAACAGTTAAGACATGTAACCCACCAAGTAATTGTTGTGGCCCAGTGGGATTGAAGACCAACCTCCACACGTGAGGTATCTATGATTGTAACGGCCATTGGTAGAACGATATCTGCCACTACTGTTCGTCCAAGGCTATACTTGAATTGTCTGTACGCCCGTATTCCACGAGCTCGTGTTCCTTTATCCATCCAATCCAGATGGGCACAATTAAAATGGATTGTACTATGTCTGATTGGGGAACATTATGTTCACAGAAGATTCCATATTTGCCCTACAATGTAATGATAAAAGCGTAAGGGTCTGGAGGGAACATGGCACACTTAATCGGCCCGAGAACATCACGCATTCGGCGGTAGAAGCATAGGGGGTCTAGAGTGGGATTTCTTTGTGATATCGCACCGACCTGCACATCTACAGGAGAGGTTCTGTGACGGCTGCACGGTATCGAGAGAGAGATGAAGCCCTAGACCAGGGGTGACGAACCTTTTTGGATCAACGTGCCATTTTTTCTTTAAGATATGTTGAAGGATGTATAGACGTGCCGTCAAATAATTTTGTCTAGTAATTATTGAAAAAATAATAAAACTAAATACTAACAAAACTCAAAACTCTTTAATTACAACGAAAAAATACATTTTGCAGAGTATAGTAGTAATTGTTTTATTTATATGTGTAATTCAAATTCAAGTAATATTAGTGTGAATTCTGTTGTGGTAGGTTAGATGACAAATAACTTTTATTAGGATTGTAAGGTGTTACTTTTACCAGAATGCAAGCTGAATTGGAGTCATCTTCCTAAGTTAATGTTATTAACTTAGACTCGCAATTAGCTCTTAAATAATGTTTCGCAAGCATAGGTAGACAAAAATAGGGTTAAAATAGCATGGGCGAGTTTTTTCAAACAGTTAAATGTATCTGCAATTTAATTCTATGTTTCCAAAAATTCATTACTATGATTTTTACTTATATTGCTTGTTAATCTTTTTGTTTTAATTATAATTCCAACTTTCTCCTTTTTTCAACAAAACTTTTTGAATTATCATCAAAAATCATCCAAAATTTTTGTTCAATTTACAACAAATAGGATTGGTACAAATTCAATTTATTAAATGAAGTCACATCAAAGTACATAAAAGAAAATGAGTGTTTCCGATAATTCTTTGAACTGGGAAAATCTCGCTGAAAACTGCGACCCATCACTCACAATTCTCGTAATGCTTCATATTGATCTTTGTTGTTTTGAGTTAAAATGCAAACCGTTTTGATCAGTGGCATGCCCAAAATATTGTGTCGTGTGCCATCTATGTGGCATGCGTGCCACTGGTTCGCCATCCCTGCTAGTTGGACTGTACGTCCAACAGTTGGGCCTTCGTTCGTTTTCATGGGCGACATTGCGCGTCCCCATAGAACTGCCCTCGTTGACGACTTTTTGAAGAATGAGGGGATGGCGGGTATGGAGTGACCGGCATATTCGCCGGACCTTAATCGGATTGAAAAATTTGGGGATATTCTCGGCCATGCTGTATGTGTTGATGTTTTTCACCTGCAGCTAATTTCAGAGATTTAGAAATTGACCTACAGGAGGAAGGACAATTATTGGACTCTGCGGTGGCTGACCACCCTATAACAAGCATGATAACACGCTTTACACATTGTATGAAAGGTAAGAGTGCTCACATATCATATTAATGTCAGTTTTTGTTTGTTTGCATTTAAACGTCATTTTGTTAATGATACAAACAAAGGACATCCACTTATAATTTATAAAAAAAATTCAATACTTTTTTTTTTATCTCTCTCTGGAATTCTTTGTTTTGCTTCATAAGTAAACATAGAGCGACTTACTTGCAGCATTTCGTATCAATCAAAGCAGTATTTTCTCATTTTTTCGCATTTTACCGCTACGTGCTTAACTTTTGGAAGTGAGTGTGAAAGGAAAAAAATCAAACAATTCCTAACCCAGAAAACAGTGCTTCTCAAACTTTCAATACTTGCGACCCAATTTCCAATCATAACTTTCCTCACGCCCCCTCCATTCAAAAACAATGTATTGATTTCAAAATTAAAGTACTAAAAGCTACGTGCTAAAACTACAATATGACTTTAGTTATAAACCGTACAAATTATTAAGAAAAGTATTGAATTTTGTGTATAATTCTGTATATGACAAGCCCATGGGAGTCACTAGTAATTATTAATCTTGTTCTTAACTTAGTGCTGATAAATTAATTATCAAATACATGATGCAGTACTGATGCATTTAAAAGAATATTATATCAATATAAATGTGTACTTTACTTTTTTTATTATGTCAGAATGCATTTTGTTTTGCTTCCTTTCAGTTAATTCGCAAATTTTTAATTTTTTATTTATGACTTTTTGATATGCTTGCGCCCCCTTGAAAGGTTATCACGCCTTCGCGCCACACAGTTTGAAAAACACTGCCATAAGATGTTTATGCAAGATTAAACCTATAATTATTTTCTATTTTCAGCGAATAGTGAATCATTTTTAGCCCTTACTATCTGCTTATATTTTTCATATCTATTAATCCTCAAAACCATTACAAACTGACACTAAATTGATGAAAACTGAACCTGAGCGTTGATCAAATAATTTCTTTTTAAACCACGTCGTACACACATTTATGTAATTTATATTCATCGTCATTCAATACAATCTAAACAACTAGTGAAATCTCAATCCCCCTTTTCTGCTACATTTTTTGAATATTACTTAAGAATGAAATAAAATTACTGATTATGTGAAAGAAACCGAAGCAGTTTCTCATTACGGAATTGCTGCTCTTTTATTAAACCATACGACCGCTAAATAAATTGCACCCTACCTGTCAATAAACGCTGCTGACGAGGCTATAAATAACTCGGCTTGCCACATTAACTGAAACACGCTCTAATTAGCAAACGCCTCAAAACTATTTATTATTAGCATCAAAGTTGATCTCACACAAAATAATTTAATCCTTTCCCTGTAATTTAGCTCCTAAAAGTAAATATTTTTTCATTCTATTGAGTGATTTCTGAACACATATTTAAAAGACTTGCGTAGTGGGGTATAATAATGTAATACGATTCTTAGAGGCGCAAGAAAATAGATAACTGTTTGTATTTTTATTATAAAAATTTATGAGAAACGCGACTCGCTCTCTAATCACGATATCTCCGGAACTATTAGATCTCCAGACTTGAAATTTGACTGATATGTTTCTTTTGTTGAGCAGAGATCTTCTAAGAAAGAGTTTTACAGAAATCGATACCAGAAGAGGCTCGTAGTGGAATAAAATATTAAATACATCCATTTTAGAAATTCAAGTTCTGTCCTTTTTAAATTAAAAAGCGAGGGCCTATAGGAATGTTTTTGAAGGCTGTCAAAAGCTTATACTAGGATTTAGACCATAGGTTCCTAACCTTTTTCGAACTGGCGCCCTCTTTTCTAGTGAATATTTCGATACCACCCCCTCCTTTTCTAGAGAAATAAGAGCGTACATAACACATGATGAAAACAAGAATTAAATTTTTAAAAAAATATTCCATTACCAATGGAATATATATTTTTAATTTAATTTTTTTTTCTAAAGCCCTCAATTTTTTTTACTTGCGAATCTTAAATAGATATTGCCACAAATATATTTAAATGTGTAATATTACATAATTTAGTTTTAGATAGAATATTATTGGAATTGAAACGCTATTGAATTTCTTCTTTATTTAAAAGAGTGGAATAAAAGTTTTAGCTTACCTATTATAAAGACGCTTTTGTAAGAAGATATTGATGATATGAAGCAATTTACAATAAACTATTGATTTCAAAATAAAAAAAAATTGGCAGTTTCAGTAAAAGAACCAAACGTTAATTCCTGGTTAACGTATTTAATTATATTTCTTAGATAATACACGTAATAAAAGGCAGTGGAAGAAAACATTTTTTCCCCTACTGCTCACAGACAAAAGAAGGCAACACGTACACAATATAGAAATTTACTTTATCCTTCAATTTATATATAGAGTAGGGTTGAATGTAATATAATCTTTAAGTTTTTCATCCACTTTCCAAACTACCGAAACTTGTGAATTTTCGTACACGTGATAGAAATTATTTAAATACATACAATCAACATAAAGTAAACCAGTATCAAAGTTTACTTTTGTTAGTATATAATCAGCGTATTTTTTTAGTCTATTTTGGACTATATTTGGTTAATCTGCTGAAGTTCCTCCGTGCCATCTTAATGTCCCCTAATTTTCAGGGGGTCTTTTACTGCCCCCCTGAAAGCCTCAAACGCCCATGAGGGGGCATTATCGCCCACGTTGACAACCTATGATTTAGACCAGAGGTGTCCAACCCAAATGACCTTGCGGGCCACTTCGAAAAAATATTATAATCTCGCGGGTCACACAAAAATATGTACCTCTATATCAGAATTCGAAACAAAAAAACATTTATTGGAGTGAAAATTTAAAACAGAATGAATTATTATTATTGTTTTCATTATTTTTCCTGTATACAGACATATATAATATAATAATGTTTATATAATATAATAATGCAATGAACAAATAATGTTTAAAATATTACAGTTGCAATTTTCTTGAAAATTACGATGTTCCTATTGAAATGATCCTTCGTTACTCATTGTTGAAATTTGATAGTGCTGTCATTCGCAAACGATAAAGTATACATTGTCCTTTATGTTAACCGTTCTGAATATTTTTTTAACTTTAAAATTGTTTGATTAACTTTGTAATTGTTTGATAAAATATAGATCTATTTTAATCTAAAGGACATTTCTGTTATCAAAAAGGATTTATTTTAAAACAAGAACAGGTAACAGGCAAATACATTGTATATATATAAATAAATTTTCCCTCTAATAAATTTCAAAATGAAAAAAACTTTAAAAACCTGATATTTAAATTTTTTTTAAAAGAGTCGGCGGGCCGCAACTTACGTACTGGCGGGCCGCGTGTTGGACACCCCTGATTTAGACAGATATATAGATAGAAATCAATAACTTAAGAAACAGTATAAATCTATTTATACAACATCTTGAAATACCCAGCGAGGCAGATGGGCCACGGAAAATGTGAAATGGAAAGAAATTCGTCCGCAGCAATTAATTGGAAAGAAATCTGCAGCAACGGAGAAATCCACTTTAAGGCAGGAGTGGGCAGACTTTCCCAGGGTACGGGCTACTTCAAATGTTTTTAAGGTATTGCAGTCCAACCAGTGGTGTAAGTGTGACCATTATGCATTAAAATTGTATATTTTCTTTTTTAACACTTGTTTTCGACATGTGTACCCCTCTTTTGACAGATTACTACTAGACAGTGGAGCGTGGACGTATTCAATGTAGCATATAGAAAATATATGTAAAACTGATGTATCTCAAATCAAGTTATGTGCTGAATTTGTTCGCTGTTGTATCCTCCCACACCATCGCAGGACATGGCATCTACCAGAGAAGTTCGGGGTGTGGGATCATGTCTCAACAGCCAATCCCATGCTTTCACGGGAAGGGCTTATCATCAATATTTATTTTTCCCTTCAGTCGATGAGTAGAAAAAAATTTCATTTTTACGGCTGGCATCACATCGATCGATTCTTTCCTCTCCAGCTGCAGTAAACGTGTTAAGTGCCATGGTATGCTTCCGGTGAAGATACATGTTAGGGATGGCGATCTGAGATCAATTAATTGAAAAAACGGTTTCTCGGGCCTAAAAAAAAAACGATTTTTTTTTAAATCAATATGTAGCACTGAATTGATTCAATGAATCGATATTTCATCCTAGAAAATCGACATTCGATGTTTCATCATTTTGGTAAAAACCATAAAGTTGGTAAAAAGCATAAAAAACGAAGAATTTAAACACTATTTATCGCGAGCAGTTGTGCACCTGAAGTATGATCCTATACTTTACTGGCAAGAACCAAAAACTCTATTTATCATCACGTTCACTCAATAGCAATGATGTACATGAGTATCGTGGAATCATCTGTTCCTTATGAGCGCCTTTTTTCGAATGCCGGCAACATCGCAAGTGATGAGCGAAACCGCTTGGATCTCAGTAAACTTGAAAGACTGTTGTTTTTGAAAGTGTAGATATTAAGCATTGGGAACTATACGCCATATAATCTATTTTCTAAACTTTTTAATGCAGCAAATACATTTAGAAAATAAATGACTTCTTTCATACCTGATACTTTGATTTGGGAGTAAAAATAATTGTAATTGTCGAATTCCCTGAACTAAAACAATCCCCTGATTTTACTGATAAGAGATCGTTTATATTATGGTATTTTTTTTTCATAAAATGGATTTATATTTACATTGGATTATTGTAAGTGCAGACGGGGGAAAAATCTATTTTTTAGAAATTGATCTATATTAGACTTCGATTTTTTTTTGTGTGTATCGATTCATCAGGTTACGATTCGAATCGATTTAAAAATCAATCTTTTTCGGAAAAAATCGCCATCCCTAATACATGTGTCGTCTACACATTTATCGAATCATTTGCTTCAGTAAACATAATCGAAACGACTACGAAAAGCCGATTCTTCAGTCTAGCTAGTGTCGGTGTTCCATCAATACGTTTCTTTTAGTATGTGCGTCTTATGTCTTATTAAATGCAGCTCCCCCCCCAAAAAAATGTCTTGACAGTTCACTGGTCAATCGCGATCGACTTAATCTCCATCTCGGTTCTAAGGGATTGCAAGACAGCGTGACGTTTGAGACAAATAACGATAGCGTGATATTGATAAATTTAATCGTATAGTTTATTTACGTCACAGCTATTATTTACAGGTTATACATTGAAGTTATTAAACTAATTAAAAGATTATTAGAGTTAATACGATGTGGTTTGTGAGAGAGGAGTTCTCTCTTCGAAAGTTTCAAAGCATCTCTGGTTCTTCCTCTCTCTCGCTTCGGGGATAAGGAGCCGGTGTCTTTTTAGCATCCAGTTAGATCCTGCTAGTCGGGAAAGGATCCCTCGTGGTGTCAAAAGGTTGCTGGAAAGGTCCAAGGTGGGACCACGCAATAACTTTTGAGATCCAGTTGCAAAATGCCCGTGTGTTAATTATTTCCACAAAGAAACCGATTCACAGCTGTATCGCGGGAATCGTTATAACAGATAGGTATGTGAATAAATGTGAGCATTGATAATTGATGAGTATAACAGATAGGTATGTGATCAAATGTGAGCATTGATAATTGATGAGAGAAAAATACATCCTTTCAGAGAGTTTAAATGTTGTTATGTCGTGTAAATAGCTATTTTTTTTATCTTAAATTTTTGTTTTTGATAATAGCTTATGTTTATTATTTAACAAACAAATTGAATCACATGAAAGTAATTTGAACTATTTAAAAATATCTTTCTATCTTACAACTATTTGAACGGTAATAAAACTGCATAAGTAAAGAAGAGTGATACAAGTTCGTATTATTGTGTGGGAAATGTGCTATCAAATTTACTATGTTTATTTGGAATTGTTATCTTTTCATAGAGATTAAATAGACAGTTTAAGAAAATTAATATTCACCAAAGATTATCAAATAAAATTACGTTTCAGGATTTCAATGAAATCAATAATTAAAAGCAAGAACATTAAAGAAAGTTAAAATTGTTATCGATCCATAAATTCATTTCGAATTGATAATTATAATATAAGAGGAAATGTGCATGTGTGTGTTTCACAATTTGTTTCTGGCCATTTAAATGTTTCTAATACATTTTTTATAATATCTCATTGCATTCAATTACGTAACATATAATCATTCCTAGACTATTCCTAATTACAAATTTTGTAAATAAAATCGTTATTACCACGAATTATTTATAAATTTCCGCGATATTAAAAATGAATAAATGGGGAAACATATGATATTTATTTAATTAAATTAAGCATTATTTATTTATTTGAATGACTAATTCACGAGTGGTTTCAGAACTTTCAATCGACAAATAATGTTTGTTTTGTCCTCATTCAACCGCCATTTTTAAAATTATATATTTTTATTATTAAGAGGAATATTAAGGGCAAAAAGGAAATTTAAATGCACTTTATTGCAGCGCTACTTTCAAAACTTGTTTATTACCCCCATTAACGTTTCAAATCAACAATGCATCACTGTTTATAATAATGACCAAACATCACGCAATCAATAAGAAAAAGTTTTCTCCTAAGAAAACACACATTATAACTTCCTGATTCGAATCATCAAGTAATCGATCTATTTATTCAACTATACAGAGAACCATCGAGCTGATATGATTGGTCTACAAAATACAGATCGAGGAAAAATCCACCTTTTACGCACAGATTGGTTATTTTCAGAAGATCTCATTCTGCTTGCGTCCGAGGGGTGAGTGGCAGACCATTTATTTCCTAGACCACATAAATCGCGTGATAAGTGGGATAACTTTCTTCACCTTTTGGCCCCGTCTCCCCCAGGGTATAAAGTGGGTCATAAAAACACACGCACACTGACACGGTTCTCACCAATCAAAGACAGCGGGCGGGCGCTCCCTTTTTTTTACTAACCGACTTGGGCCCTTTTATTTTTTACCGGCAGCTGGAAAATTCACGAAGACAAAATGATATAGGAAGTAGTGTTAAGAAAATAGTTAAACATGTGTATTAGGTGCAGGTTGTTTAGTTACGTGTTTAATGAGGTTTTTTTTAAAAACACACACACCAGACTTTTATACCGAGATATTTCTGGTCGCAGCAAAAAATATCAACTTTCGAGGCACCATTAAAATCGGTGAATACTTTTAATAATTTTACTTTTTTAAAAATAGAAATTTTTATAGCATCGTAATTCAGTCTGTAAACAGGAAAGCAATTACAAACAAGAAGCTCATGGGAGAGAAAATAAATCTTGTTTCAGGAGTTAGTCTAGTTTTCTTTTAACTGAATATATAAATTGAAAAGGTTTTTTTTACAATAATTAAATTTAAAAGAATGACTTCCAGCAAGCCATTATTGTAACAGTACAAAAAAGAAAAAAAATGTGTAAAATTATAATTAAAAATAAAAGTAGATTGAGGAAAAACTTACGACAGTTAAAATGTTTTGGTAATTTAATAATGTTTATAAAAGAAAAATTGCTTTTTCCTGTTTAATGTGAGATGTTTAATTCAAAATTTTTTTTATTCTTTTAATTATTATTAACACTAGAAATTGTGTCACACAAAATTTGTGAAACAATAGAATTACAACTATTTTTTGTTTGTATATTTTAAATAGTTTTACTAATTTGCATAAAAAAAGAGAGCAAAAATAAGAAAGTTTTTTTTATTAATCAAATGATTTAATAATTTTTTCATAAAAAAAATTTCGTCAGCAAATTACTTAAGTCAATTTCAAATTATCCATTGTAGCAAAGAAAAAGATATTTTAATTGTAATAAAATATGAAAAGTCAATTTATTATTTTCAGGGATGTATAAAAGTCTTATATGCGCTTCAAACATTTAATTCGTAATACTCGAGAACTGAATTTTAACACATAGAATGAATCGGAACTGTTGAAAAATAACATTCATTTTCTCGACAAAAAATTTCCAAATTTTAAATCAACAACGTATTTTTTCTGTGAAACAGTTTGAAGGAAAGTTTTATAATATAAGAAAATATTGTAAATAAAATTTCTTGTTGTTGTTGTTGCTTATGCCACCTGTCTGACATAGTCAGATCGAGGCCCACGAAATTCATTGTGGCAATGTGCTAGATGTATGCCTGTCGTTGGCCTTATCCTTGAGCGCCATGTAGGTGATAGCACGATTTAGCTCGCTGAAATTCACCGAATGGATGATAGATGGCGCCTCTATCTATCTCCACCTCCACAATTTAGGCATGGAACTGAAGTGGAGGGAAATTTTCTCCAGTTCCCTGCACTCGTGATTCAGCCCACAAGACTTTCGGACCCACTGATTTAACAAGCACGTACTCCGTGTGTACTCGGAAGGTATTTGGTGGTACGGGCATCGAACCCAGGCCTTCCAGTCCGGAGTCCAGTGCTATAAACACTAGGCTACACCCTTGGCCTACTAATTTCTTAAAGCTCTTTGATGATATATATATGATTTAGTTCATTTGACATAAACACAAAAGAAAAGAGAGAGATATAGCAGACACTTCGTACCCGTATTCTGAATAACATATAAACATATAATAATAACTTACACTTACTCTTAGCATGTCCACAGGCAGTACACCTTCTAATATTTTAAGATAATTTCTAAAGTAATCTAATTCACAATGACCGAGAGTCCAGTTTAACAATTAATTGACCAAATCGTCAATTTCAATATTAATGAAATAGTCTACGAAGCCCTCTCGCCTAGCTTTACGTTAATCACTAATTGCTATCCTGTTCGCTTCTAACCTCCCTCCCTTCGAGCTTGAAAGTTAATCTTTAAATACAAGCCTTGATTGCGTCTTCTTCGGAGGAAAGCTTTCAATAGAATAATATTTAAAGACTCATTATTCCCCTAGAGGATTATAGTAAAAAGGATGCGAATAAACCTGTTACGGTGTTCAATATGATCCTCCCACACTCTTTAATTCCATATTTGTAGCGTTTGGATTCTGAGAAGTAATATCGTGGAACGATTATCCGCGTTTTCGATAAGCCACAGTTCAGCAGTTATCGATTTCTAACACTTCCCGGAATTCCTCCCCCCTCCCCCTTCTTCTTATATACCTTCTCACAAACAACCAAAACTCGTATGTCGTTCCCGAGTAACTTACCTTTTTTCTGATTTTTTTACAGGGTTTCGTTTTTCTTTCCTGCCTCGCACGATTGCTCTGATAGACTGTTCATTTAAACACAGCATACTCCTTTCATACGAATTTGACGTTTGTATCATTCCTTCCTCATGGTGCTACAATATTAATGTCCATTTCAAAAAGATTTGTAATAATGGATAAAAATTGCTTGATAAATTAGTAAAAATATTTCAAATATTTCCTCTTATTACGGTTGATTTTTGCTTTATTTAAAAAATATAAGATATTAAGGAAATATTTACGAAAAAGAAAAACAGGAAGAGATAGAGAGAAATTTTTTAAACGCATCTACACAAAATTTTCAAGGACTAATATTTTTCTAAGACAACAAAATCAGAAACCAGGGACGTCTTAAGGCTTGGGCCCTGGCCCAGGGCCTCGTCTCGTTTTCAACTCAATAAGATCACGATTCGAATAATTTCAAAGGTCAAATGTGTGTGTTATTTCCGTTTGTATTCTCTAAAAAACTGAGAATTTCGGACGATATGTCAACTGGCTACATGTGATGACCGTAGTCCATGTATAGCCGGGATGAACATTAAGTCGATCGCGAGCAACCAGTGGACCACCAAAACATTTTGGGGTGACCGTCTCTATTAAGACTGTAGTGTTGTTTTACAAATGTTCGTTGTCAGCTGGTTCGTGTTTTAACTAAAACGTTGCGACTTTTGGACTGCAAATTAGGTTTATTACGAGATGGTGCTATTCGCACGCTGTTCCACGATGGAAGCTACAACAACAACTGAAGCGGAGGGTTACATCAAAACATTGGTGGAGGTGCTCAGTCGGCGGATGGCATTCGCGACAAAAAATAGATACAATTACGGACTGAACATCCTCCCCCCGTTGAATTACATTCAATCAATATACAGAATCACATAAATCAAAAAGATATAAAACGTAATAAACAAATAATGCTTTACATAAATCAAGAAAGAAACAATTTCACAAATTACATATTAATTGTCCAAGGGCAGAACACACACCTTCCCAATGCTGCGTTTAATATTGCCCTTATTAGTTTTTATTTCCACTACGCGAACCTTCCCATCCGTACCAGGAACTAGCTTGGTAATGCGACCTAAGCTCCATTTATTTACAGGAAGGTTATCATCCTTTATTAGGACCATTGTATTTAATTTCACGTTATCTTTGTGAAATTGCCATTTGTTTCGTTGCTGTAAATTGTTTAAATAATCGCGAGACCATTTTGTCCAAATATGTTGAACTATTTTTGTTAATTTTTGCCACCGAGAAAGTGTGTTTTCTGTCTTGTCTAACAAATTAGGTTCAGAAATGGAAGTAATGGGTCTTCCAATCAAGAAATGGCCTGGAGTAAGCACTTCCAAGTCGTCAATATCTTCTGACAAAGGAGTGATTGGTCTAGAATTCAGAATTCCTTCAATCTGTGTTATTATGGTTAAGAATTCTTCCAAAGTCATCTTTAGGTTTCCTACAGCTCTTTGTAACGTCACGTCTCGAACACAACAACAACATCTGGTGTCGGTTTCTTTGTAGATTCGACGCCCACACGTGCAATTTCCGATCCAGCGCAACCCCTGTTTGACCCCCCGAGGAAACTAGCGACCCGACCGGAAGATGAGAGAGGAGAGATGCTTTGAACTTGCACGGGAGCGGTAACCAACGAAACCTCCTCTCACAAAATAGTGGACTCTAACAATCTAATTAATTTTAATAACTTTAATGTATCATTTTGTAAATAATTTTCAATAGTTGTGACGTAATAAATTCCATATTTTAATTCACCAAGAATACGCTACCGTTATTCTTTCAAACGTTACACTCTTTTTAAATAAAATTTGAATAATTTAACTCCTGCCTCCCAAAGTCCACCAAAATTTGGTGCTCTAGGTGGCATGAAATTCCAAGAAATCCCTTCAGAAGAAAGATAAGAAGAAAGTTTTTCTTCGGGAAATTTTAAGAGATTATGATATCTTTTTAATTCTCGATTAGCTCCAACAAAGTTTTTGGCATTATCTGATGATATAGTAGCACATTTCCCGCGTCTAGCCACAAAACGCTTCAATGTAGCAAGGAAGGCGTCTGTCGTCAAATCCGAAACAATTTCGAGATGGACGGCCTTTGAGGCTAAGCAAACAAAAATGGCTACATATCTTTTGGTATCTTTAAACTGAAGCGGAGGGTTAAATCACAACATTGGTGGAGGTGCTCAGTCGGCGGATGGCATTCGCGACAAAAAATAGATACAATTACGGACTGAACAAAGACCTAAGATGCACATTTAAAATAAACATATTTGTGGAGCACCGATGCCAGCTAAACTGGAGAATCGGCTTTTCTCAATTGATGTGACTGTGTTTACTGAAGCAAATAATTCGATAAATGTGTAGATGGCACATGTACCTTCACTGGAAACGCAAGATGACGCTTAACGTGTTCACTGCTGCTGCTGTGGAAAAAAACGATCATTGTGATGTTATCCGTATAAATAAATTTTTCCCCACATGGATAATAAATGTGGATGAATTGCTGTTCCCGAGATAGCACGGGATCGGCTAATGAGACATCATCCCACACTCCGCGTTTCCACGGGATTGGGTTCTCATATGGATATCATGTCTCGTAATGGCGCGGGACACGGAAACGGATAAATTAAGCGCATACGTCGATTTCAGATTCATCGGTTCAGGTATGTTCCCTGCTCGCTGCATTGAATACATCCACACTTCACGGTTTAACAATAGCTCATAGTTGTTCTAGCATACAATCTGACAATTTTGTGTTATTTGTGTTTGTGTAGTAAGCATAGTAATATGACACCGCTTAAAAGACGGGTACAGTACAGAAAACAAGTGTTAAGAGAAGTATACATACAATTTTAATACAGAATAGCCACACCTACGCTACTCAGTGGACCGCAACAACTTAAAAATATTAGAAGTAGCCCGTACCCTAAAAAAGTCTGCCCACCCCTGATGTATAGCCTTAGACCTATCACCATACTCAATCATTAGTCATTCAGTCAAAAGACAGCAGCTGGTGCAGCCGGTTTGTGCGATTGTAGTTATACACATTTATTTGTTTCGGGTTATTATTTATGAGTTTTGACAACGTATACTGTGTGACGGGCTCACGCGTCTTTTCTTTAACATGTCCTTTGGGATCTTTGAGGCCAGAATTAATGGCAACTCTTTTCCAACCAAATCAAGAAGTGAAGTGTTAAAGGAAGATGCAAATTAAGAAGCTTTTAAACATCAGAAGTTAGAGTAAGCGCGATGGCAATTTGAGGAATGAAAACATAATCCGTGGCTCAAGCATGAAGAAATTTTGGATAACGTGACGTGGCGACGAATAGAAGTTATACGTGATAGAGATCCATTGAGTCAAGGTGCAGACCATTGCACTCCAGTTATTGCAAGGCCTCATCTAGGATAGTTGTGATCGTTACTTAAACTACGGCAAGGTAGGATTGACTATTTAATATTAGGATCTGTAATAGTATTGAAATCGTGTTTAGGCTAGTCAGTTATTGATAGTGGTCCGAGTTAGGTTAATTCTGTATTATATATATATTGTGTGTTTTGCCACCGTAGGTATATTCTCTCACATATATTATTATAATCTATTTTGTTAAAGGCTTAAGTTTAAAATCTTAATAAAGATATACTATTAAGATTATATGTATGCTTCTATTTCTTCCGTTAATCCTACACCTCTAGCTAACGCTGATACTCAAAGAGTATCACAACTGTCCACTTTTAAGGGTCATAGGTGGAGCCTACATTTGTGTAGGGTCCACGACCTCTAGAACTCTACTCTGTCAGAAGCAGTATAAGTCTTTGCAATGCAATTATATAATTAATTGATAAATGTCAACAAAAATGTGAGATATCAAACGGAAATTTATTGAATGAGGTTATAAGATACGAGTGTAATGCATAAGTGGAATAACAGACACGCATGACTTTCACAAAAGAAAGAAATCAGCAATTTGTGTAGCCGCTAGTCGCGCACACAGGAATTTTTCAAGGGATGGGGGAGGGGGGGTTCAGAGTCGAAAGCCCACTATTTTTGTATCATGTTCCAATACGCCACCCAACATGTTCTTTGATTTTGTCGATTTTCGGAAACTGAAAACAGTACAAAATTGATTATTGAATAAATAATTAGCATTAGTAATTAATCAGATTAATTATTAATAAGAAATACGTAATTTTTAAAAATTTTACGTACTATATGCATAGAATTATAATCAATCGGAAAAAAATTAAGGGATGTGATGGGGGTTCAGGACCAGGGGCCATCCGCTCCCCCTTGTGTGCGCTACTGGTAGCAAATAGGTTGCAACTACTACTGGGAAGGATACGAGTTCAATCAAAAAACGTTTCGTCAATGATACGAGAGAAATTCAGGACGTGCAGCAACATCTCTCTAGTGCCACTTCACTCAGAGAGAATTTCGATGTAGCACCGTTAATAATTCTAGTAATAATATTATTTAATACATATTGATTCACTATTACGCGATCTGGAAAGGTTTTGCAACAACATATTTCCATCAAGATGCTCGAAAAATTATTCGATTCCAACCTGACTGTAGAAGTAATCGATATGGACAAAACATTAGGAAATATTTACAAATAACCAGTTAAATATTTATTAAACAGTGAAAATCGTTTAACACGAAACTGAGGGACTGAAATATTTTTTTGTGTTAAAAGATATTGTAAAAAGAACAACATATATTCTACAAAAGTAAGCTTATTAGAGTACATTTTATTTACATTTTTATGTATATATGCATGTATTTAATAAAAATTAGTGAAAAAAAAAAAACATTTACAGGAACTTAATGAAATTCAATACAAAATTTTCAAGTTTTTTGAAAAACAAAACATTTATTGAGTTTTTGGAAAATAATCTGATATTTTTCTTTGCATTGTCTTTTTTATCATCATATTATACACAAATTATTAGATGTCATCCATTTTGTTATTCATTTCACCGTTGGAATGTGCGTCTAAATAACTGCGCGTACCTTTCATGATGTTCCTCATTTCGGATGACGTTGGAACAGGAGTTGCATTATTCATTTCATTTTCTTCGTCGGAATCTACATTAATGGTGTTTTTTGAGATTTTGAACAAACTCCAAAATGTCTTTGTCTATCATAATTGGGGCAGAACACACATTATCATCATCTACTACAACGAACTCCTCCAATGATACGGTAGGGCAGAGCAATAATACAGAAAACTTATGTGAAACTACCTCTTTTTCATTTCACACTCTTCTTAAATATCTGTTTTCCGTATTTTGTTCCTTTCCAGAAGGGAAATCTTTTCGTGTTAAGTGACTCTAGTTTCGTGTTAAGATAAAAAAATGAATGAAAATACATAGTAGTTTGTCGGCACCGTTGTATTATTTCGTGTTAACCGATATTTTGTCTTAGGAGTTTTCGCGTTAAACGCATTTCACTATATGTTAGCCTAACCAGTAGCGCACACAGGAATTTTTCAAGGGGGGGGGATCCAGGGTCGAAAGTTCACCATTCTTGTATCATGATCCTTTTGATTTTGTCGATTTTCGGGAACAAAACACAGTAAAAAACTAATTAGTGAATAAATAATCAGCATTAATTAATAAAATTAATCATTAATAATAAATACTTAATTAAATTGTACGTGCTATATACTTAGAATTATAATCAATCGGAAAAAAATCAAGGGCTTTGGGGGGCTCCGGAAATTTGAACAGGATATGTATGCATATATGAATAAACTAGCCGTTACCCGCGCACTTCTCTGGATATTTAAGGATATATACTGTTTACCTGTTCCAATGCATTGACAAACATTCTTATGACTTTCACCTTTTGATTCAAAAAGAATAGGACTTGTGAATTTTTAAAATGGAAGCAGAATTCTCTTTTACGCTCTCGTAACCCCCTCTCCCAAAGCGGATTTCCGCAAAAGCGTTTTTAGTGAATACTCAACAGAGAAAACATGCATGCCAAATTTAAAGTCTAAATCTAATAGAGAAAAAAAGGAAATTTTCTATTAATTAGCCCCAAAATCCCCTAAGTCACACAAGTCAATTTTCCTAAGAACATTCTTAGCGGATCTTCATTCATCAAAAGAAACATGATGACCAAATTTCAAGTATGGAGATCTAACAATTCAAAAACAGGAAATTTTCTTTTATTTAAAAAAACCTATCTTAAGCCTTCGCAATTTCTTTTAATGGTCGATTTTTGGAAAATTCTTTTGAAAAATCTTTTTCTATTTCATAAAAAGCAAGTGCCTACCAAATTTCAAGTTGGGACGTCGAATAGTTCAAAAATGGGAATATTTAACTCTATAACGCCTCTTATGCCTCCATATAATTCCCTCTTGGGGTCAACTATTGCAAAACCTGTTATGTGGCGGTTCTCTACTCCGTAAAAGGAAAGTGCCTGCCAAATTTCAAGTTTGTAGGTACAATAGATTAAAAATGGGAATATATTTATTAATGACGCCCCATAGGAGTCCATTTTTGCAAAACCCCTTTCGTAGTGGGCCTCTAATTCTTCAAAGGACCGCATAAACCAAATTTCAAATTTGGTGGTCTAATAATTCAAAAGCGGGCATACCTATATATAATTCCACTTACTTCCTCACAACGTCGTCAGGGGTCAATTTTCGTAAAATGCCATTTTGCTGTAGCTGTTGTTTATGCCACCTGTCTGACGTAGTCAGATCGAGGCCTACGAAATTCATTATGGCAAGGGGCTAGAAATACGCCTGTCGTTGGCCTTAGCCTTGAGCACCATACAGGCGACAGTACGATTTAACTCGGTGAAATTCCCGAAGGGACGATAGATGGTGACACCACCTTTCTCCACCTCCACAATTTAGGCACGGAACTGAAGGGGAAGGAAATATTCTCCAGTCTCCTACACTCGTGATTCAGCCCACAAGACTTTCGGACCCACTGATTTAACGAGCACGTACTCCGTGCGTACTCGGAGGGTATTTGGTGGCATCAGGCATCAAACCCAGGCCTTCCGGTCTGGAGTCCGATGCTCTAACCATTAAGCTACTCACGGCCGTGCCATTTTGTAAGGGATCGGTAATCTTTGAAAGGACCCTGTATATCAGTTTTCAAGTTTGTTGGTCCAATAATTAAAAAAAAAGGGATATTTATCTATTACGCCCCTTAAGCCTCTGTCACACCTCATGGGTCGATTTTCGCAACATCCGTTCTCAGTGGACCTCAATTCACTGGAAGGAACATATCTACCAAATTGCAAATATGTACGTTTAATACTTCAAAAACAGCAATTTTCGAAAAACCCCTATTGTAGCAGACTTCTACAAAATAAAAAATATGCCAAAAAATTTCTAGTTTATAGGCTTAATAAATAACCGTTATCGATCTATTGATCGATAACGGTAATAAGGCCACTTAAGCCACTCAGTGGTCAATTTTCGCTAACACCCCTATTGCACCGGACTTCTATTCCGTGAAAAGAATGTGCCAACCAAATTTCAAGTTTATAGATCTAATACTTCAAAAACGGGAATATTTATCTATAACCACTCTTAAACTCCCGCAAAGCCCCCTTACGGGTCGATTTTCGCAAAATTTCTTTTGAAAGGAATATGCCTAGCAAATTTGAAGTTTATAAGTCTGATACTTCAAAAATAGGAACATTTATCTATAACGCCCCTTAAAGGTCAATCCACGCAAAACCCCTTTTTGAAGAGGGCCTCTAATCCACGAGAGGAATTTGCCTACCAAATTTCAAGTTTATAGGTCTAATACTTTAAAAACGGGAATATTTATCTACAACACCCCTTAAGCCCCGCAACGCCCCTAAGAGTCAATTTTCGAAAAAAAAACCTATTGTAGCAGACTTCTACTCCTTGAAAGGAATGTGCCTACCAAATTTGAAGCTTATAAGTCTAATATTTCAAAAACGGGAATATTTATCTATAACACCCCTTAAGCCCCCGCAGCGCCCCTTGGGGTTTGATTTTTGCAAATTCCGTTCTTAATGGATCTCTATTGCATGAGGGGAACATGCATACCAAATTTCAAGTTTGTAGGTCTTACAGGTTCAGAGATATCGTGATGAGTCAGTGAGTGAGTCGCTTTCCTCCTTTATATAATACCGTTACCCACCCGCTTCACTGGGTATTTCACGATGTTGTATATATGTATACTGTTTACATATATATTAATTATTGATATCTAGCATTAAGAATTCGATTGTATTGAAATATATATTTATAGCTGTTACACTCTCACTACTTGATATAAAAAGAACATAAATTATAATATCTAATTTCTATTTATGTCTAAAATCGAAGTAGAAAGATTTTTTTCGCTCACTTAACCTAATAATCAAGTGGATTTCCACCAAAGCAACTTTCAGTGGACCTCTACTCCATAAAATAAACATGCGTGCTAAATTTCAAGTTTAAATCTAACAGAGCAAAAACGGAATTTTTATCATCAATACCTCGTTCAGAGCACTCTTAGCGGATTCCAATTCAACAAAAGAAGCATGCAAACCAAATTTTATTATTATAGTCTTAGCAGTTCAAAAACGGGAATTTTGTCCATCAATACGCCCCAATAACTTTCCCCGCTCCCCCCTGGAGTTGATTTCCGTAAAATCCATTCTTAGTGGAACTCTATTCAACTAAAGAAAAGTGCTCAACAAATTTCAAGTAATTGAGTTAAATTCAAAAACAGGAATTTTTCTATAACATGCCTTAATCTCTCGAAAACCCACTCCTTTGGGGATCCGTTTTTGCAAAAATCTTTGTAAAAGGAACTTTATTCCATGAATGGAACATACCTTCTAATTTTGAAGCAGGTGTTTCTATTAGTTGAAAAGCGGAAATATTTATCTATTACGCCCCTTAATCCCCCCAGTGACCCTTGGGGATCAATTTTCCCCAAAACTATTTTGTAGCGGATCTCTACACCATGAAAGGAATTCGCTATACCAAATTTTAAGACTGTACGTCTAATAGTTTAAAAATGGAAATAATTATCTATAACGCCCCTTAAGTCCCCGCAACGCCACTTAGGAAACGATTTTCACAAAGCCCATCTTATGACAGATCTCTACTCAGTGAATGGAATCTGCTTACTCAATTTCAAGATTTTACGTCTAATAGTTTAAAAAAGGAGTTAATTGCCTATAACGCCCCTTAATTCTCCACAACGCCACTTGGGGTCGATTTTCACAAAACCCATTTTGCAGCTGATCTGTACTCTATGAAAGGAATCCGCTTACCAAATTTCAAGACTGTACGTCTAATAGTTTAAAAATGGAAATAATTATGTATAATGCCCCTTAAGCCCTCGCAACGCCACATAGGAAACGATTTTCACAAAACCCATCTTATAGCGGATCTCTACTCAATGAATGGAATCAGCTTACGAAATTTCGAGATTTTACGTCTAATAGTTTAAAAAAGGAGTTAATTGCCTATAACGCCACTTAATTCTCTACAACGCCACTTGGGAGTCGATTTTCACAAAACCCATTCTGTAGGGGATCTGTACTCTATGAAAGGAATCCGCTTACCAAATTTCAAGACTGTACGTCTAATAGTTTAAAAATGGAAATAATTATGTATAACGCCCCTTAAGCACCCTCAACGCCCCTTGGAGGTCGATTTTTGTAAAAATCATTATGTAGGGAATCTCTACTTTATGAAAGAAAATCTGTGTACCAAGTTTCACGACTTTACATCTAATAGTTTAGTAAAGGAAACGCCCCTTAAACCCCCGTAACGTTCCTTGGGGCTCGAACTTTGCAAAATCCGTTCTTAGCTGACGTCTACACCATGAAGGGAACCTACCTACCAAATTTCAAGTCTGTAGGTTTAATAGTTCCGGAGATATCGTGATTAGTCAGTCAGTCAGTGAGTGAGTGAGTGAGTCGCTTTTCTCCTTTATATATATAGATACGAGGCGTGTTTGTAAAGTAAGTACAGTTTTTAAATTACGCCGCCGCAGCGCTGCGGTCGCCGTTTAGCGCATGCGCCTCGTGTAGCTACATCTGTTGGGAAGCCACAGACGCCATTACGGAACCATCCGATCGAGTCTACATCTGTTTGCGTGATTTTAAAATGCCTCCACCTATTGAGAATCCCGCTGACTGCGAAATGCGTGCTGTAATACGGTTTCTCTGTGCTCAAGGCTTCAAATCAGTTGACATTCATCACCAAATCAGTGAAGTGTATGGTGATAACATTATGAGGGATGGAATGGTGCGGAAATGGGTTAGGGCCTTTAAAGATCTTTAAAGATGGCCGCACAAACATTCATGATGAGGAACGAAGTGGGAGACCTTCAGCCATTACCGATGAGCTGATTCAAAAAGTGGACTGTAAAGTGAAAGAGAACAGACGATTCACGATTTCGTCCTTAGCTGAAAAGTTTCATGCTGTCTCAAGAAGTGTTCTTCACGAAATTATGTCCGAACGTTTAAATTATCGGAAATTGTGTTCACGCTGGGTGCAGGCTTCAGGCGGCAAACTTCTTTGACGATGGCATACAAAAGCTGGTCGCAAGATACGATAAATGCCTCAATAGTAATGGGAATTATGTAGAAAAGTAGAATAAAGTATGGCCTTTCAAGTGAATAAATTATTTTCGGAAAAAATTTACTTGTTTTTTATGTCAATACGGTACTTACTTTAAAAACACGCCTCGTATATAGATAAACATATATAGAGAGAGTGTGAACTGGTAGAGAGAGAATATAATTGAAAAATATAAGAACATTTATATGCACGCTTCACAAAATGATAAATGGATATCCTGCACCTGTGTCTCCAACAAAAAAAGAGAACGTTACACTCTTGGATAGCGAAATCGAGAACCCGTCACTCAATGAGATTTGTCCCGAGAACTGATTATGATCACTCTTAAGGTGATTAAATGCCTGAATCTAAGCGAAGAATTGCTTCTTAGCCCAGTGCTTCTCAAAGTTTCAATATTCGCGACCCAATATTCAATAATGATTTTCATCGCGCCCCCCATACAATAACAATGTATTAAATTGTATATTACTATAATTCGACGCTAAAACTACGATATACTACCTTAACCTTTTAAGTAACACCGGCGTATATAAACGTCTAGCTCACTCAACGCATTAATTTCCCCGGACGTATATATACGTCTTTCCGAAGTACGATCTTTTCCCTGCGCTGCCATCCATAAAATTATGCCGAAGGCTTTGGAATGCAATAAAAGGATCACGACAATGTTTAAGAAGAATTTACTTATTTCAGAATATTTGTGCTTCTTTTTTATTCCTCCCCCCTTCAATACATCACATAAATGCGCCTACGAGGTAAATGGTTGGCATTGGGAAGTGAATGACGTCACTTTTAATCGGCAGTAAGGGATCAATTATAAATTATAAAACTTACAATTTATAAAGATAAGCCTAATTTTTGTATATAATTTTTTATGTATGACAATCCTATGGGGTCACTAGTAATTATTAAACTTGTTCTTGACTTAGGATTGTTAAATTAATTATAAAATACATTATGTAGCACTGATACATTTATAAGTATAATATATCAGTGTAAATGTGTATTTTAACTTTTATTATGTCAGAAAGTACTCTGTTTACTTTCAGTAAATTAATAATTTTTTTAAATAATTTTTTGATTTTGACTTTTTAATATGCTCGCGCTCCCCTCGTAGAGTCGTCACGCCCTCCCAAAGGGGGCACGCCCCACAGTTTGAGAAACATTGTCTTAGCTGATACAATTGTAAGCTGCTCAACTAGAAGCGAAAATCTTAGCTTACACATCTAACTACTTACTGGCTTCTCTGTCTCACACTCAGTTTCATACAGTAAAACTAATTTTCCTATTTCGTTTCCTATACTAGAATGTCTGAAAAAGGCTAAGGGTTATGGTCACTGACTCGTGGCTGGCGTGTCGATGGATGGAGTCCTTGCGCCACTGAAGACCCACCGTGTAGTGGGCGTCGATACAAGTTAAATCAGTCCTGGCTTAAAATCCTCTTGTTAGTGTGATAGTGAAATCACGGTGGGTCTTCAGTAGCAATAGGGCTCAAAATGACATGCCGGTCACGAGTTCAAGTTCTCCCGTTGGTATGGTGTGGATGTTTGATGAGAGGACTCCGGCTCAGGTGTCATCCATGTCATTTGACTGAGGTTCAAAATTACGAGGTTCGTCACCAATAGCCCTCGTATTGCTTTATAGAGTGACTGAATAAACTCTCACCGACTCTACGAAGATGGCAATTAATTTTCATTAACGTTTTATAAAGAACATTTTTTTTCAATTTCTTAGAGGGGAAACCACGTGAGACAATCTACAACAAGTTAATCTTGGCTACCCCGAATATAAGTATGTATGGTTAAAATTTATATTCAATCATATAAACCTTTTTTTTTCCATCTTTGTTTATGAAAATCTCGTGTAAACAAATGTTTATCCACGATGAACTCCGAAACTACTCAACCGGTATTAATACAGTTTTGCATTTAGTATGTCACTTCGCCTGACTTAGAAGATAGGATAGTTTTTATCTCATTTAAGAGATGAATATTTTTTGTATTGCCGGAAATGCGAAAAATCCAGGAAACGGGAAAAGTTGTAAGTTTGATGTAATTTTGCAGACCAAGGTGCACAAAAAGAGAGAGCCCATCTTACTTTGGACCACAAAATCTCCGAATTTCTTGCACCGATTCTAAAAATTCCCGTAACTTTTCTGGATAATGTCGGATGACCGTTTTTTACGTGGACAGTGGCAGGGCCTTACCCTAAAAATCTTAGAACGCGAAAAGTGTGTTCCTGGTGTTTTTCTGGGCCGGAAGCACACATCCGAAATCGGATTTCAGAAATTCCGGTAGCATTGACGGATAATGCTGGATGACCGTAATGCTCCCCTCTTTCCTTCCAGCGACTGAACTTGGAAGCGCAGGGGCACCAAAAGTGGACCCGGGTGCATCTCAGAGTGGTGAACGAAAATATGGATTTGGATTTCATAAACTCCGGTAACTTTGCTGGATATTGCCAGAATGTCCAGATTTTCAATCCCTATAGCACCTGGACTTGAAGGCATAGCCTTGCGAAAAAACAATCGCAACAGAATATTGGATTGGCAGTTGCATCATCAGGGCTTCTACTTTGTTTGATAATGAAGAAAATGCTCACTCAGCATTCAAGATACCATTAGATATTTAAAATGGGTGTCGCAATGTGTAAAAGAAGCCTTGAATGGCTACGGATAAGTGTGCTATAACCCATAAACATTCACTCGAAGCATTACATAGAACTTAGCAAGATTTAAATCGCAACGAGAAAATATTCAATGGTGCTGTCCTGCTACCGTGTGGTGATTTGCGACAGACATTGACAGTCATTCCTCGCCTTACTTTTGCCGATGACATTAACGCATGTTTAAAACAATCGTTTTTATTGCGAAAAGTCGAAACACTTCGATTGCTCATAAACATGCGATTACAATTGCAAGATGATCCAAAGGCGCAAATATTTTCTAACCAACTGCTGTATATTGGGAACAAAAAAGTAGAACTGCATCGCAATACACAATGCATCAAATTGCCAGACAATTTCTGCATTGTTATTGAGACAAAAAAATTAACTGATTGAGAGTGTCTTCCTGGATATACTGAACAATTATCTAGATAACGATTGGCTCAGTAATCGTGATATTTTGGCATAAAAAATATTCATATATTGACGAAATAAACTTCCAAGTACAGCAGTTGTTGCCAGGAGAGATTTAATGCCTTTTAAATAAAATGACACTATTGTTGATGAAAACGAAACCGTACATTTAACAATTGAATGCTTTAATTCTCTGGATATACCTGAAACGCCCTCTCACAGTCGTCGGTTGGAGATTGGTTCACAGCTTATTCTACTACGTAACTTATATCCCCCTTGCTTATACAATAGTACACGTTTGGTCATTAAAAGTATCACCGGATATGTTCTTGAAGCAACCATTTTGATAGTAAAGTAGAAGATGTAGAGCAACAGCTTTTCGGTAAGATGCGTGATAAATTGTTTTCAATTCAGCTTGACGAGGCAACAGATAGCAATAAAGATGCTCATTTCATTGCGTATGTTCGATTTTGGGATGGTATGTCAGCGGTAGAACTACTTTTTTGCAAACCAATAAAACTTAAAGCAATAGCATTATTTGATATTTTATAGGAGATATCGTACTTTTGCACGTATTCCACTAACATCATCTAAAACTACACTACTATTAAAAAGGCTTCAAACTTTGGCTTCTGCGGTGACCATAAATAAATCCAAAACCAAACAATGTCCATTTGCGGCTTGGACAGAATATCCATAATCCTAGCATGGACAACTCTTTGTTGCAGGTTCACGTGTGTAAATATCGTTGAGTCTATTTGTGTTAGCAAAAGACAAGCTAACGAAAAATAGTGTGCACAGATTAGGGATTAATTAAATTAAAATTATTAATTGTTATAGTTTAAAATGATAACAATATTAAATATTGCTAAAAATCAATGTTACTCTTTTCATTTATAAAATTAAATCTTTATATATAATGTTAATTAACAGCTTTGAAATTAATTTATATATTATACTATACTCTCAATTATAAGATGAATAAAATGCAAAATTACAAATGTTGTTTTATGCTTAATTTCAGCTTTCTAAAATTATAAGAGAAGATTAATTCGGTTGCATTGAATAGTTTAGTATAATATTAAATCAACTTATTACAAGAAAGTCACAACAACGTGTGCCTGGGTCAGCTAGTGTTATCTTTGCTTTTGCAAATTATTTCTTTTAAAATAATAACATTAGGTACAAAATATTTGAAGATATCGAATTAGCACAGTGTTTCTCAAAGTGTGGGGCGTGCCTTCCTGGAGGGCACGAGCATATCGAATGTTTGAAGATTTTTTTTAAAAAAATAACCGGAAAGAGAAGCAAAACAAAATACTTTCCTCCATAATGAAAAAATACACAACACTGATAAAATTTTTGTTTATTATCTAGCGTTTTTCCGTCATCAAATAGCTATCTTTGATCCCCAAACCAAATTAAAGAAAAGAAAAAACATTTTGTTTAATTTGCTGTATTTCCTCAATGAGAGTTTTTTTTATTACATTTTAACATAAAATATTACTCGTTAAAAGAAAAACGAAACCCATACCCTGAGAAAAATTCTAAGAAGATAAACAATTCATCACTGTAATTATTATTGAAATACTGTACATTAGTTGTAAAAAAAAAAAAGGGAGATATGATTCACCTTTCAGCCAGGCTGCATAATACATATGCTGATCATTTGATTGACCTTCAAACTTACTGGTATATGGTTAGTTTTACATTGGTTCCGTCCTATCTTTTATGTCTTTATTTTTCACTTAGGGAAATTGTAAATAATAAGGAGTTTCACGATATTTGGAAAAGAATTGATTGATTTTTGAAGGATTATTTGTCCAGTATTTGTATTTTTATGAGTATTCTCACAAACATAAAAAGCATAGTGAAAAACGTCATAATCCTTTTTAGATCATTCGTATTTTTATCTGATTACACTTTTAACCCGGGAGCGGTGGCGCGGGGCATCTGTGATCTCTATTGAAGGATGTTGAAACTGATCAAGCAAAAGAAAAACCTGCTGAAAGAATGCATGTTATTCATGATTGAGAAACGCGAGGAACATGAAACGAAAGGAAAATTTTCAAATGCTTTCTAAAGAACTCCATCAACTTAAAATATGAAGCCATAAGTGTACCTCAAGATTCAGTTAGCCTTGTCAAAAAGACACAAGAAAGAAAAAGTTTCACTTGCTATTTGTTGATCCCCAAAGGTGTCACGAGTCGAGCCCAGTACCACTAAAGACCCGTAGTGTAGGGCAGCGATGCACGTTAAATCTGTCGTGAGCTCAAACGTCCTCTTATTGGAGTGGTGTGGTAGTTGAAAGAGGCCAACTCAAGTGTCGTCCTCGTCACTTGACCATGGTTCAAAATTACGAGGTCCGTCTCCAAAAGCCCTCGTGTAGCTGAACTGTGCGACATTAATATTCACTCACTCGATCATGAAAGCTCATTAAAACTACAATAACTTGAACAAAATATGACAGCTTTGCACGCAAATAACATTTCTGTAAAAAAAGTGAAAAGTGTCTCTAATTTGCGTCCTTTATTAAGGTCTTGCACTTTTGAATCATTTTAGTTAAGTTTCATTGGATTTTTTCTCAAATCATCAAAGAAAAATTGAATAGTCCTTGAAAGCCGGTAAGTATACTTTCTCTTAATTAAATTATTCACTGGAATTCCGATTTGTATCGTGTACAGTAAAAATAATTATAAACAAATGATTGGGGTGACTGAGTCCCCCCCCCCTCTCTACCATTAGCGTTAATATCGAGTGCGCGCCTGCTCCCGGGTTAAAACATTTTGAAGTCTTCTCGCTTTAAATATTAAAAAGTAACACAATTATTCTTCATCGGAATTTTATATTCTTTTTCATTATTTAACACTAATGCTAAATGCTAATTCTGTGAGGTTTAAAATTACAGTTGTTTTAAACAGTTATTTACAATTATAGCATTTATCTTTAAAAAATCATTTTACATTTTTGTATACAATGTCGTGCACGCAGTTTTACTCTCCTTACAGTTCAGCTATTATATCAAGGATAATGTTTTATTTTTTTAAAAAAATGAACTCGTGCGAAGAGCTGGTGTTTCAGCCAGTATACGTTTAATGTATCAGTACTGAAGAAGGCATTTTATAAATAATTTCTTAATACTAAATTAAGAACAAGTTTAATTATTATTAGGGACTTTCATGGGCTTGTCTTGTAGAGCAAAGTTTTTCAAAGGAAGGTTTAATATCAGAAATTGACACTCTGAGTTATTTTTCTATATTTAGCTGAGATCTATATTTTGTCTTCAAAGCAGCCACCGCAGAAAATCCAGTTTAACAAAGGTAGGATGTTGAAAATGGTAATAGTATACGAAGTGCTTTTGTTTTCAGTGCAAAAAATTCATCACCCATCTCTACCCAAAATTCAAATAGCGATTTATTACAAAATTGCCTTTTAATTTTTCACTGGATGTGAAATCTATGAAGATTTCTTCTTCGGAAGTTGAGAGCCCTTCTGGAGTACCTTGAAATAGATCCCTAATCCACTCGCAACTTGCTACCAAGTTGTCCTCATCAAGAAAATACTTAAAATTCTTTGCCAACAAGGCTAAATGATTTTACATGGTTTTAAAAACAACTTTCACATGTTGTTCTTCAAATTTGTAAGCTTTAACATATGACGAGCTGGGTCTTTTTCCCCATTATTTGCTTCAGTGGTGGTAAATCCAAAATTTAAGTATTTTTGAGAATATTTCCTTGATTTAATTTTCGAAACCATGCTCGTCTGTGTACTTGTTCATCCTTTATTATCGTCGAATGTTTGCTTACGATTTAAAAATGTATGTATGATATTGTTTTAATCTACTGCCGTAAATACTTAATTACCGTGAATTACAATTAACGTGCAAATTAAAAAATGTACATTCAAGCTAGATTTGGTAGCTATAGAAGTATCGAGTCTACCAAAACTGACTGGAATTGTACGAGGAAAAGCATTTTTACATGTTTTGCGCATACGTCCGACAGGTTGCCCAGACTCACGCAAACTTACCCGATAATACCGGATGTGATGGATATGATAGAGAGCAACATAGACTAGACTATTTTAATAATGAATGGAGTAACTTCACGGACAGACCGACGCCAGTAAGTAATCACGTGATTCCAGCGTCAATAACTACACATGTGAATTCATAGCGTTGGTTTTTCTATATGTTTGTTGACGGCATTCTTGTGTCTTAATTTTATCTAATTAAAAATACATGCTATCATTGTATTTTTTGCATTGTTCTAGTATATATATTTGTTAGGAAATATTTTTAACAACTCTCTCTTTTGCATAATTTTTTGGTTTTTTTTTCTAATTTATTTATCTAATTAGATATTCGTCTGCTTCGTTAGTGTTATCTGGGATATTTATTTATAGTTCTTGGTACACTTAGATATAGTTCTTAGTTATTTTAGTTATTAACCCTCTAACAGGACACCTTCCTCTTGAAAAGTTATTCCGAAAGCGTTTAACTCTTATTTTGCGATTCCCTTCAAAAATGCAACAGACTTTTTTCCTTTCCCTTTTAGAACTTGGGTGGTCGAACGGGGAAAATTTTACGACCCAGTTCGGTTGCTTTGAAAAGTAAGAACCAAGAGATCAATCGTTTACACCTAGCTGTTAAGTTGCCTTGGGCATTCTTCTTTGAAAGCGTAGATATCCTCTCTTGATCAATCCTCTTTGAAAAAGATACGGTGTTTCTTTCTCCTATATGTTCAGTCACAGTAAAATTAAAAACGACATGAAAGGTAAAAAAAAAGAGGAAAAAAAATGAAATAAATAGTATGTTAGAATTTGAAAAATAATTATATTTTCTTCAAAGAAAATTTATTTTTCTGTCATTTTTTAAAAATTAAAATATATATATATATATATATTTGGTATTGCGATTTGAACCAGAAAAAAGCATCCTGTATTCATTTTTGAATATGAGAGTAAGAAAACGCGCCTCACTTTCCTGTTTTTTTAAAAAGTAATGAGGTAAAAAGAGCAAAGGCCCTATCTCATTTTTAAACAATAACAGAATAAATATTACATACAATAATTATATTTATGAAATAAAAACCGATCTTTCTCTATTCAGTTATATTTTTAATTTAAAATAGCATAAAAAAGGATTTCAATACTTTTAATTTATTTTAATTAAAATCATATAAAAGATATTTTTATGTTAACTGAATATTTTTCGGAAAAATTTAAATTTTCCTTCCTAGTGTTCTCTTTTTCGAACTTCTTGTATTAAATAAAAATTCCTTTTTCTACATCGGCATTTGTGATGGACATAACATACATTCAGTCAATAATTTTTTAATTTTAATGGGGATATACTTCTTCAAATGCGCATGACAGTACTTCTAACCATTTTCTACTCAAGTTTAATTTCTTATCTTTGTGTTTCTTTTATTACAAGGAAAAATGTCACACATCGATAACTACATTTTCACTCAATTCAGTCATTATAAATTCTATTGTGAGAAAAGTTCTCCTAATTAATTTTGTCTTTCAAAAAACAGTACACTTAAAACAATTTTGTTCAGTGAAGTTAACCGACAGTTCCACAATGTATCCATACCAAATTTTAAAAACAATTTTAACATTTTGAAATGTATCCTGTATTCAATTTTTTGTGTATACACAAATATTTCCTGCTGTAGGGAAGATATAGTATGAGATGTATGTGCGGTTGTGAAAGAATGTTTTCGTACGTGTAGACTATTTTTGAAAATTTAAATATCACTGAAGCTGATCATATAACTGCAAATGAGCCTTATTTTAATGTGTGCTGGTATCAAAGTAAAACACTTTACAATATTAAACAGCCTATGGGTTTATACTCAATATCAAACTATTCGCAAAATGGCTTAAAACTTCTATTCAAAATTGTAAAGAAACTGAAATACAAATATATCTTACTGCATTCAAAAATATTCATAATATGTAAGTATCCTGTTGCTCCACTTATTTCTGTACATTTTAAAAACTGTAGCTGAATGCAATTTTTTATATTTATAAACGAGGCATAAAAAGCTCACACAGTCGTAAAAATGTCTTTATCATTTTTAAATACACTACTATAAAACGTATATGGATTGTAAGATCAGTCGTAAATCCTAAAAGCTTTTAGAGGAGCTAAAAAACATGTAATTTTGGATTGATAAAATGTTTATTATAATACACAAATATACATGTTATTAAGCAAATACATTTGAAAAATCAAACTTACATCTGAAATAAATGTAATTGAAAGAAAATGTTTAATTGCAAATGAGTGGAAATACATGTTTATCTAAGGGTATCCCCAAAGTGAGGTAATCCTCAAACTTAAGACTCAAACTCAGTGGCACAACAATCTATCAGGGCCAGGAACTACTGTGCCCATCATAATACACGTGACCATTGGACGCTGAGGTGAATGAACAGATGTCCCGATTTGGTGGTCTGTCTGAAGAGAGACCTTCAGTGTTTAAGACCCGAAGCAAGCTTGGTACTCATTTATCGACCCAATGTAGCGGGGATGAAAGGCAGAGTCGACCTTGCGCAGCCCGTTAATAGAACCCCAGACCTGTGGTGTGGAAGCACTATACACTTTCACTCAATCCTATTCGGTGAAAAATAAAATTTAATGTTAGAATCTTATATAAATCCCTAATGAATGAAGGAGTCCAAACTTTTTTTTCATGTAAACTGTTTAGACGGAAATGGTTAATTATGAACATTTCACAAGTTGCATAAATTAAAATTAACCGTTATAGTTAACATAAATTTTTAAGGGTACAATAGGTGTATTTTGGCTGCACGAATTAATTTTAAAAGGAATACGGTTACGAAAAAGTAGTACAAATCTATCTAAAGTAGGGTTGGTTACCTTAGATATTGTCAAACACAACAATGTATTGGAAGCCAATTCCACAATTCGTTGTTATAAAAATGTATGGAAAATTACAAGATTTATTTTGCATTTGTAATTTATATATATATATAATTTTTCCTGGGAGCTTTAAAAGCTAGAGCGGCATCCATCAAAACCGCGGTTCTCTCTCTGTTTTTCCAGATCGCCCCTGACTAAGCCGGCTCTGCCATAGTAAGCGAAAATGCCGGATTTTGTTTGTCAAGATCATTTTATAGCAGACTGCATTTTCATGTATTTTAGATGGTCTTTTTATATTTTCTACATCAATATCTTAATGTCTGAATTTAAAATTACATAAAATTCTTGACATTCGCATCAATGACCATGATAATTTTTATTAGTATATGAATGTGTCATCAAACGATTACATGACTAATATTAACACATTATTTTAACCATTTAATTGATATCAAGTATAACATAACGCACACAAATTTTCTAAACTTTAAAATAAATATTTCGAAAACTACTTCAGATATACTCAAAATTTTTTATTCCTACGCTTTAGCTTCTCAGTTTTGCTTCTCTATGTAAGAATTTATTGTAATTGTATATTCATCAATTTTTTTAGTATATTTTTTGCTCTTAGCATGCGGTTTTCAACCGAATTGTATGAAATCTTCGAAATATATTAAATGAATGATTGAATATTAACGTCGCACTGTTCAGCTACACGAGGGCTTTTGGCGACGGACCACGTAATTTTGAACCATGGTCAAGTGACGTGGACGACACCCTCTCCTAACTACCACACCACACCAACGGGAGGACGTTTCAGCTCTCGACAGATTTAACGTGCATCGCTGCCCTACACGGCGGGTCTTTAGTGGTACTGGGCTTGAACTCGTGACAAAGCAAGCCACGTTCCGATACCTATACTACTCGGCTACCGCGGCTGAAATATATTAAAAGATACCAAAGAAGCTATATAATAAAATTTGAAATTTTTATTATACTCAAACAATTGCTAAAACTTATGGTAAATAATTTTTAACTGCGCGATGCATTTTTTTCGAAATTTCAAATGGAATTTCTAACATAAAATTTCTAGCTTTATAAGGTCGAGATTTCAAAACATATCCAGATTTTAATTACTTATTCAGTTAGCCTTTAAAAAAGATAAATGTTGAGGTATTTTGTATAAATAGATATTTTTGAACAATATATAATTCGAATGTTTTTCAATAGCTCGAACTTAAAATTGATTTTTATGTTTATTTATATGCATAAATGTCTACTGTAAATGTTTCCGTGTATTTTTGATTACCATTTATTCAAACATTCAAGTTAAAAAAATGTGTGAAAATCTTCATTCATGTTGTCTTTGATGTAAACTGAAGTTCAAGCACTTAAAATTCAAATGTAATTCGGTGTATTTTAACAATATATAACCAGGCACTGTACTTAAACTTCCCTGAACACTTAGGCTTTGAAATCTAAAAAAAAAAACTAATAAATCTTAATTAGTTTTTTTTTTTTTCGTTATTATTTTTATCAAAGTGTAAGAAAATGTTTCAAATGATTTGATGAAGTTTTAATTTATTCATTTTTAGTGGTTGGAAAATTGAAAAGGTTCCAAATTTTAAAGAGTTTGATGTTTTATTAATTTTTTCTGTATCTTATAATAAAATAATCATGTTTCAAAAAACTGAAATCTTTGAATAAGAAAAATGAAGCGAAAGAGAATATACTTAAAAAAGATAATTTGTCTAACTATATAAAATAGCAGATTGCCCTGACACGCCCCAACTTGTTACAGTTTGAAATTAATATGAAACCAAAAGGGAATTGTAACATATTTTACTTATGCGTTGGGACTTTTGAAAACTTTTAAAATACAAGTAGCAAAGAAACACTTCTTGGGTTGTAAAGAAATTTCTCCCCGATTTTTTACGATTGGGGGTGGAGGGTCAAAACACGGGGTTCCCTGCGAGCCATAAAACTTCTGCTGTGTTGCTTCCTCCGTCCCTCATTATCTTTCAAGATATCTTTCAAGATAACCTTAAAAGGGGGAAAGGATTTCAGAAAAGTGCGGCTAATCCGCTTTTGAAAACGTTACTTGAAGGCAGAAAAATCCGTGCAGTCCATTTTCGAAGCCTCTCTAGTAGGGCGGAAAAAATCCGTTCTGTTCAATTGGAGGGTTAATTAATTTTGTAGTTATTTATTTCATATTTTTTCACAAGAATGGCTCATAGTATAGGTTCGATACCGCTTCTTTTGCAAAATTTCAATTTGCACGAATATTAAATTACAGTGCGAAGTTTTCTAGTGCCACTGGAAATCGAAGTGTTGCTGCGAATGTGTCGAAAGGACTAAAATTATTCGACGAAAAATTCGTAAGCAAGATATCTCATTTACTGAGACTGATTCCTTAGTGAATGATGATTTTTTTATTCAAGGCTTTGTTAAAGCCGAAATGAAGAAGAGAATAACGTACCAGCCATCTGTTCAAATTGTAAGGTAATTTATAAATTATTTTGTTTTAATTTAGGTACTTTTTTTGAAACTATTATGATTGCATTACTATTTACTCTGTTATGCTTTAATGTAACTCATTGTTTTAAAATACAAAATAGGATTCTATGTATGTAACTATTCTAATATTTTTCTACTTTGAGAAATGGATGCTGAAGGAAATAAATCTTTAATTAGATATATCATTTTTGCGATCTGTTCCAATTTAAAAAAATTAGAGAAAGAAAAATAACATAATAATAAGTAATATATATATTGTAAGTAATTTTCTTAAAATATATATTACTTAAAAGTTACATATACAAAATTTAATATACTTATCGTATTAATTTGTACGGTTTATAATTAAGATCATATTGTAATTTTAACGTCTCTCTCTCAAAGTGCATTTTTCTTGCAGTAAATACATTATTGTTGTACAGGGGGGACAAAAATTATGATTGAAAATTGGGTCACCAATAGTGAAAGTTAGAGAAACACTGAATTAGCATCAATAAAGATATTAAATCTTAAAGGGGAAAACTTGTTGGACTACATAAGGTCAATGACCCAAAATCTTATTATTAAAATAAGTTACTTTGTTGATTTGTATGCAATATTATCTATTTATTAGTACTTGTAAATAATTGCTAAAGTTTTTTTTAAAAAAAATAACAAAGGCTCTAAGTAAACTTTTTGAAGTAAATCATTTGAAAAAAAATTAAAAACCAACGTGGTTCACAAAATTGTAACAAACGAATTTTTTTCAAACTAATCCTGCCGACGGTCGATTGCACTGTCGATTTTGATCTAAATTAGGAAGAATTTTGTATTTAAAATTTGTTATTGTTATCACAAACTCTTTATTTTATCTTCTTCAAACTTTCATCAAAAAATTCAAAATAGTAGTACATTTGCTAAAGTCATTTTTAAAACCTGTTTCTCATTTTAAAGCAAATTATAGTTTCAAGCGAATGTTGATTAAATTACTGTGCTCTATTTTTTTCCGAAAAAGTAAAAAACAATCCCTTTGTTATCTTTTAATTTAAATTAATTCAATTCAAAAATAAACTTTTTGTTTAAAAGTTCAATTCTTTCAACAATATACGTATAATAAGTTTTCTTGATTTAGGGTGCTATTTATAAACTATAATTCAAACATCTCATAATAGAGGGGAAAGCGTGGAAGGGATTGTCACAAATAAAATTCTATGTTAGGTGTATTAAACGCATATGGACCTTCATTTTTGTTCTAAATTTTATTTCAATTTTTTCATAACTCCATCCATATGCACACTTTATTTTGACTCAGAGTTATAAAATAAGCTGCAAATAATCCTTTCTGTAGTTTCAGTGTCACTTCAATTAAATTAAATAACATAATAATATGTCATTAGTATTCACAGCTAATATTTACTCACAATTATAAAATAAACTGATAATTATCTAGATATTTACGCAAGGGAGAGAATTAGGAGTTTGACTCCCGAAAGACCATTTTGATTTTAAGCATACAGATTACCCCACAACGCTTTCGTCTACGTTTTTTAGAATGACATCCTAATCCCCCCCCCATTAGAGGAGAGTCTGTGTATTCTATTGTAGTAATATTTTCTGTAGCTCTAATATTACTTAAATTAAATTAATTAGCATAATTATACGTCATTCACATACACTACTGAACTTTACTTAGAATTATCGCGTAATTTTGAACCCTGGTCAATGATTGATTGAATATTTACGTCGCATTGTTCAGCTACACGGGGGCTTTTGGCGACGGACCACGTAATTTTGAACCGTGGCCAAGTGACGTGGACGACACCTGAGCTGACACTCCCCTCTCCTAACAACCCCACCCCACCAACGGGAGGACGTTTCAGCTCTCGACAGATTTAACGTGTATCGCTGCCCTACACGGCAGGCCTTTAGTGGTACTGGGCTCGAACTCGTGACAAGGCAAGCCACGATCCGATACCTATACCACTCGGCTACCGCAGCTACTAAACCAAATGACGATGACTATACCTGAGCTGGCACCCAACCACCTCTTCTAACTTCCCCATCGCACCAACGGGTAGTACCGGTTTATCCACTGGGCGCTTGAGGTGGGTGCCCAGGGGCCCGGAGAGTCCCAGAAGGGCGCATAAAGTGGGGCTTAACCAGATTTTCTGGTATAAAATTCGATCCGTCAATACCAAGGAGCCCGTAAGTGTTTTGCACCCAGAGCCCGAAATGCGTTTAAGCCGGCACTGCCAACGGGAGAACGTTTGAGTACTGTAATACTAATGATTTACTTTTTTTTATCATCGTCAACGCATAATGTGAATTTCACATGGTTTGCATGCTTCCTTAGGGTGTGCATAATGTGCATTTCACATGGTTTGCATGGCCAGCATAATGTGAATAATCGTAATGAATTTCAAATGGTTTGAAACCGATGAAAGTGAATAATGAGTAAATGTGAATTTCACATGGTTTGCAATATAGGGGCAACATGAAGAATAATGATGGACCACGAATTTCACATGGTTTGGTCAATGTGAGCATAATGTCGAACTTCCACGCAACACCATGGGAGCATAATCGAAGATGTGCATAATGTGAACATCAGATGGTTTGCACGGTGAATAATGTGCAAACTCATGCCACATGGTTTGCATTCAGGATAATGTGAATAATAGTAGTGAACAAATGGGTGGTTTGCATTTAGGGGCATAATGTGAAACCTCTCCATATTGTCCGAAGATGGTTTAATTTTTAGCATATTGAATAATTGCATAATTGATTAACGTCGCACTGTTCAGCTTACACGAGGGTATTTTAGCGACGTTTGACCACGCATAATGTGAATAATGTGCATAATGTGAATTTCACATGGTTTGCATGCTTCCTTAGGGTGTTGCATTTTGTGTGGCCAGCAATGTATAATCGTATACCTCAAACGGAAACCGATGAACGGGAGGACGTTTTAACGTCGCAACACAGATTTGAACGAATTTTGGTCAATTGAGCTCTCCGAACTTCCACGCAACACCATGGGAGTATCGACAGATTTAACGTACATCAGAGCTTTTCGACACGGCGGTCTCAAACTCATGCCACACCATTCAGGAGCTCGTAACTAGTAGTATACAAAAGGGTGGGGTTTGGGGATCTACCGCCGACAGATTTTAATTTTTAGCATAAAGTTCACGTCTGGGTGCTTTCGTTTTTTTTTAAATACAACCTTTCCCATGGAAGTAGTCTGTGTACGCTGCAGCTCGGGACGCTGACCACAACGCTACTGCAGCCACCAATGAAATAGAAAAGCGCATAAACAGACACAATGTAAACGGAAATCGCTTAAATAGAGACGTATAAATAGAGATTGGTTAAGTGGGGAGAGACTGGGGAAATGTGGAAGAAATACTGCATGAATTTAAACATCTTTAATAATAAAAATACAATGAAAATCGCTAAACACGAAACTGAGGGAACTGAGAAATATTTTTTCGCGTTAAAAGGATTTCGTGTTAAAGGACATTTCAAAAAAGAAACATATATTCAACAAAATTAAATTAATTAGAGTATATTTTACTTACATAAATATGTATATATTTAATAAAAACCAATGAAGCAAAAGTACTTTCAAGAACTTACAGAAGTTTATTCCAAATTTTCCAAGTTTTTTGAAAAACAAAATATATCGAGTTTTGAGAAAATAATGTCATATTTTTCTTTGTGTTGTTTTTTTAGCAGCAAATTGTCAACAAATTGTTCGATATCATCCATTTTGTTCATTTTACCATTGGAATATGTGTCGAAATAACTGCGCATACTTTTCATGCCATTCAAATTTGGGGCAACAGGAACGGCATTATTCATTTCATTTTCGTCGTCGGATCTGCATTAATAATGTTTTTTGAGCTTTGAACAAACTCTAAAATGTCTTTGCCATAATTGGTGTTGTATGCACATGATTATCATTTATTGCAACGAATCCTTCCGATAATACAGAACGACAGACCAATCCGGCTGGTGTTTCCCGAATTTTGTTCATCATTCCCAGAAGGAAAATTTTTTCGTGTTAAACGACTTTCATTTCGTATTAAGAGAAAAATACATGAAACTACACAGTATTTTGTTGGGACCATTACGTTAGTTCGTGTTAACCGTTATTTCGTCTTAAGCGTTTTTGCCTTTAACGTACATCAATGTACATGTGTTCACCATTTTCTAAAATTATAGAGAATTCGTTATGATGTACAGATTTCTGTCTTGTTCTTTAATACAGCTAGAGAAAAACTCAAGCTTTACATATTTCCCAGATTTCAAATCCAGCATTTACGCAAAACGATCACGCATATCCCAAACAAATCTTCGTGCTGAGAAAACAACCAAAAAAAAAGGGGGGGAGGACTTTTTCAACAGAAAAGAAATAAAACCGATATCCTATCCAAATGAGCCTGTCGACAATATCGCCTCAAAATGAAGCATCACCTTTTTGAAAAATGCGCTAAGGGAAGAAGAAAGTATGAAATAAATAACCCTAAAGAGAAAAGAAGAAAAGAGAAACAAGAACCCTGTTGGGTGCTGAATCGCCCGAAGACGTAAACTGCGAGAAAGTGAAGCCGTCGTATTCACCTTCTATATTTGCGTAAAATTCAGGTTAACTCCGCCTGTAGAGTTTCCTTTTGCCTTTCCTGGACACTCTAACCTACAAGTGGCGTTCGGTTGGGATTTTTTTTTATAACTGGCCCTTTTTTTTGGTTTGGTTGCTTTTCTCCCCTTCGTGAATAACTCGAAGACAGTTTTCTGATGAAGTGATTTTCAATTGCTGAGATGATGAGATTGGATATCAGTAGCTTTTAATTGAAGAATCGTCATCCTCAGAGAAATGGTAAGTTGAAGAAAAATATTGCAAATTCTGCCTTTGTTTTTTTTAAATGTGGGTGTGTACTCTTAAAGGTTGATATTGCTTTTCATAGCCTTTACATTAACTGTTCTAAACGTTTTAAAGGTAATATTTTTGCATGCATGACATTATTTCTGTGTTTTTTATAGTTATACAAACAATGGGGTTCTTTCTATTTTATTCTCTTCAATACGATTTAAAAAGCCACCATTCTATTCGTGGAGAATACCTGAAATGTACAACTCTTACCAAAGGCAACTACCAAAGTTATTCTTATAATCAAAGTTTTAAGAGACTTTTGAACTAGATAATTAGATAATATTAAATGAATAATTACTCTGATTATAGAAAAAGAAGTTTTGAATTTTCGCGTTTTCTTCGAAATCATTACCTTAGGTGACTATGTTCGGAAACGTCAATTTGAAAAAGCCTGTAGATGCATAACTTTCTTGAATATTTAGTGAATTAGGATGTACGTATAAATTTGTCTTAAGAATATTACTGCAATAAAAAAATATTTAAATGCAATTTTGTGGCAAAAAGTGGAGAAAGAATGATACATTTTCAAAACATTATTTTATGAATAATGCTTCTATAATATTTTGCATATATATAGCTAGCACTTCTGTACCGGGGTTGAACACTAATTGTTGGAAAAATTCAAATTACTTTCAGGGTTACGAGAGATCAATTGAAATGATGAGTGTTTTTTGTTAAAATTTCTCCACTCTGATGTAATAAAATATGAATAAACCGATTTCTAAATTATATATTACAAAAATTTGTTCAACTTCGGTATAGAAGTTATATCTATCAGGAAATTTTCATAAAAGGAGAATGTTTTGAAGATTAGTCATTTTTTCATACTTTTTTGCCTTAATTTTTCCTTGTATCAGTATTCTTAAAACAATTTTATGTATGCATATTCTAATTCAACAGACACTAAATCTATCAAAAAACTATTCATTTATACGCTTTTTCAAAACCAAGGATCCGAACGTAGTCACCTTATGTATATACACAAATTCGGAATAATCAGACATCATTAACAACCTGTGTGTTTTATAATTTGTTTTTAAATATAATTTTATTTTCAAAATTATTTATGGTAAAACACTGCGCTCATCTGACCATTTTTTGTTTTAAAAAAGTGTTCTATTTTTTGTAAAATTGCTTGAAACATTAATACTGTTAAAGCGTCATTTATCGTTGTGAATATTTACAGTTTAGAGTCTCAAAAAAAGTTTTTTTAATTCACTAAAAATGTATTTATTGCTTTTAAATGTTTTAATGGCGTGTCTTCATTGATTTCTTTTAAGCAAAATTACATATATATAATATGTAAGAAAAAAAACTTTAATGCATGAAAACGAATGAAATATAAAAACACTTCATGCATTCATACACAATATTGAAAGTTATTTAGTATGTAATAACACTTTGTGTTAAGAAAAGTGAGGAAATATTACTTAAATTTATTTCCTAAACCTTGTGATTTTGAAATACATTAATTTTACCATTGAATGAGTTTAAATACGAATTTTCTTGACAAATTTACCATATATACCTTAAGAGGATATGTGTGTGTGTGTGATAATGCATAGTTCCAAAAGAATATAATAATGTGCAATACACATACATATATTTTTTATATAGAATTTTATATATACACTTTGGGACTTATTGATTTTTATCTAGAATAAATATTGTGCCGAATTCAATTACCTTTTAATGTGCAGGGACTCATCTGTATATTAAAACTGTACTATTTAAGATGCTTAGATGAGGAAATGATAATCTTTATTTATGAATGTATGATAAGAATTTTTTCCTTGTATCAACCCGTAACTGCGGTACCTAAAGGAAAATTTTCTTGTGAGTTTGTGTTCAAATGATTTTTTGATTAACAAAAATTATAAAAAGTAGTTATGTACATTCTCAAAACAGTGCTGTGTTAACATTATTTTTAAACCAGTTTTTTATACATTTTTAATTAGAAAGTTTATTTCAAAACTGTACTTTCTGCGGTTTTTTTTTAGTAGTTTCATGTAGTTTCTGAGCATTTGATTATTTTTATATTTGCTGTGAAGTCATGTAACAAAAGTGATAATTTGAATTGAATAACTTGATTTTTTTAAGAGGTCTTCATAAAAATTAGTCAAGAAAATATATTTATCAGTTTTGAACGGAAAAAAAGCTCCGAATATCTCATTTGTTTCTGATGCAGTTTGAATGTTTGATCTGACTGAATTAAAACTTTAACAATCAAATGCTTAGAGCGCTGTTATACATCAATTAATGGTAAAAGTTTACTTTAAAGCTCACAGTTTTTTTTAAAATGTAAATTTCAGCTGAAAAGGAATATTAAAGATACTTTACACAAATAGTACTACATATTAATATTTTAATGGGATATAGTTGATTAGATTTATTTATTAGTATCATGCTCAGTGAGTGTGTGAGCGAATATTAGCGTAGCACTGTTCAGCTATACGAGGGCTTTTGGCGACGGACCACGTAATTTTGAACCATGGTCAAGTGACATGGACAACACCTGAGCTGGCACTCCCTCTCCTAACTATCACACCACACCAACGAGAGGACGCTTGTATCATGCTCAGAAACTACATGACTGGTGATGGAGCTCGTAATTGTGAGTCATTGTCTGGGAATGAGAATGACAACTGACCTGGTAGTCCTGGTCAAAAAAGCTGTAAAAATTGTGCTCGGATGGATTGAACATGTGTTAAAATGTATTCGAATTTTCATGGGTTCAAAACTTTTCGTATAATTTTTTTAAAGAAAAAAGCAATTACACGCCAATTATCATCCTTTTCTGATGAATTATTCTGCTTTTTAAACGAATTTTTAATTGATTACTCATTTGAATAGATGCAATACAAATGTCATTCCGCTAGAAATATTTCAACAATTTATCCAGATTTCCCTATATCGGATCGTGGGTTCGATTCTTTGTCACCTAAAACATTGTGTGTGATGGGATTGACGTACGTCGAAGTTTGTCGAAAGTCAAAAAATTCACGTTGGAATCATGCTGATGTTTTGAGAATGAAGTGTCAGCTCAGATATCGTCCTCGGCACTTGATCGCAGTTCAAAATTATAATTACCGCTATTAACCCACGTAATGCTTCTCAATGCGACATTAATAAACAATTACCCAGGTTTCGATTATCCACAGCAAAAAAAGGGGGGAGGAAATGCACAACTTTTCATATTTTAATTTTTGTATTGGAATTCTGGAAAATTTTGAAGACAATTTGTTTCTTGTCTATTTTCTTTAGTGTATAATAAGGCCGTTGCAGCCTAGTAGTCAAGGTTACGAGCTCGTTACCAGCGTGTCATGAGTTCGAGCCCAAATGTCACCAAGTATCCTACGTGTAGAGGTTTAAAGCACAATAAAACTGTCTTGCCTCCAAGTACTCACGTTGGCGTGGTGGGGTAATTTGGAGAGGGGCATTCCAGCTCTGGTGTCATCCTTGTCACTTGACTGAAGCTCAAAATTACCAGGTCTCCTGCGAATAGCCCTCGAATTCATTTCGAAAGCCATGCTAGTAAGCAATCACTCACTCACTTCTCTCTCTCTCTCTATATATATATATATAAACAATTTCGTGATACTCTAATAAAATTTATGCATGAGATATAGTAAATTAAAACAACTACAGTCGAACCTCTATATTGCGAATGTTTCTATATAGCGAATTTTTCTATATATCTGAAACCTTGAACATTTCACGATTTTCTTCGTAAAATTACCTCTCTATAGCGAAGCGCATTTTCTATATAACGAACTTTTTCTGTTGTGATTCAGTTTTTGTTCTCCCCCTTTTTTTTTTAAGTATTTCTGAAAAATTTTCAAGTTATTCTCTCTTTAACACATTTTATGGTGGTCATAAATCTGAAACTGGTTTTATTGAATCTTCACTCCCCGAAAGCAATAAAGTTCTGGACGTTTCATCCAAGAAGTGCAACCTTTACCCTCATTGCCCATTTCACTAGAAACATCTTTGATATCCTCTTTCACCCTCAGGGAGTTGTCCCGTGTCTCCGAGCTCTAATTATATGTATGTTTAATATTACTTGTGAAGATCCCCTTGGATCTCACTTTGAGAACGAGAATAATTTGGAGTCAGATAAGAGCCAGTAGCCAATTTTATAAATAACTTTCTTTATTTGGTTATCTTTTCCAAATAGAATCAAAGACTTTTATTAACAAATATATCTAAATAGTTATATGAGGTTTAAAAGGGACTTTCCTTTAAATAAACTTAAATATTTAATGATCCAATTAATTAACAATTAGAATATCGATCACGCAGAGATTACCGCAATAAGAGATCCCAGAATTAAATTCAATATTCCTATTGAACATTTAATTTTAATCTCACTCCTAATATAAAGCTTTAATGAGACTTTAATTATAAATTAATATTTACCACACTGCAGCTCAGCTCTTCCTGAGATTTATCCACCTAGAAATCTTCAATAATAAATCTCTAATTTCACCGTTATACCTTCCTGCTTCAATCTCTCTCTCCTACTGCTTTTTTTACTTTACTATTCCGTTTGACTTAAATACTTTATCTAATCTGCATATATATAACAAGGAATCCTGTCCTCTTTTTGGAGCTGATTGGAAATAGGTGGGGGAATTAAATTTCCCTAAAAAAGACGACTCAGAAGGTTAGTGATAGAGTTCCGTATAGGTTTGTTACATACTTGTATGCTTTAAATTATAAAATGACCTTAAAAATAATTAATTTTAGTATAAAGTTATTTTCTTAATATCGAAAATACAGTGAATTCCTCGACATTTTTTTTCCTAGCAGTTTTTCTTTTTTTTTTTCTCGATGGGTAAGATATATAAAATAAACATATTAATTTTAAAAAAAGGTGTGAATAACTACTTTTTTTAATCTATAGTGTTTATGAATTTAAAATTTCTTTTATGTGGTTTATAATTTCTTTTAAAGATAAACCTCTATATCAGTGTTCCTCAACCTTTCTATCGCCACGGACCGGTCGACGTTTGATAATTTTACCGCAGCCGACTGAAGGAGGGGACGTTTATTGTTTATATTTTAGATTGCTTTTGTTTAATAATTTTAGTTTAATTGTATTTAAATGTGCCTTCAGAATAAAATACAGTTACACCAAGAAATTAATATTAAGTTATTTAACATGGTGTATAAAATGATTTCCATAAAACCCTAGAGAAATACACCACAGTATATAAAATGAAAATAATTTAATATTCCTTATTCGGACCGGCACTATTTGGTCCACGAACCAGTACTGGTCCGTGGACCGGGGGTTGCGGATCACTCCTCTATATAACGAATTTTCCATATAACGAACTTTTTTCGGGATTTAGCAACTTCGTTTTATAGAGGTCCGACTGTATATTCTTACAACGGAATGGAGAAAATTCACAGTTTGGACAAATTTACACATTTATGGTAATAATAAGGCTATGCACATAAACGTGCAAAAAAAATTAAACCGTGATGATGTATTGCAAACTTTACAGACAATTATAAATTAAAATCCATAAGCAGTAAAACATAGAACTTAGCATGAGATTCAAAACTAAAATCAAGATCAAAAGTATGGTTTGTGTTTATATAGGGTGTTTTTTTAGAGGTATAGAACTTTAAATTGCAATAAAACAACGATGTATTATTCGATTGACATGAATTTTTTTTTATTCGAAAGATAATCTTGTGGCATTACATTTCAAATATGATTTCTGGCATATGACTGCCACGGCTGGCTCGGATGTAGTCCAATCTGGACGTCCAATTTTCGATGACTTTTTCCAACATTTGTGGCCGTATATCGGCAATAACACGGCGAATGTTGTCTTCCAAATTGTCAAGCGTTTGTGGCTTATCCGCATAGACCAATGACTTTACATAGCCCCACAGAAAATAGTCTAGCGCTGTTAAATCACAAGATCTTGGAGGCCAATTCACAGGTCCAAAACGTGAAATTAGGCGGTCACCAAACGTGTCTTTCAATAAATCGATTGTGGCGCGAGCTGTGTGACATGTTGCGCCGTCTTGTTGGAACCACAGCTCCTGGACATCATGATTGTTCAATTCAGGAATGAAAAAGTTAGTAATCATGGCTCTATACCGATCACCATTGACTGTAACATTGTGGCCTTCATCGTTTTTGAAGAAGTACGGACCAATGATTCCACCAGCCCATAAAGAGCACCAAACAGTCAGTTTTTCTGGATGTAATGGTATTTCGACATACACTTTGTGGATTAGCTTCACTCCAAATGCGGCAGTTTTGTTTGTTGACGTAGCCATTCAACCAGATAAACAAAATTCGCTTATGAAAATCGGGAACAACGGCAATCTCGTTTTGGGCCCATTCGACGAATCTACGCCTTGCTTGATCATATTTAAAATGTAATGCCACAAGATTATCTTTCGAATAAAAAAAATCATGTCAATCGAATAATACATCGTTGTTTTATTGCAATTTAAAGTTCTATACCTCTAAAAAAACACCCTATATAAGCCCTAAACATCATCCTAGAGTTTATAAAATGAGTTTGAAGGGCTGTAATATTTGTACAGTGAGGATTTGTCCGCCGTCCCCCAGTACTTAATAATTTTATTTTTACCACACACCTGTAATAAAAATTTTTCAATCAATAACTGAATGATTAATATCATTTCACTTTACTTCCTGTAAAATTTTGGGGTTTATATGTTAACGCCGCAATCTCGCTTGCTGAAAAATAATCATATTGGTTATATTTCATAATAATCTTCTTTTTATGTTGTTGTGAAGAAGTTTTGAAATTTAGCATCTGTGCTTTCTACGGAAGAGAACTCAGTGAAATATTTTCTAAAAATACGGTCTAGCTTATACAAGAAAGACTATGGGGTTTAGAGTGCAAAATGTGACGAAACAAGAAACATCGCTGAACTGCACGACAGAATTTAGATTCGAATTTCGGCGAATTGATATGGCGTCGTCTATAAAAAGAACATTTAATTTGCCGGGATTTTGCGAATGCACAGTTACACAGCCTTAGCCACCTGCATCATGCATCCGTGATTAGATCTCTCGCTTATTTCAAATAGTGTTTATTTTTTAATATTGTACTAAATTATGGTTCTTCATCAATTTATTTAATACAGAACGAGAGAGCATGTGCGGAAACGATGACAGCATTTAACGACATTTCTTGACTGAGCGAAATTAGTCGAAGGTTATAATACGCAAATACATATAATTATTGTAGAAGACGCAAAAGAGCTTTGTTTGTTAAGCATTATGACCTTAATGCTTGGATTTTTAAATTTCATTGGTCTATTACGGTAAAGATTGATTCTTAAAATACTTGTGCTGCATTTTTTTATATTATAATTTGAAATAGCTTGTAACAAATCATTATTTCAAGATTAGATTCTGATGGATTTTCAAAAATGTTATTTAATATCTTATTAAAAACTCATTTGTATAACCTTTTATTTGTTAAATTTTTTTTTACATAATATAAAACTCATAATTTTTTGAATTTAAATAACTATATTTATCTACAAAAATGACAATTTTCCCGTAAGAAAAAAAAAATCACCGAACTCTCTTACCTTGAACTACGTGAAAACTGAATATGCATAAATCATACATATACGTATTCATTATACCACAGTTAACCGAAAAAGATCTATGATTTAAAAACAGCGACGATTTTTTTTAAATGAACTTTCTTAGAAGTACTCACTATACATCTCGTCACAGACCCCTTTAAATTATGATGATTTCTAACTACTTTCAAAATAAACCATCACGTAAAGATAAAAACTCAACAAAAACTCATAATTTTCCTTCCTAAAACGTAACCAAAGTCACAAAACTAATCTCGTGTAAAACGGTTTACCTGAAAATTTCAAAAATTAAATGAACTAAGTCTAATTCCAATATTTTCCTTATTCACCCGGCCCATTCACTTCCAAATAAAACTCCGTGGGTGGTCTGCTGGGAGGAGTTCCACGAAATTCAGTCGCACTTTCGCAGAATATTCGTGGAAAACCACATCCACCAACTTGTCATGTATGATTAGGTGTCTAAAAGAATTCCATTTTTCTGTCGAGGCAATTAGAACGAAAAGTAATTGAAAGTGATATCGGTGGTCCTTTTGGCTGAAGAGTGTCAATCAATAATCTCAGAGAGCAGCCATTGAAAGATGAAGTATATATTGTACTTCTCAGGATCTGAATGGCTGCCATTTATTTCATTTTGTTTTGGTGTTTTTGTTCGTGTATAAGAGTGTTATGTTACTAAATAGGCCTACTTATCCACCAATCAATTAGTATGTCTATTGCCATCTGGAGGGTCTGTTCCTACGCTGTGTCTTGCAATGCATACGAATTAGTTCGGTTTGTGTATGCTAATAAAGTTCGATTATATGTTTCGTGTTTTAATTAAATAATATTTTAAGAAGGAAGGTCTCACTGAAAAAATAATCACTTGATAAGAATAACCTTTATAAAAAATATAATTTAACTATTTTTTTTCTCCTTTGACATTTAACTTGAACCTTATAATTCAGTTTACTGCGAACGATAATGTATTTCAGGGAACAAATTACCCTAAAAGTGAAAAAAATCGATTTTCTTATTATTTCATGTTATTTGTGAAACTTTCTTAAATATGTGTACAAAATTTCTTAGCTCTAGCTAAATTTTTTAGCCTGTTATTTAACTTTTTTATATAACAGTACGCCAAAGCGAAAAATCCGTAAGTGGAACATGCGATGTTTGCATTCAGCTTTTTCATTTTTTTTATTGACCTTTAAAACTTTAAATGGTTTTTTTTCTCAGGTTTTTATTTTTCACGATAATCGTGCTATTCAAATGTTAAGAATATTTTCGTATTCAATTAATTTTTTTTTTTTTTTTGGTTATTTCGCATATATTTTCATTTTCGCATACATTTTATGCACGTATTATTTGTGCATAATAATAAAGAGATTTAGGTGAAAAATTATTTTTTTTTTTAAATTCATCATAGTTAGACATAGTTTTTGTTCTCCCACTGTTTTTCGTGTTATTAGACACGAAAAAAAATTGTAAAAATAAAAGCTTCACTCGTAATACTAAACACATGCACAGAATTATAAGGCACATTTTTAAGAATATTAGAAAAAAAATAGGCTCAAAAATATTAAAATTTTTGGAAAGAGGAAGTAATTTTAAAAAATGTATATATATATATATATATATAGTGGGGGGTTATATTTTTATTTAAAAATTTTAAAATATTTATTTGCTTAAAAATAGTGTTTTGTTTCTGAAATGTATATTTTTTGTATATTTCTTGTCAAACAGGGTACACGTGTAAACTTTTTCATATAAATATATAAATAAATAAAATGGGGACAACGTAACGTGCCTCTTTTTAAAAAAAACTGAAATGGTTATTTTCCTTTTAAAATTTTAAAAAAATATATTAAAAATAGTAGCTCTTTTCAGTAAATTCTTAGTCATTACATTACAAATGCATAAATGTAAAAAAAAAGAAAACCATGACTCATTCAAAGACAATTTTATCATTGATAAAAAAAAGTTTTCTACTATTTTCGTAAAAACATATAAAGATATAAATTCGGAGCTAATTAAAAGATAATAAAACTGTCATTTTAAAATTACTTATATTTTCTGTAGTTTCGCGAAATACTACAGAAGAATTTTCTTACATTTAAAATAGAAAAAAAAATCGTGAAAATTTACAGAGCACTTATTTTTTCAGTTATCAACTATTAATGAAATAAACAGAATTAAAAATATCAATAAAATGAGTAGAACTTAAAATATTAATTAATTTTTAGCATACATGCGAACTAATCGCCATTACGAATGATTTAATTTGAATGTAGCAAAAAGTACTCAAATATTATGAAAGTGGAAACATTTTAAGCCTCTTTCGGGATAAACAATTTGGAGGAATGATTTCCAAGACGCAAGCTTCAAAAAATTAAGCCTAACGTTATAGAAATAATAAAAGAAAGTAAATTATATTTAATAAATTAAGAATACTTTCAGTTTGAGAGACAAAATCAAAGCAAGCCTCCATTAGAAATATCTAAATATTAAATTCAACTTAATAGAGCCAAAACGCACAAAAGCAACTTGCAATTGATTTAACTTACGAGGCAATTGTCATTCCTGAATTCAAATTCGACGCATTCGATGTTAAATACTGGCCAGCTACTGTAAGAAATGAAAATTAATCTGCTCTTTCGACTACAAAAATAACGTTATAAACGTAGAAGGAGACGATGCAGTTCCCTTCCATTCTTAGCATATTTGCATGAATAACTTCGGGTAATGAACTCGATCTGTTGGGAAAAAATAGGATTAACTGCTAGAGCGTAATAAAATAGTACTGACAAAATCTAATAAATATGGATTTAATGGGCAATAATCATAGCACAATTCTGAAATAAAACAAGTTGTTCGACTGTTATCAAAAGATAAACGAAAGTTTTGAGGAGAGTTGCAAATGTAAATTCCGAATAAGAAACATTATGAAAATGGGGGGAGACGTAATTTTTCTAACTATTTTTGTTTTTTTTACAATTCTTCTAAAACATATTCCTAAATCACTGGTTTCCAAATTTAAATATCCACCGTGTAGAGGGGCCGATGCACTTTAATACTGTCAAACGTCGTTCCATTGGCGTGATGAGGAAATTAGGAGAGGTGATGCCAGCTCAGGTGTCATCCTCGTCACTTGACCGAGGTTGTTGCCAATAGTCTTCGTGTTGCTTTAAGAACGGATTTAATGTACACTCGCTCCAAATTTAAAGTTAATGTGCTTCTTCGTTTAAAAACTATGTGAATATGATACCTCCCCAGATTATCCAATGGGTTACCACAGTGCAGCTCAAACTTTTTATACTTGCAACCCAGCATTCAATCCTAATTTTCATTGCGCCCCCTCCATACAATAACATTGTATTGAATTCAATAATAATATACTTTGACATAAAGCTACAATACGACTTTAATTATGAACCGCACAAATTATCAAGATAAGTATTAAATTTTGTATATAAGTTTAGGACATGTCCATAGGTTCCCTGGTAATTATTAAACGTGTTACTTAAACTTCAATTAAATTAATTCTGAAATACATTGTGCAGTACTGATATATTTATAAGTGTATTATATCATTGTGTATTTTATTTTTTATTATCTCAGAATGTATTTTGTTTTGCTTCCTTTCTGTAAATTAATAATTTTTTTAAATAATCTTTTGTTTTCGACTTTTCTATTTACTCTCGCCCTCCATGTAGGATTACTACGGCCCCCTAGAGGGCGCACCCCACAATTTGAGAAACGTTGGGTGACCACGATTTTTTTAAAGCAAATGTTTACTTCACACACAGTTAAAACGAGATAGATAGGTGAAATGTCATGAAAATTGTTTTTTTGCTTAAATTTTCCCGCCTCTTCTTTTGTTCTAATCTGTGCCTTGCCGGGAAGGGGAAATTTTGGGGATCCCAAGATTTATCTTTCTCAAAACAGTATCAAATAAGCTAGATTAAATTATATAGAATAATTGCTCCTATTATCATAGACTCAATATAGAATAGACTCAAGAAAGAAAAAACTTTTGGAGTAAATTTGAAGAATAAAGCCTTGAATTAAAGTTCTTGTTTTACTATTTTTTTCCTTTTCAGAATTTACACGCATACTTCTCTCACCTGATTTGAAAATTAGTGTCGGGTTACACAATCAGCACAATATTCTCCAAATTATTCTAAACTAGATTTATTTCGACTCTTTGAAAGCGACACGAAACGGGTCGCGGAACGAAACAGCCAATTATGCGTCCCCACCGCAAAAAGGAATTAAGACTTCAGTAATGTTGTTATATGGTGTTGAACACTAAATTAGTGGGTAGCTTCCGAAATGAACTCGGTGGATATAAATATTCATGAACTCTTGGGATATTTCCGTAAGTATGATCGTGTAATGGTCATAATTCTGAATTTCTCTTTAATTGCTCTGAATGGACCTGGATGGATTTATTATTATTATTATTATAATTATAAGCGTATAGAATGTTTTTGAATCATTTTTGGTACTGAACTCATGTTTAATACCATTAAATTAGAATTAAGAATCAAAATATGACTTAATTCATAGTTTAGAAAAAATAAAGTTTCTCTCTCTCTTTTTTTGCTCGAAAAATCAGATTTTCGTTTTGGATTCTAGACATAAATCAAAATAGAATCTTGATGAGGAGATTTCTGACGGAGCAGTTTAAGTAAGGCTCTTTTCGCCATATGTACTACAGTGTAGACTTACCGCTGAGCACATTTTCGGACAGAAAAAATGCCTTAATTTTTATAAAATTTTGTGACATTGTAACTCATGCATTTGTTTAAAATATAGTGTTTTTAAAATTTCAAAATATTTCATAAATAATCCTTTTTTTTTCTTTTAACATGTAAAGGGATAGTTCATTTAGCATTATGGTCCAGGAGAAAAAAATGCGAAACATATTTTATAAAAGAAAAAATGTGTCAACTCGGATAAAAACGAGTAGTATGATAAAATAAGTGATTCTCTACAGGATAGTGAAGCCCGAATATATAGTATTAATCTTTGAGTACTTTTATATCTGAAAAAAATAATTCGAATGTGGGTCCCATTCTTTAACATTAGCTGAAGCCAGCCTTAAGCGTAATATTTTTCGTAAATACTTCTTGTTTTTGACATATTTAATAGAATTTAAGATTCTATTGTAATTTTAAATTATAGCTATTCCGTTTCCCTTTACATGCTAATTTTTTCATAGAGTTCTTAAGAAACAATTCAAGAATTCACATTTCCAAAATAAAAATTCTCATATGTTTTACACATTTCAAATATTTTCCATTCGTAGAATAAAATTTAGCTACAAGCTGTTAATCTTAACGTTGATGTATGATTTTTGACTATCAACTTGTGATCCATTTGCTGCGAGCTAGACAACTGGACTCAAAATGAATTCCTTCTTGCGCCTATTTTTAAGCGTTGTTGCTTCTGTATTTTTCTTTTGCGACCTGCGGTAAAGGATTTGACGCATGGATCCTCCTTCTAGCAAGATTAATCTTTCTGTTCTTCAGGAATTTTAGTCGGAAATAATTTTTTTTCTAGCCAACACTGGAATTTATATAAATCCCCTGTTGTATTGAGGATAATTTGGAACGCCATCAGTGGTTTGTAATTGAGATAGCGGGTGTTTTGGGACATATATGCTGTACTCGCTTATATCATTCATTTTAATGTATTGGGAATGTCTTATTCTCTATTGAATGTACGAGTATATCCAAGCTGCAGTGTGCTAAGCTGTCTGTCACCTAGTGTTCAGTTACCGAATTTTGCAAATCTGTTACAATTTGTAGATGATAATTCACCCATACTGACTCTAAGTGAAGTCTTTCTGTAGATAGATTCTTCGAGTCTGGAAACCCGTGCTTTAGTAAGGCTTTGCTGTTGCTAATGCCACCTGATCGGCAAAGGCTAAATCGAGGCCCACGAAATTCATCATGGAAAAGGGCTAAGCTGTAAGCCTGCCGTTAGCCATATCTTTGAGCACCATGCACGTGACAGATTTGGCTAAGGTAGGTTTTGTGTACATGTGAAATGTAGCACAAAATGGGAAAGATCCAAATGCGTGAAATTTGTTGTGCTAATACAATGGGTAATGATATTATTTTTAACTTGATGCTGATGCATTTTTATCTTGCCGAATATTAATTTAAACGAACACATTTTTGAATCATCTCTTAAGTTTTCTTTTATCTTTATTGTATCACCTTTTTGAATAAATCCAGGTAAATTAGCTGTATTTATAGGGTCGACTTCGTTTTTTTATTTACCGAATCGGTCTTTCCTTGATGTCTATTTTTCAGAGTTCGCTTAAAGCTATATTCAAAATATTTTTTAAAAAAAATTTAACTTCATAATTTTTTTTATCTCGATTACTGTATTTTTAATTCGCCCGTGTGAAGAACGAGTAAGTATACATACACTTGGTTCTCTTTTTATGCGGTTTTTTTATGCGATTTTAGAGTTATGCGGTTTTTTTATGTCAAGAAAAAAAAAAAAAAATTTTATTCATATTTAATTCTTTTTGGTGATTCACTTTTTCTGAAAACGAATAAGAATAACAACTACAACTCTACTATTACGCAATCAATACAAAAAATTTTTATTCATATTTAATTCTTTTGGTGATTCACTTTTTCTGAAAACGAATAAGAATAACAACTACAACTCTACTATTACGCAATCAATACAACGAAAGAATTTCTCCTTTATATGCAAATTTATACCTTGAACTTTTTTCTTTTATTGACATGTTTTCTCTTGATTTGTTCTTAAAAACAAAAAAGACAAAAACAAAAATATCCCGCTAAAATTGCGTGTTTTTATGCTGCATTTTGCATTGCATTTTGTTTTTTTATGAAACTAATTAAAAAAGCTTGCATATTAGAAAACATTAGAAAACAAAACTTTGTGAAAAAGGTTACTACCGAAAACCGGAAGATAAATTTACTCAAGTGAATTGTAAGTTTTTTTTCCTGAAGAAGCATTACCATGTAGATCTGATGACGTAATTTTATCTTCAAGTGATGAAAGTGATCTTGCACCAATCCACAAACGGGTTCGCACATTATCAGACAGCGAATAATGATGAAAACATTCTTAATATGATTTTAAATGAAGTTTTGTTTTTTGTTACATATTAAGTTTTGTTTTTGTTTTTAACATACGTATGTGCCATTTATTAAAATATGATGGGAAAAAAAAATAAATCTTATTATTTATAAATCTTTTTTTATGCGATTTCTGGTGCATTTTAAAACATTATTTGGGTTTTATGCGATTTTTTGAATAAATGGAACGTATCCATCATTTTGCATATAAATGTATGTCTTTTTTGTGCGATTTTTTTTTTTATGCGGATTTCCCTGGAACGCATCTACCGCATAAAAAAGAACCAAGTGTATAAATAAATTTACATTTAAAAATATTTCAACTAGTAAATGAATTAAAAGCCAATTTGCGGCCAACTTCTTTAATCCCATGAAATCCAATCACCAAAAATCCGATGCTATCTTAGATTAAAGGAAAATGGGCATGCAAACACTAACTGACCGTTTAAATGCTCTGTAAGATCCAATCAAGAAAAGCGTAATCATTACCGAAAAGTTCTTCAACATCAAATTTAAAATCGAGCATAAATTACACAGTGATGGATGCGTGTAAAAGAAAAGTGTCAAAACCTCACGATATCTTTTATCCAAATCATAACTCCAGCCCCAATCTAGATTACACGGATTAATCCATTTAATACCAAAACGCATTAATCAAAGCCAAACTATCTGCAGCCCAACAGACACCTTTCCCTTCTGGAGCCCAAATAACGGGATGCCTTCATTACAGCCAACTTCTGTTTGATGAGAGGATAAAGGGGGCTCTAATTAGCTCTCGAGCTGATCTCTATTTAAATTTCAACCTATTTTATTCCACTTCTTTTTCACACGTCTGGGTGAAACAGGTTCTTGACGTTAATGGGTTCTCATTTGACTATGTGACACTGGGAAAACAAAATAATCTTTCCCAGTACTTAGCAGGTCTGTTTGTTTTAAGAAGTCCCTCCCAGTACCCGAGTGGACATGACAGGAGATTTATTGGTTGATTAGGAAATATAGAAAGGGGAATGATAAGTACGGTTTAGGATGTGTCTGTGATTATTATTCCGGCTGGATGTCTTCCTGGAATTGGTACTTCTTGCCAAACAGTCGATTAAGAAGGACATTTGTTTTCACCGGTTGAACGACAATAAGTTTTTCAAGTAGATAGGTTGTTTTTTGAACGATTTGTTTATGAGGCAGTATGACCAGAGGTGTGAGACCTTTTAGTCTATAATTGGATGTAATTGACTGTTTATAATCCTCTATCTAAAATAGTCGTACTTACGAATTAGAATTGTGACACGAGTCATTCATAAAATTTATGTGTTAGATAAGTTTTCACATTCTTTATTTTTAATCTGTTTTAAATGGCAGCTCTGTCAAACTTGTTGGTATGTTAATTGAACTGAAATACTGACACAAGCAGATCTTTTGATAGGTGCATACCTGAATAATATTTAATAAGTGCATCTGAGCGGACCGTAAGTAATGACATCATATAGTGTGTGATAGTTTCTATTTGAATTTTCTTTCAAGGGATTTTATTTAATTTATGGTGGTCTCGAATCCTCCAAGACATAGCATGGTAATTAATTCTTTTAGTTTACCCGCCTAACAGGAAATGTCATTTTAACCATAACTTTATCTCTTCAAAAACTCTGACAAGTTGACACATGTGTTTAAGTTGAACTTTCCATGAGTGTCTCCAAATAGCTCAATCAATTACATTCATTTGGGCACCAGCTCACAAGGGCATCGAGATTAATGAAGAAGTTGATAAATTGGCTAAAGCCTCTCCAGAGCCGTGGAATATTATTCCTTGGATTACTTGGAAAGATCTACATACACGTTTCAAAAAACAACACAAAAATAAAAGCGAAAAAATATGGAAAAAGAGCGAAAGACATAAAAATTATATTTATATTTCTCATCTTGAAAAATGGAATAGACAGGCAGCAAAAAACAGAAATGGAATAATATTATTTAATAAGTTGCGAGAAAAAAAATTGCCATTAAATGATATATATTTCCTTTTTAAACAAACAGATTCTCCTTTGTGTGCAGATTGTCAAGTACCAGAAACTAGTGAACATTTTAACTTTATCAAATACACAAATCGCAGCGTAAAATTTTGAAATATTTATCTCCAACCTCGGAGAATGGTCTTATTCTTCAATAGCGAAATGTAAAACAATAGAGCATGTTCAAAAAGTTGAAGAATTTTTGACATCAACCACACACACACACACAATAAATTCTAAAATTCCAGCTAATAGATTTTCAATACTCTACTTTCATCAATTTCAGTTGAAGCACAAGGCTATAATTAAAACTACTGATGGACAGTGCAATCACTAGCTGTACACACATTACAACTTAAGTCAAAAACTAATCCAAATTTTATCGGAGCATAAGGCGTTGGCCAAGTCTCCACTATTACAGTGGTATCACTGTACTGAACTGAACTGACACATGTCAAAGTTGATGCAATATTGCATCAACTACTGATTCTGATCACTCACTGTATTGACTAACTGAAATTCTACGACTCTCAAAACTTCTGGTTGGGAAAGATATAAAAGCTGAGATCTCCGGAATGTAAGAACGCTTTTGTTCGTTGTCTTTGCCCGTGTGTGTTTTGTGTTGCTGCTTCTTGTTTTGTGTTCGTAAATAAAATGTAGAACTTAAGTAATAATGATTAATCAATCCATGAAATAACTGTTATTGATGACTCAGTAGCATGTTGATTCCAATGAAAATTATATATATATATATTGACGCGAGAAATCACGCGTTCCTCTATAAGACTGTTATGGAGAATAAGAAATATATTTTAATGCCTACGTTTGCATTATTTACAGAGCCATAAACATAATTCGTGGAGAAGTGCAAGGGCTTCGAAAAAAAGAATCATTCGTTATTTAGAATCATATATAAAAACTAAGTATTATTTAAATAACAACTTAAAATAAATTATCACTCATGACTTGTTTCTCAACTCGCATGATTATTTCCTTTACGCAATGTACTTAAAATTAAAAATAATTTTAATTCAGAAATTGTAAAACTGTGTGTACTCAAAGAATTACCACGGCGGTTAGCTCAATTCAACTTTTATTCATCGTTTCTAAATTCAGACTCATTCACAATCAAATTAATCACAGTTACAATTATATTAAAAAAACAGTTAATACTATAGACAAGAGGAGGGGTTTGCGCGTTCAGACGTTGGCCTCTGCTTTCTTCACCGAGCTGGCAGGCTGACTGATTAAATAAGTATTCACCGGGCGAAAAGAGTGCGCTCGATTATCCATCTTTTTACCATTCTCGTTACAAAATTGATTTTATTGCACTGGGAAATATTTGTGTATTATAATAAAGGATATTATGTCATTGAAAATATTTAACTTTTAACTGTTAATCATTGATATGCTGCACTAACCTCTACGTATTTTTCTATATATAAAATCTATTAAACAATCGGGGTTTCGAATTAAAAACAAAATCCTCATATTTTAACATATAATCTGTTTTCAGCAAAATTTTATTTTTCTAGTGTAAATAAGATTATCTTCATATGCATTGAACGGAAGATTACTAAGTAAGTGATGTATTATTAAAATAAAAACCCTAATGTATATAAAAAGTTATTCTTCATTGCACAGAATATTAAAGATGAAATTAAAATTGCATGTGTTGTTATCATTAATATTCGTTCGAAATTTTCCCTTTAGCGTACACATATCATAGCAACTTTGGAACATGTAACAAGATTATTAATCAATATTAACCACTCGATTTACGATGAAGTGTGTTTTCCGTGCTATGAATTAATGATGGTTTAATAAACCAAGAGTTTCATAAATCAAAGCAGCCCATGAAACAAAAAAATACGTCCGAGATGTTTAATTCGATATTTAGATTTAAATTATTTAGGCATTCCACTTACTTTAAATAAACATAATTATAGTTTATATTCCCGTTTTTACAATCCTTCTCGACTGGATTTAGAAATTTTAACCTACGATGTGAAAAAATAGAGTAAAAATATTCTAAAGTTTTCACATACACACAAAAGGTCATTTGAGGCTAGTATAAGAACCGAGAAATAAATACTGAGAATTGTTTAACATTATAGAAAATTCGAAGAAAAAAACCAAACGATAATGCAAGTGTCACGCAATTATCTTGAAAATAATAGGTTAGCCGCGTAATATCAAGGGAAAATTGAATGTTTTTTTTTGTGCGTATATTATAAAACGAAAATAAAAATGAAAATCGTAAGTTAAAATAGATATAATCATAAGAATAGAATTATTACAGAAAACGTAATAGAAAAAAAGAAAAGAACCATGGAACACAGAAAGAAAGTTTAGAAATAACAGTATTTAAGTTTTATAAAATGAAATTTCATTCAAGTTTATAAAAAGAAATGTGTGTGTTCTTGAATTCTTACTTAATAGTTTAGAATTCTTTATACTTAAGAATATATATTATTATTATATGTTTTATCAAGAAAAATAATACGCCATTTTTTTAAATCTGTTATATTATTAAGCAACAAATTGAAAGTTTTTTTACTAGTATTAATTTTCTTAAGATTTTTGATTACTTTTGGAGTCTTTATAAAAAGTTATAAAACACCTTAAAATTTTTATTTATTTTAGTTCCACTTTTATGTACAGTAGTAAAAAAGTTTTTGAAATATGCATGTATATTTAATTATTTTCAGAATGTTTTAATTTCCAAACCATTTTAATGAAATTTTGGAATTTTTTCAAATGATTTATAGCAAATAATATTTATCAATTTCCAAAAACCTCGATTCAACACATTTCTAAAGTATGTTTCTAAGAAACATACTATGAACTTTAAAACTGTTTAATTTGAATCAAAAGTTATATAGGATCAAAACTTGGAGCAAGAACTTTTTTCGACAATTGTTCGATATTTTTAGAGGAAAATTCAATTATAACTTCACTAAAAATAATTATACGTAAAAAAATTTTTGTTCATTCCTTAAATAACATTTAAAAAAATATGTAGAATGTTATGCGAGTATCTTAATTAGTTCTTCAGATATCGCATTTGAAACATCAACAACTTTACTAAAATACAATTGTGGGGGAGGCTAATTTAAATTTAATAAAGTTTATTTCGGGAGACAGATTATAGCATTTCAGACACATGAAACTTCCTTTTTAATTATCACACAATAAAAAACAATTTAAAAAACTAATTATTTGAATTTTAAAATGATAGAAGGTACGAATTCTAGTCGTATCTTTTACGACCATATGAAGAAAATGACGTTTTGCACATGATCAGAGACACTTTAAAGATATTCGAATTCCATTTCTCCTCAAGGACGTCTTAAGACTTCTTGAGGCCCTGGGCCACTACGCAAAATAGGCTCTGGGACCTCACACAAATGTAGGCCCTGCCTATAAGCCTTAAAAGTAGACATAACATAGCATTCGCTATCAAAAACTCGTATAGAAAGTAACCCGAAACGAATAAATGGGCATGAGTTACAATCGCACAAACCGGCTGGAACAACTATCACCTTTTCACTGAATGAGTAATAATAATATGATAGAAGGCCTAGGAACATACACGTAGGCGAAGGTCATCACATATAGCCAGTTAACATATCGTCTGAAATTCCCATTCTTTCGGAGAATACAATCGGAAATAACATTTCATCGTTGAAATTATTCGAATCGTAATCTTACGACTGAGTTCAGAACGAGCCGATGCCCCCCATCCATGTCGAAGAGGTCCTGGGCCCGGACTCAGTTGACCCATGCGTTAAGACGTCCCTGTTTCTCCTACACTATTTTCTCCCATTTTTTTTAATTACGTTAAGTTGGAAACTTTAACTAAGAATATTAATTTTCATCTCAAAAGTATTTGAAATCATTTCTGCTTTCTTATTCTCTTTCAATTCTTTTATTATATTATTTTTTTATATATATGCAACGATATATTTCAGTTTTATATTTTTATGCTCAGAGGTATTTGTCTTTTTAATATGTTCTAAATCGATATGATAAAGTTAAAACCATTCTAAAATGTAGCATAAAATATCGTCTGTGATGTATTTAACTGCAATTTAGTGGCGCAATGTAACATAAGAAGATTTTTATGAATATTCCGATTGATAAATAAATTGCAAAGATTAAACATATTTATTTTGTGTTTTTAAAATGCCATTCTAATGCATATTTATATAATCTAAAGTAGTTCTTATTGAACAGTGTAGTTCTCTAACAAATGATTCTCAAAAGTTCAAATTTATAGTAATTTTCTTTGTTAGATAAAACTAAGGAACACACACACACAAAATTTTTGTTATATTACACAGTAATTTTAAAACTTCACAAAAACAAACAAAAAAAGTTTATAAACTTTTTTCATTGCAGACCATCCTAACAAATTACTTGTGTTTATTTGAATTAACCTTCTTATCTCCCAGTTTTTCATTTTTTTCGTAGAAATCGGCCCTTCCCAAAACTGTTATCAGCTATACCGCCCAACTCGTAAACGCAACTACCGAACTTACTGGTTTTTGGGTTTGACTCTTAAAAAAACCGAGCTGCCTATGCGATCATTACAATCTTAAAAAATTAGTCTTTTGATGAGATAAGAATGATAAAATAAAGATTTATGGTTCTTTCGTCAGCTGATTATTGTAGAATATGTACAGAAAATATCAGTGTATTCATTGCATTTTTTTCTTAATATATCATTTAAATACTACAAATATGTGATAATGACTCTTGACTACTGATACTGAATGTTTCAAATCAGCAGTTATAAAAGAATTTTTTTCTTTAAAACGTTCCTTAAGTTTTATTTAGATTAAATACGAACCTTATAAAAAATATAAGATTGTAGGAAATATTTATATTAGGTTGGGGAAAAAGAAATCCATTATATTTTTGCTTGAAATTCAAGACTTCATTTAACATAGTTCGGATTGTCCTATTTGGGTCAAATATGCACCATTTTGTTGTATAATTTGTTACAATTTTAAGGGTAGCTTCATAATGCCTCTCTAGTAGAAGTCTTGGTCCTTATTGGCGAAAAACTCTAGTAATCGATTTTCACAATCTTCTCGTGATCCCAATTTCTTATCACTCAGGAAGTTTTGCAATGCGAGAAAAAGGCGGTAATCACTTTGGTGCCTGGTCCGGACTCTATGGTGGAGGCATTAAAACTTTCCAAGCAAGCTCCCAGAGTTTCTGGCGATTCACTACCGACATATGTGACCTGGCGTTGTCTGATGGAACACAACACCTCATCCTTTGGCCAAATTTGGCTATTTCTGGTCAATCGCGAGCTTCAAACGGTCCAGTTGCTGACAGTAGATATTTGAATTTAGTGATTGACCATACGGAAGCAACTCATAATAAATCATTCCTTTCCATTTCTCATCCCCAGTCAGCATCCGTTTAAGAAATGGGTCGATTTCATTCCGTTTGGCCAAGGCTTCATAGAGGGGAATTCGATCCATCATATTTTTTGGTGTTAATTGGTGTGGCACCTAAACATCGAGCTTCTTTTTGAATCAAACTTGGCGCAAATTATTTAAAACTGTTTTTTATAGTCAATCTTTGGCTCCTGGGTGATGTTACGACTACTAAAATGCCGGTCAACTTCGATTATTTCTGTGATTTTATCGACATTTTCGATGACGGGCTTACCTGTGCGAAGTACATCTTTAACATTAAAAATGCCTGAACGAAATCGACGAAACCAAAATTGCACGTAATTAGCTGTTACAGTATCGGCACCATAAACACCATTCACAATTTCAGCCATCTGTCTTGCATTTTCGCCTTTATCAAAGAAAAACTGTAAAATGTACCGAATTTCCTCTTTTTGTTCACTTCCATATTTAGCACCCTGTAACTCATAATTGAATGGAGCAAGCAAAAAAACAGCAAAAGAATTTTTTTAGTGTGAAATATCATCTTGACAACGAGTATAAAGTTGAAATTGTTTGATCGATACTTCACGAGATATCGACACTGGAGCCATCTACCAAAAAAATAATGGATTTCTTTTTTCCCAACCTAATATTTTAAGATTGGGTATTCTTCAAATCTGTATATCGTACAATTGATATCTTTATTCAAAATTTTAAAAAAGTTCTAAGATTGTAATTACGATTAAAAACTGCAGAGAATAATTTGACGTAGATGGGATCATGATAAACTGCTTCGATAACCGACAAAGGTCTTTGTTTACTTATTCACGATAAATAAAAATTTATTATAATTTTACATAATTGAATTTTTTTATTCAATAGGAAATTAACATTTTAAAAGAACGTATTACATGAAAAAAGCAAACTAAAAAATTTATAATAAAGGTAACATCACAAAACTGGAACTAAAATTGAAAATAAACAAAATCCAAACTGAAAAAAAAAGATTAAAATATAAGATACTCAAAAAATTTTAAAAAAAGAAATCAAAATAAACATTTCAAAGAAAGAAAGGATTGCATAGTAACAAAAAATAATAATAATAAATTTACAACTAACAACGACTAATTTAATAGAATTCAAAATTATCTTTTGTGTATGTAAAATAACACGCTAAAATTAAAATTTTACAAATCTGTTTTATATTAGAAACAAATATTAAATTTGCATTCGTGTAATAAGTTCTGTCGTACAAGACTGTAAAAAATATTTGATAGTTAAATTGCATCTGATATATAAATGAAACGTTAACGGTTGTAATTTAAAGAAATGTTTTAATTTACCTATAATTATTTGAAAAGATAAATGACGTTGACAATTTCAATTATATATTTTTATAGCTACATAAATGTCTGATTTCATCAAATCAAATATCGGTTTCTAAAACTTTTCACCTAAAAAAAATTATTGATATTAAGCAGCATAGTTTAAATTAATTGTTTGAAAAATATTTACCTTGGTTTATTTTTATTTTAAAATTATTTTGAGGAATATACATTGACAGTAAAGTGCTTTTTATAGGTCACAAAAGCATGAAAATAAAAAAAAATATCTTTCACTGAACCTGATAGATAAATAAAAAAATGTGCTTCAATTTTTACTTTAGTTGTATAATTGCTCTTTATTTTCATTGATTTTCTTCATTCCCCTCCCCCATGATGAAATGAACTCGCTTATCAAGGAGGTGGAGTTAGGGCTCTTCTTGTGGTTGATTCATACTTTTTTCTGTTAATTGTATACCTTTGCTCTTGTTTCAAATTGCATCGTAATGCAATAAAACAAAAAGCGACTATTGTTTAAAAATGATTTTTTTATCAATTATTATACAATTATTGATTTAAATTTTTGTTATGATGCATTTTACTTTTTAGGCAGGCACTTATGATTTACTTTAGGTTAGGCATTTTAATTTAGGTGTTAAATTAATTATTCGTAAATATTATTAAACCTTGAGAGTCTAATGGAAGTATCATTAAATTAAGTAACATAGAAAAACATTCCATGATAGGTTTTTAAAGTACTTGAATATATAAATGTAATCATCATATCGATGTGATCAATCTCAATTTAACTGTTTCAAATAAATGAATTTTGAAAACATGCTTTGGGAAAATATTGTGGAATTTATCCTATTTTCCTTGGGGAAGAAAGCGTTGAAATTTTGCATAGTCAATATTTTTCGACCAATTTTCAAGTATGAAAAAAATATGGCTATATACTTGCTGAAAAAAAGGAAAAGTGCTAGAAGTAAATGTTTCTGCATACCAAATCAGGTAGAAATTTTAAAAAAAAATATTTTACTGAAATTGAGAAGAGTAAAGGGAAAAACATTAAGACTATGAGCAGTTGACTCGATCGACGGCACTGAAATTAAGATAAAATTAATTCTAAGCCTTTAATATTAAAAAAATAATAATTTTGGGTGGACAAATGGCGACACGCAGTTAGTCCTTTTCGCGGCTTTTCAAGTCAATCAGAAAACCACACAAGTGTGATAGGATATGTCTGTCTCATGAAACCGATTCTAAAATCAAACGTGTTTTCAGCTACGGATATGAAACTGATGCTGAATATAAACTGAATAAAACTCTCTGCCACTATTTTACTGAACTTATAAATTATATTATAAATATCAATAAATAAGACTTTCTGAGGCCCTTGGCCCGTACACAAATGTAGGCCTCACCTATGACCCTTAAGGTATCCGACTACGGTCGAAACCGTGATTTTGGAAAAGCATATAAATGGATAATATTTATGATATTTAGTGTCACTTAGATTAGAAAATGTATATAAAATTGTTTTAAGAATAGTATTATAATAAAAAATTATTTAAGTTCAATATTTTGACAAAAAATGAACATAGAATGACCCATTTTCAAAATATTCTCCTTTTGCGAGAAATTGTTTTAATGTAATAATATTTTACCTGTGTATATAGCTCAGATCTCTGTTCAGAGGCTCAACTAGAATTTTTGAAATATATAACTTAGAAGTGGGTTTATCCTTATTTTACGACAACAGAGGATGAATTTTAAGAAAAAAACGCCGATAATTATTTCAATGGGTGGTAACTCTGAAAATATAATGTGAATTTTTCAAAACTCCTAGTTCAGACTCTCTGGAGAAGTCTTTACTTTATATAAGCGAAATATTATTTTAGAAGCATTTTTTATAAAAGGAGAACATTTTGAAAAAATATTATTCTAAGTTAATTTTTTGCCAAAATATTGTATTTAAATAATTTTTTAGTCAAAATGTCCTAAAAACAATTTTATACATGTATTCTAATCAAAGTGACACTAAATATCATGAAAATTATCCATCTATGCGCTTTTTTTTTAAATCACGGTTCCGAACGTAGTCGGGATACCTTAAGCCAAAACAATAGCTGTTCAAACATAAACGCGAGCAGCTATTTAAAAAAACTCATGTATAAAAGTCATAGACATTATATGATTGTAATAAAAAAAATCATATATCATGTTTACATGCTTCAAAATCAATAGAGACGAGTAAAAAGAACTCTCCCATTATGGTTAAAATACACGTGAAGAGTCTTTATTTTGTGCGATTAAAGATTGAAGAGAGCAACCCTTTATTTTAGTAATATTAATATTTTAAAATTAATGTTTGTGTTTGTTTTTACGCTTTTGTGAAATTGGTTGAACTAACGACTTAGTCTACCTATGTACCAAATTAATACGATTCAGAAATTCCAGATTATGTTCAATTCTGTGTGTGCGATAAATTTTATATTCAAATAATTAATTTTATTTCGTTTTCTCTCTCAAAACATTCTAAATGCATGACTAACCATACCAAGTTATACATTTTGAAAAGAGTTTTTTTAAATTTTTTATTTAGTACCTGAAGTAAGTTTTTAAAACAAACACTTCGTAGAGTGTTGTTACTCTGGCTAGATTTGAGGTAATCTTTTATTTAAAAAAATAATTATTAAATTAAGTAAGATAGTAGTGTTTTTGAAACTTTTCAACAACTACATTAAAGCTTAAGAGAGAGAAGAGCTCTTTTAAAATGAAAATACTTAGTCCACTGTTTGGATAGTATATCATCTAGTATCGCATTTTTTTAAATAAGCGAAAAGAAGACAAGGTCATGACTTCCGATTGCTCCAGGAACTTCCATATTTGCATGAGTGGATAAACAGATCGTAAAAAAAAGCTATGCGCAAACTAGAAACTGATAAAGAGCACAGTGTACACGTGTATGGATTTTCTAAACACAATCTACTTTCCTCAGAGGTCAAATGAGAAGATTTTTATCAATCTAAACTTTTTGCCCAGTGCTTGAATATGCTAATTTAGGATGATTGAGCGTAAAATATACAATTCGATGGCGAGATTAATTTGAGTGGAAAAACACGCTATTGATCATTTTGTCTGAGAATAGATTATTTTTGAAATATTTCTTCAGGAGAGAGGTTGTTCTTTCCTCAATGTTTGTTTTAAGCTTAAAAACACAAATTGAAAGTATTCATTATTTTTGTGAATTGGGCTCGAACATGACAACACTTTTTGAGACCTAAAATGTAATTTTTTTCTTTCATGAAATAATGAAAACCGTTAATTTTATTCCAGTCATCAATTATGCGCTTTCCATATGCAACTATTTGTCATAAAATATATTTGTATTTATAACTCTGAGTATTTAACTAAACACACTCAGTTAATCATTTTGAACATGAGAATGTTTATCTTGAATTTCACACAAATATCATAATGCTTGTTTTGAAATTAAATTTAAGATTGAGTACACAAAAAATTAAGTTAAGGTCTTGTTAGATAAAGGTACATTTGACGCAACTTGTCTGGAAATTGATTATAAACTTTTTTTCATTTAAAAATACAAATAATTCAGCAGTTTACTGCCTTTTTCTTCTAGATGTTTAGAATTAAGCTTTCGATTGTACAAAAATAAACATTCTTATAACCCTCACTGCTAAAAAGTGCAAAAGTAAAGCACTCGAATTTTTATAGCGAAGTTATATTTCGCGCCCATAGAGCTCTCCTCTTTGCAGTTCATTTCCGCTAACACAACAAAAAAACATACTTGCTAAATTTCAAATTTGTCTATAACACTCCTGGAGCCTTTTCCCCCTCTCAATTCTTAGGAGTCGATTTCCTCAAAACTCATTTTCACGAGGCTCTATTTAACAAAAAACATGCTTGCCAAGTTTCTAGTCTGTAGGTCTATTAGTTCAAACGCTGAAATTTGTATTTATAACGTCCCCGCAACGCCCCGTTAGGAGTCGATTTTTACACAAAACCAGTTCTTGGCAAACCTCTAGTCAACAAAAGGAGCATGCCTGCTAAATTTAGAGTCTGTTGAGGGTCTTAGAGTTCCGGAGATCTCATGATGAATTTAGCTGCATTTCTCTTATATATGTAAAGATTAGAGCATATATATTAAGCTGATATGTACACAAAAATATACATTCATTCCATCTGATAAAGTAACCATTCATGTTTAATATTTTATGGTATAACGAACTAAATGGATTTCAGTTATTTTACAGTAAAATTCTTGCGAATTTTGTGATTGATGTATTTGTCTTAACCAAACTTATTATCTTCGAACAGTCCCAAATTTTCTTTGAGGATTGATTTTGAGATATAACGCAATACACAAGTATAAGTAGGATATATAATCACAGAGAAAAAAGCGTGAATCAACTTTTCTGTTAAATTTATCACCACACCATTTAAAATTTATTATTAAAAGTTACTGTATTTACGTATTATACAATACATCTATTTCTCCAAATTAAAAGATGTCACCAACTATTGTTAGCGTTATTTTTTCTGTGTTCGAACGTGCGCAGGAAAGTTTTCCACTATTGGCTGTATATCAACGTCTTTTGATTTGACGAATTTGGTGGACGATATAATACGCAAGAAAACCATAGTTATTCGCTGAATCTATTGGTGCATAATTGGAGCTCTGTTACCTCGTTCACTGGCGAGTATTTCGCCATTCGGTTGAGTTGTAAGATAAGACTTGTGAAATGCTCTCGCGTGTCTTTGATTTTTTCCTGCAACTAACATTTTCCGTTTGAAATTTCCCTTATTGTTAAATAAGGTTTGCAAGTATAGTCGGACCTCTATTTAACGAAGTCGCTAAATCCCGAAAAAAATTTCTTTATATGGAAAATTGGCTGTACAGAGTTCCATCTTTCAATTTTCTTTATGAACCACATAAAAAAATATATTAAATTCATAAACACTGTATATTAAAGTAATTATTCACATCTTATTGTAAATTAATGTATATTTATCTTACCAATCAAAAAAGAAAGAAAGAAAGAAAATCTGCAAGAGGAAAGTTTCTTGACGCCTTTCTCCACTTCCTGAAGAATTAATTTTTTACCTTTGCTGTTCAAGCACGTACGTCATGACATTTTCGAGCTACTAGAAGCGAAGTTACCAATACGGCTGATTAACACTACAAATGAACGGAGACTAGTTAAAGGACATAAGACAACTCTACTAAGAGAGAAAGGGGATATCGAAGATGCTTCCAGTGAACTTTACAATGGGGTTAAAGGTTGCATTTTCTAGATGAAATGCCCAGAGCTCTATTGCTCTCGGAGAGTTAGGCACTTAATAAAACCAGTTCCAGATTTATGACCACCATAAAAGGTGTTAAAGAGAATAATTTGAAATGTCGAGAAATACTTTCAAAATAGGGAGAGAAAAAAAATTGAATCACAAGAGAAAAAGTTTTTTATAGAGAAAATGCACTTCGCTATTGGAGGCTATTTTACGAAGAAAATCTTGAAATGTTCTTGGTCCAGGAAAAAGTCGCTAAATATAAAAAATTCGCAATATAAGGGATCGTAATATGGATGTTCGACTGTATTTAAATTTTATAGCATGCAATCCATTTTTATTTCCTTTAAAAATAAGAATTCCATTCTGACGTCTTTCGCATCGTACAAAATGAATTATTGAATATCCATACCAAATTATAAAAGAATAATTAACCGAAACATATCATTTCAGCTTTGTCATTTTTCTAAAAAAGAATGTAGGCAGGCAGCAACTTTTAAAATTATTCTCTCGAAATTACAAAGAAAAGAGAAATTGTTTACATGTATTCTCGATTACATTTATTAATTACTTAATTTACTTTGAAAAAAGCAGCTGGATGTCTGAAAAAAGTACTTTTATGCCCTATTCGTAACAATTATTGCATAAAATTATACCGTATTTTCACGCTTCAAATAACAAGAATCGGATACTAAAACGTGATTTTTGGTTTATATGAATATGTTTCTCTTGCGAAGTTCTTATATACCGCCAATTTTTCAAGATAGAATCTTTAGATTTGCATCTGTCGTATGCATATGGAACCGGATTTCATATAAACATCGATAACATTTTTAAAAAAATTTACGTAAGTGATTTTTGTTTTATAATTTGTATTTTTCTATAGCAGAAAATAATTATAAATCACACATCTTGATTCGAATGTTACAGAACTTTTCCAGTGACTTTAGTTTAGTTAAAAACCTTTGGACATTGTTATTGTTAAGTGTATATATGTAAAAAAGTTTAAAAGATATTTGAGAGGTTTTTTTTAAAATTATTATCATTTCATAGTTTTTTTAAAAATATTTTGTAATAAATGTAAAAATGTTAAAGAGTTTGTTGTAAAAAAAAGAGTGTTATACAATCATGAATGTCAGTTCTCCCCCCTCCCTCCCTCTTTTCGTTTTTTGAGATTTAAACAATGTTTTTAAAAGTATATGCATACAAATATAAAAATAAAATTATTTGCTTTTGAAGCGATTGTAAACAAGAAAATAATAAATTTTTTTAAAGAAAATATTATACATTCTCTCTACCACATATACATTTTAAATGAATTATATATATTTGTAAGACATTTAAAATTTTGTTTAAGGTTTTATCATATATTAGACTTTTCATAAAATTATGCATATACATCGGATATTAAAAGGTTTGCTAATCCTTTTAAAATACCTTTTTAGAGTTTTAGTTAGGTTTGATTTTAAACCAAATGCATTTCATTTTATTGCCTTACAAACATAATGTTACGTTCATATACAGTCAGGTCTCTTTTTATGCGGATTGTTTTTATGCGATTTTGAAGTTGTGCGGTTTGTATTCCAAACATTTCTAGATTTTTGTTAGTATTATATTTTTTTTATACTGAGACGTAGATCGTAGTATTCCGAGAATTTCCGTATCTTTTTGGTGCTTACGTCTGCGGCTCGGCTGAGACAGTCTTAGATTCGCATTCGTTATTTCAGTAGTATTTCAGTAGCATACCGATACGATATCTTTAATTCGAAGTTATATTTTCTCTTAGCGGTGCCTGGTTCATTTTTATAAAACTTTCACTTTAATAAGTGATGAATTTAGGTTGCAATATAATAAGCAACAAATTTTGATTTCTGGATTTAAAGTGAGTGTCGTAAAATTTTATTTTTCATTAGAACATCGTAAGTGTAATTTTTTAAAATTTCTTTTCTAAGATTTTATTTGGCCCAATGGAGAAAAAAAAACATCAAAGACAGTCAATTTCGTTGGAAACGAAAATTGCAATTTTAGATCGCTTAGGAGAAGGATCTACGGCTATTGGAAAACATTTATTTTCGGCGAATCTGTCAGAGCAATTAAAAAGAATGAAGCTGCAGTAAGAAAATCAGTCATTTTTGGTACAAAATTAAGCACGAAATTTGCATCGTACTCAAGGGATGGGATGTATTATTAGAAAGAACGGAAAGAGCCATCATAATTTGGATTGAGGAACAAGTTCAAAGAAGGATTCCTGTAAGTGGTTATTTAATCCAAGAAAAAGCTCTTCAGTTTTAAAAGTCAATGAAACAGTCAGAACCATCAACTTCCACTTCGCAAGCTGGAAAAGAATTTTCAGCTAGCAAAGGATGGCTAACCGGGTTCTTAAAAAGAAAAGCTCTTCATAATAAAGAGTGTTTTTTTAGAGGTATAGAACTTTAAATTGCAATAAAACAGCAATGTATTATTCGATTGACATGAATTTTTTTTATTCGAAAGATAATCTTGTGGCATTACATTTTAAATGATTTCTGGCATATGACTGCCACGGCTGGCTCAGATGTAGTCCAATTTTCGATGACTTTTTCCAACATTTGTGGCCGTATATCGGCAATAACACGACGAATGTTGTCTTCCAAATGGTCAAGCGTTTGTGGCTTATCCGCATAGACCAATGACTTTACATAGCCCCACAGAAAATAGTCTAGTGGTGTTAAATCACAAGATCTTGTTGGAGGCCAATTCACAGGTCCAAAACGTGAAATTAGGCGGTCAACAAACGTGTCTTTCAATAAATCGATTGTGGCACGAGCTGTGTGACATGTTGAGCCGTCTTGTTGGAACTACAGCTCCTGGACATCATGATTGTTCAATTCAGGAATGAAAAAGTTAGTAATCATGGCTCTATACCGATCACCATTGACTGTAACGTTGTGGCCTTCATTGTTTTTGAAGACCAATGATTCCACCAGCCCATAAAGCGCACCAAACAGTCAGTTTTTCTGGATGCAACGGTGTTTCGACATACATTTGTGGATTAGCCTCACTCCAAATGCGGCAGTTTTGTTTGCTGATGGAGCCATTCAACCAGAAGTGCGCTTCATAGCTAAACAAAATTCGCTTTTGAAAATCGGGAACAACGGCAATCTCGTTTTGGACCCATTCGACGAATCTACGCCTTGCTTGATGATCGTTTTGATGAATTGCCAAACCAAACTGAGAATAAATCACTTGACAGCTGTTAAATCGGTCGCCATCTTGGAAAGTAATGCCAACTTAAACTTCTACACCTGAAAAAAAAAACACTCTTTATTAAGATAACAGGGGAGAGTGCGACAGCAGATGAAGGAGCAGCAAAAATATTTCCAGAGAAGCTAGCGAAAATTATTGAAGATGGGGACTATTCTGCCGATCAAGTATTTAACGCTGATGAAACAGGACTTAATTGGAAAAAAATGCCGAACCGTACTTACATCGCAAAGGATGAAAAAACTGCAAGTGGACATAAAGCAAGTAAAGATCGAGTCACCTTATTACTTTGTAGCAATGCATCAGGAGATCGGATGTTGAAACCTCTCTTAATAAATAAATCTCTTCGACCACGCGCCCTTAAAGGTAAAGATTTAAAACAACTGCCCGTGCATTGGATGGCTAACCCGAAATCCTGGATGACAACAGCTATTTTTACAGAATGGTTCAATAATTGTTTCGTAACATAAGTGGAAGCCTATATGAAGGAAAAATCTCTCGATTTTAAAGTTTTATTAATTGTTGACAATGCAGCAAGTCATCCACAATTAGAACATCCAAATGTTCAACTAGTATTTCTTCCGCCCAGTACAACAAGCCTTATTCAGCCATTAGATCAAGGCATAATTGCAACTTTTAAAAAATATTATATTAAGACAACGTACAAATACATCTTGAATAAACTAGAAAACGAGTCCTTAACTGTAAAAGATGTGTGGAAACAATTTTCTATTATTGATTGTTTAATTCCTGTTGCATCTGCTTCTGCTCAAATAAGACCTAGAACTTTAAATGCCTGTTGGAAAAAGATTTGGCCAGCGTGTGTGACAGACAATACAACCACTCAAACATCGACACTATCAGATGAAATAATTAATTTGGCACATGAAATTGGAGGAGATGGTGTTAATACCTTCAGCCACGAAGATATAGATGAATTGCTTGTGGATGATGCATTAAGTGACAATGATATTATTGATTTAAGTTTAGATCTATATAACTGTAGACGGCGTCGTAGGTCTAGAAGGTGATAATGATGAGGAAGAAAAATCAACTTCCCTCACTGGAAAATTAATTCAAGAAGGTCTTCAACTTTGCAGTAAATTAGAAAATCATTTTCTTATTAATGACCCCAATTCTGAACGAGCCTATAAATTACAACGTGAGCTGCATAACTGCATGTCTGAAAATCTTGAACTATGTAAAAAAAAATAATCCTCGTCGCAAAGTTTAATTACTGATTACCTTGTCAGAAAAGGAAGAGCTACACAGAACGAGAATGAAGTTTGTGAAATTCCGTAGCCTTTACCGCAAATAGCTATTGCAGAGACAGTCTCTTCTGATGATGAAGGTGATTTGGAACCACTTCGCAAACGGAGCAAACCATTATCAGATAGCGATAATGATTAAAAATATAAAACTGTGTGTATTACTTTTCCATAAAATAAAATGAATTAAGGTTTAAATACAAGTTTTTTTTAGCTTATGTATGAATTTCTTTCAGACATTTTTTCGAAGTAATTTATCATGCAACCTATTTCTTTTCATTTCTGCAATTTTTTTATGCTGTTTTAAGTTAATTTTAACTAGTTGTTTTGGTTTTATGCGATTTTAGAAAACTAAGGAACGTATCCCTACTTTTCCATTCAAGTAATGTCTTTTTTAATGCGATTTTTTTATATGCGGTTTTCGGTAGAACGTATCTACCGCATAAAACGAGACCTGACTGTATATATATAACTCAATATATTACATCTAAATTAAAAAGTTATTGTGTGAAATGTATACTGAAAGCTAATCGTTTATATATAGTAAGTTGCAAGTAAAATGTGCCTGTGCAAATTTTTTTGTAAGTATACAAAATTCTCAAGTCCAATATTTTTATTGAATTGGTAATAATTACACCGTAATATTTCTGAAAGCAAACAAAAGTTTTAAGAACAAGCTATTGTTATCAGCAAGTAAGCTACAAGACACATTGTAACTAAAATATTCATTCTACACAATTTAATTTTAAAATTTAAAAAAAAACTAATCTTAACTTTGTCTGATAATCAAATTATTTTTGTTCATGCATATTATTTTTTTCTAATTTAATAAGACATTATACAATTCTATACAGTATTTAAAAAATGAAACAAACATAAATATTTAGTTTATAAACCGAACATTTGCTCGACTGAAAATATTTTTAAGAGGAATTTTATATTCAGTTATCAAAAATTAATAATTTCTTAAATTAGTATTCTTTTATTACATAATAATATTACAATACAAGAAAATTGGTTTAAATTACGATAAAGAGACATTTTTATTTACTAGTGTCTTTGAACTCTTGTATAAATACCAAGAAAATTCATTCGAATACATTCATGCAATTGAATAAATTCCAAACGTGCACTTGTCTGTTCGATTCAAGTTAACACAATAACAATCTTGAAGCGGCACACCTCTCAGAAACCATTTCTTTGACACATGCGCAGTTGAAGCCTATTACTTTATTCTGCAAACAAACATTCCGCTTCAACAAAGCTGCGGAGATCAGAAAAATCGTCTGCCAAAATTCGTGACATTTCTATGGAAGATTGAGGCCTTTTATTATATAAACCTACATGATTAGAGGTTGTCAGAATTTGCCTTTCTTCAAGTAGAAATAAAAGGTGATTGGATAATTTTATTTCATCGATTATAATCTTTGTGTTAGGATCGTGCCCCTAATCTGTCAGCATAGTTTCTATCACAGTTTGGCTACGTAGAATGGCAGCCGACAGAAACATTTTTTAAGTATTAGAAACGTCACGAAACAAATCAAAATGTTTTTTTACGCGATTTAAAATCTAAAGTATTGTTTTTCTAAGATATTGTTACAGAAAACTTTCAATTTCGTTGTCCATTGTGTTTTTGTATTTTACATAAACTGGTTTTCATTATTAGTAATTAAAGTTTATACGGATTTAAGGTAAAACTAGATAATATCGATAACTTTAAAGCTTTATTTTGTTTGAATTAGAATGCTTTATTTTCTATTATTTTCTGTTGTGATTTCAAGTTTGATGGTAGTAATACAGCAAAGACCTTTCCAGAATCCACATTAACTTAGTAAAGGAGCTTACAATAATAGTGAATTAAATTCGTATTTGTAAAATTTGAAAAGTACGTAAAAATATTATTGCAGCCCAGACTTCCCAATACGTGAGGTATTTGAGATAAAAACTTAGTGGACATATATATCTGAACCATTTTTTCAATTAGTAATAATACAGTATTTATTCGAATGTAGCCGATTTTAAGCCGCTCCCTGAACTCTTAACACGTTGTGAAAAACTAAAAAATAATGTAGCATAATTTATGGATTTCTGATAATAACGAAATTTAAAAAAATAATTAAAACTAATAAGAAGTGATAATTAGTTTATTTTACCAGCATTAAAAACGTTTAAATACATGCATGAATCTGTAATTGCTCTAACCATCAGTATCATGTTCAATTTCTCCCCTCCAAAGAATTGTTCCACCTTCAATTCTAAGCCGCACCCGATTTTCAGTAGCATTAGAATATCTTTATATTACTTTTTATTTAAGTGTAGATCATTGATATATATATATATAAGTGGTCCCCAATCCCTGAGCCACGGATAGGTACCGACCAGCCCTAGGAAAGTTAACAGCTCTCTTGAAAGTTAACAGCTTGCACTTTTAAAAGTAAGATTACGTCAAAATCTGTCAATCGATATCTTTCCACCAGTCATGGTCTCTGTCCATGGAAGTCATGCGGATTCCTAGACTTCTTGTTGTCGCTTCATATAAATAGTCAGGAATCTGAAAACTCTTGCTCTTTGTCTTCGTAATGTAGAACGTCGCTGTTGCTTATTGTAAAAACAATGTGACTGTGTTAATCACCGTTTGGTTACGTGTGTGTGTGTTTGTTGTTACTCGTATAAATGTCTGAATAGGATATAGAATTGGAATATCAAAATATGCCTCATACATTCAACAGCTTAAAATAGATCGCCCCTCAACGTGGAATAAATAAATAAATAAAATCTCCCACTCGTCTACCATTACATATATCTGTATAATATGCAACATTTTACTTAACTGTTCAACAAATTTTACATTTGCTTGGATAAAAATCTTTCAGAGTATTACTATTTCATGCTTTTCATAAAATGCTGTAATAATTTATTCTTATTAATCATAGGCTTCTTTCGCTTATCCAACTCCGTTTCCTGTGTGTCCCCACCCCTTGATTCAAACAACCAAAATTAAATTGCTTAGTAAAACTGCTTTGATTAGTGAATTAACAAAATACTGGTTGATTGAAAATTAGTGTGACCAATTTTAAAAGTATATAATTATTTATGGCGAATTTCTATAGTTTTACTAATGGTTTTAGTTTAAAGGTGAAACATTTAAATTACTAATCTAAACATTTTATTTGTGACTCTTTGATTTGATTCACGCCCATGTCAAATCCCTACTTTCTTAATTAATTTATATTTCAATGGCTTCACACACAATAGTATAATATAAGACACGCGATTTAACTAAAAACAACAACGGCTGGTTAATTTTCGTTGAAATGCTAAACCCATTCTAAAATGAATACTTTTGTTTTTAATGCCTTATCCTGCATGTATTCAGAGTTAAAAAGTATTACGATCTGATTTGATATTAATTAATTTTTCATTTGCTTTAGAATATTAACTAAGGTTTAGATTGTTCATTTTCTTTATACTTATAATAATATCAATTAAACGCAATGAAAAATTTACTTTGTTTAAATTATACTGTTTAATATGCAGTTGATTATTTTATGTCTACAGTAAATAGATGCTGCACATTAAGAGTTATATTTCATAACTTTTTCTTACTGTTGAAGTTTCTCATTAATAAAAAACACATTAATCAAAGTTTCATCTAAAAACAGGAAAAGCATATTGTTTCAATTAAAATGCTCTGGAGTGATCCAATATTTTATTCACTTGATGAGTAAGCAAGATAAGATTCTGAAAAAGTGGCTTTAAAATAAAAAATTATGGCATATATAAGTTTTGAGCAAATTGTTATCTCTATTTGTTAGGTAATACTTTAGAGCAGTGCTCCGCAACCTTTTTATCCCTGCGGACCGGTCAACGTTTGATAATTTTACCGCGGACCGCTGAGGGTGGTACACGTTGATTGTTTATATTTTGGATTTTTTGATTTAACAATTTTAATTTAGTTACATTAAATATGCCTTCAAAATAAAATATAGTTTCACCAAAAATGAATAAAAGTGATTTAACGTGGAATATAAAGTGATTTCCGTGGAAAGTAGCGCAAATCCGAGAGAAATGCACCACTTAAAATAAAATGGCAATAGTTTAATGTTCCTTAGGCGGCCCGGCACCATTTGATCCACGAACCGGTAACGGTCCGCGAACCGGGGGTTGCGGATCTCTGCTTTAGAGGAAAAAAGACGCTCTGTGTGTATTAAGAGTGCTCTCTAAGAAACTTCTTGAATATTTGCCAAACGATAATAATGATGAGTAAATATTCTCAAAACACTTAGTAATTCAATGACTTTTGAAAGGTAAATGAAAAGTTCCCACACAAAAATTGATTTTTTTCTTTTTAAATATTAAAAAAATATATGAATGCAAGAACTAAAATATACAAGCAGTATTCTTTTTCACAAACTTTTCAATCTAGAAAAAGAAAGCAGAAATTTAATTATTTTTCATGTGCAAAAGTTTTTGCTATTAAATTAACAGTTCTAAGCAGCTGCTATATATTTCAATGCATAATATACACATTTATAAGAGAAATATTTAAGAATACACACATTAAAAAGCTTTTAATGTGAATGAAGAAGTAATTGCCTTTAAAAAGCAGAGATTGAAGAACTATCAATTTTGAAACTACATTGAGAAGGCACACGGCTTTTTTTAACACATTTTTATAAGTTTCACTTGTATGTAATGGAATCTTGAACTCGATTTTTATCCACTTTAAAGGGTCAGATTAATTTGAAATTTTGCACACTTGTCAAGGACGGATGACATTTAAATAATTTCATAATTTTGTTTCATTCTCCTGATCAGGATCATAAAGAATAACAATTTCCAGATTTGGCAACCAATTCATTATACCATTTCCAGGTTTGGCAACTAATTCATTATACCATTTCCAGATTTGGCGGCTAATTCCATATACCATTTCCAGATTTGGCGAGTAATCCCGCATACCATTTCTAGATTCAGCGACTTATTCAATATCCCATTACTAGGTTTGGCGACTGAAAGATTAAGAGTAACCCTAAAAGCGAAAACGTTTTTTTTTTTTTTTGAGTCAGCAATTTCTTTTACCATAACATATATAAACAACTATCCAGTTTTTCTGAAAATGGAAATAAAAAAAAAAAAAAAAAGACTCGTGCAGGTGAAAAAAAATAATTTTTCTAACTCTGGGATGGGCAAACTTTTTCGGTCTCGGACGAAAAATTAAAAAGTGCATGAATAACTGATAATTTAAAAAACTAAAAATACATGCTTTTATTGCAGAAATAAATTTTTGTAAAAATAAATTATAGTATAGAGTATATATAATATTTAAAAAACACGCTTTTATGGTTAATCGAACCAAAAAGTAAAAAAAAAAAATTTCTTAATATAAGAGTAAATCGATTTACCAGAAAATTAATGTCATTGTGGTAAAAGGGTGGGGCACGCAGTACATTTATTTGTGATACTTTGCACTACTATACAAATTTGTCAATTTTTGAGGGTATGGAAGTTGATAAATTTATAATGGACCTTATTTGACAAACATCTTCAGAGAATTATGAACATTTACGGAATTACGATACAATCTGAAAGCTATGATAAATAATCTTAATATAAATTGACAGGTATTTTGTAAAGTATTCATTGTTGTAGTTGAAGAGATTTAATTGTTTGAAGAGAGAAAATTGCATGTACTTTGCTTTCCGCTTTTGGTTCTACATATCGAAGTAAAAAACATTTCTTTATATGAAAAGTACTTCAAATTTTCAAAGGAATTATTTAGCAACTGTATGCTCAGAATCGTGTCAAATTGAAAAGTCATAAATTATACCCATGATTTTGCTATATGAAAGTAGAGCAATGCAACTCGCGTTAAAAATTTTATTTATCTGTTTATATAACTATAATGAAGGGAAATATTTAGTTTTCATGTTCTACATTTCTTTTTTAAAGAGAGAAATATGTTTAAAAATACATAATATATGTACAATTTTAATTGTTGCAGAAATAGTTATATTTTCACTGTTCATTTTTATGTTAAGAAATATCTTTAAATGATGCAAAACTTATATATAATAAAACTCTAAGTATCTATATTATCGACCTCAATTCTCTAACTCTGCAAGCCTTATCGCGGGAATCAAATTGTTTCAAAAATGTCATACTGCGTGGTACGATGAATTATATAGGTAGATTGGTTTTGCACGCCACAGCTAAAAGGCTGCCGATCCCTGGGATAGATGAAGAAATGATTCAAACACCACCCAATATTTTCTGTTGATGTAAATTTTTATTAAAAAAAATCTAGAAAATATGAAATCGGGAACGAGAAAATCCAGAACTATTACATAAAGTCACTATAAATTTCAAAGTCTAGATTTGTTTGATTTCCTGTAACATACTATACTTAAGTGAAATAACGTTTTTCATAAATATTAAAGATATTTCTGAATGCATTTCAACTATTCAAAACCACAATCATACTGGTTAAAACAATACCAATTTATTTAATTAAACCTTCTCTTTTATTTATCTTCATTTTACGTTTTTTTCTGTCTTGTTTGTTTTATTTTACCAAATTAAAATGTATTTAAAATATAACCAAATATTAAAAAAAATATATACCATGTGATTGGATTTTAATAATATAATAGTATAAGTTATAATCTATATATGCTCAGTTTCGCATGCATTGTATTATGTTGTTTCACGACCCCATTGGCCAGCAGTGCTAGACCAAGCCGTACGCCGTACACACTCTCAAATAATCCAACACCAGAAAAGGATCGTCTGCTAAATACTGCTTGGTGATTCCCAGGCATTCGAGGATGTGAGCAGGCAAGGCCGGCTCAGAAGAATAGTTGGTACACATTTCAAAACTCCTGGATCCTTTGGAAAATTTTATTGATTTAAGGTGACCTTGTTCCTGTCTATTAAAACCGTTAACCAGATAGCCTCCAGGGCGAGAACACTGCTACCAATGGTGCTCTGGAGGTCTTATTCTGGTGTTTAATTTTTGAGAAAATCTCCAAAAAGGTGAGGGGTGCTGACGGCTCTGGGGCCTCGCCAGAGGCAACCTTGGCCAAAGTCTCCACAATCTTATTTTCCTATAGATCTACGCAAAATATTATAGTATGCTGTATTGGATTTGTAGAAAAGTAGTATGACAAATAAAATTAAGGTATCCGACTACGTTCGGAACCATGATTTTAAAAAAGCGCATAAATGGATAGTTTTCATGATAGATAGCGTCACTTAGATTAGAATACATGTATAAAATGTTTTTAAGGACATTATGACAAAAAAAATTTATTTAAATACGATATTTAGCAAAAAATTAACTTAGAATAATCTTTTTTTCAAAACACTTTCCTTTTACAAAAAAAAAATGCTTCCATAATAATATTTTGCAAAATTAAGTAGACTTCTCCAAAGAGTCTAAACTAGGATTTTTGAAAAATTCACATTATTTTCAGAGTTACTACCAATCGAAATAATTATCGGCGTTTTTTTCCTAAAATTTCTCCCCTCTGTTGTAGAAAAATATCGATAAATCCACTTCTAAGTTGTATATTTCAAAAATTGTAATTCAGCCTCTGTACAGAGGTCTGAGCTATATACAAGCACAAAATATTATTGTAATAGAAGCATTTCTCATAAAAGAAGAATGTTTTGAAAATTGGTCATTCTATGTTCGTTTTTTGTCAAAATATTGTACTTAAATAATTTTTATTGTTATATTCTTAAAACAATTTATATACGTTTTCTAATCTGAGTGACACTATTATCTATTTATGCGCTTTTGCAAAATCACGGTTCCGAACGTAGTCGGATACATTAAAAACAAATAGAATATATAAAATAATTAGCCAATAGGAAAAATGTAAAAGAAATCTATTCAATTTTTTATGTGTCTGCGTGTGTGATTAGATTGCTATATCCTTATTTGGTGGTGATTAAGTCTAAATTCAAATACTGCACCTCATCATAGCGTGGGTCGGTTTATTTAGGTTTCACGGTTAGTAATACAGTTCTTAGAGAAAAATAACTGTAGGTTATACTTACTTTTATTATCATAATATAATAATTAAGATTAAACTTGTTTTATATAAAATCTTGCAATGATTAGTGAAGGTAGAAAACGATGATTTTATCCTTAATTTCAAAAATCTTACACAGTAACAACATTTATGCCAGCTTTAAAAATTGAATAAAACATTTCTTGAAATATTTTTCAGAAGTTGTCTTCGAAAATGGATACCATGTAGTAACAAAAGTATTTTCTGTCATTGTTTTCTTATATTGGTAATCTAATAAATCTTATAAGCTTCGACATATTGTTTTTCTATAGCCGTAATTCAATATTAACCTTAAAAATCGAATCCTGTTATTATACCGTTTTCAATTGATAAATAATGTCGTCAGTGTAATAATAACGCTAAATATTCTAATTTATTAAAAAAATTCCTATAATATTGATCTCAGAAGAAAATAAGAGATTCAAATGCAAAAATTATGTATTGATGTAGAATGGAGACAAAGAAAAAACTCTCTGCATATTTGGTTTCTCACAAATATATTTTTAAAAGTTAATTTTCTCTTCATAACTGTCCTTTTAATAGATTATATACAACATTGCATCAATTAAAAAAACAAGTGATATAAAAAAATTTAAGTCAATTCCTACTTAGATCAACAAAATAGAATTTTATTTTAGCTACTTTTTATTAAATAGTTACAATTAATACAAATATGTATATACATGGGACAGAATCACAACATTAAGTGGTAATTCATTTTTATTAATTATCATCAAAGTATCATATTCTCATCCAAAACAATCGTGTATATAAAATTTCAGTTCAACTGAATGTTTTGAAACGTGAGAAAAAAAACATTTTCAAGTTTTCACACAAGTCGCCAAAATCGTCGCTAATGATGCCAACATGGCTGTATTTGCAATTATTTAAAAGTTAATTTTAATCAATTAATTTTTATTAATTATAATTAAATTACTGTATTGTCATCCAAAATAATCATGTATATAAAATTTCAGCTCATTTGAGCGCTTTAAAATGTATTTTATTAACGATTGAAAATTCCACCAAGATATATAAATAAATATATAGAGAGTGTGAGCTATAATAATATAGGAATTGAATAAATGTTTTATTTCAGCTGTTCTTAAACTTTCAATCGCCGCGGCCTCTCTTTATGTATCAGAGTGATAGCGTGGACCCCTAAGACTTAGAACATCCTGTCCCGATTTAATGTTCTTACAAGTTCTTATATAGTTTTTTCATTCAGTGATCTAGTCTTGTATGGAACATCTTTCAATTTTCCCAAGAGGCCTTTCAGAGGCTGTAAAAGGGGGAAAATTTAACATTAAATAAGAGGACTTCGCGGACCCCTAGAAAGGCACTGGGGAGCCTTAGGGGTCCGCGGACCACAGCTTAAGAAGTGCTGCTTTATATTTCATCTTCCCTCTATTAGTGAACTAACGGATTAAGTTATTAGCCACTTAAGGGGCTATAATTTTCCGTTAGCGTATGGACACATCATGGGATTATTTCTCAGAAGAAAATACAGTCGAACCTCTATATTGCGAATTTTTCTATATAGCGAACTTTTTCCTGGAAACTTGAACATTTCACGATTTTCTTCGCAAGATAACCTCTCTATAGCGAAGTGCATTTTCTATGTAACGAACTTTTTCTTTTGGGATTCAATTTTTGTTCTCCCTTTTTTTAAAGTATTTCTGAAAAAATTTCAAGTTATTCTCTTTTTAATATATTTTATGGTGGTCATAAATCTTAAACTGGTTTTATTAGATCCTAACTCGCCGAGAACCATAGAGTTTTGAACGTTTCATCCAAAAAGTGCAACCTTTAACCTCTATAGCCCAGTTCACTAGAAACATCTTCAAAATCCTCTTTCACCCTCAGTAGAGTTGTCTCGTGTCCCTGTGTTCTAATTAAAAAGTAATGTATGTTCAATATTACTTGTAAGCTTTAAATTATAAAATGCCCTTAAAATTCATTAATTTTAGTATAAAATTATTTTTTCTTAATATTGAAGACACAGTGAATCCTTCGACATTCTTTTTTTCTTGTTTTCCTTGCAGTTTTCTTTTTCTTCTTTTTTTTTGATTGTTAAGATACATGAAATAAACATATATTCATTTTTAAAAAAAGTGTGAATATTTATTTTTAACATATAGTGTTTATGAATTTAAAATTTGTTTTATGTGGTTTACAAAGTATATTAAAAGGTGAACCTCTATATAATGCATTTTCCATATAACACGAACTTTTTTTCGGGTTTTAGCCACTTCGTTATATAGAGGTCCGACTGTAGTTATAAAATTTCCCTCATCTTTCGAAACGCTTGGTACGCATAATTATATAATTACAACATATTTTTTAACCAAATCATTTGCTGAAATGTTTAGACATATGGCAGTTACAGTTACAGTTATTGGAAAAGGATCGAATTTTTGAAAACTGTTAACGCGATGCCTTGAAGAGAGCTCAGGTTCAAAAATATTCTAAGCGAACGAAAGGTTGAATGAACTAAAGATTTCTTTCTCTTCCTTCCTGTCTTTTCTCTCACATTCTCTCTAGCTTTTTCTCTCTCTCATTCCCTTTTTTCTCTACTTCTCTCTTTCCTCAACTCTATTAACTGTATATAATCTGTATATCTTGGTATAAATACAGTAGGGGCTGAATGAGGTGGGACTGAAGTGATAACCGCGTATGTTGAATTCTCATAAGTCGAGGTATAATTTCGTATATAAAATACAGTCGGACCTCTATATAACGAAGTCTAAATCCCTAAAAAAGTTCGTTATACGGAAAATTCGTTATATAGACGTCCATTTTCAGTATACTTTATAAAACACATTAAACAAATATTTTAAATTCATAAACACTATATACTAAAAAAAGTAATTCACATATTTTGTAAATATTATTATTAATATCTGTTTATTTTATATATCTTAACCCATAAAAAAGAAAGAAAAGAAACCGCGCAAGGAAAACAAGAAAAAAGAATGTCGAGGAATACACTGTATTTTCAAAATCAAGAAATAATTTTAAATCAAAATTAATGAATTTTAAAGACAATTTGTAATTTAAACATGCAATATTTTATAACTGGAACTCCACTGAGGGTGAAAAAGTATATCGAAGATGTTTCTAGTGAACTGCACAATGGGGGTTAAAGGTTGTACTTCTTGGATAAAACTCGAAGAATCATATTGCTCTCGGCGGATTAGGCACCTAATAAAACCAGTTCAAGATTTATGTCCACCATAAAATGTAGAAAATAACTTGGATCAGAAATACTTAAAAATTTGGGAGGGAAAGAAAATTGAGTTGTAAGAAAAAAGTTCGTTGTATAGATGCACTTCGCTATAGGGAGGTTATTTTACGAAGAAAATCGTGAAATGCTCGTGGTTCCAGGAAAAAGCTCGCTATATAGAAAAATTCGTAATATAGAGGTTCGTAATATGGAGGTTCCACTGTGCATATAAGTTACTATTAATTGGAACCGAAGATGAAAGAAAACAATAATTTGTAAAAAGAAAAATGTGTAATAAAATCTTACATAACACAAATAAAAAATCGCATACTGAAATTATTTTGATGTGGAAAGTTTCATAAAATTTAGCAAAGTAGTCTGCCGGCTCAAATTTTTTTTTTCAGTTAGTATTTTCTAAAATTTGTTACCTTTTTTCTGTTAAACTGAGGGCTTCTGTCAAATTCCCAACCATCATTCGATCTTCTGATTGAACTGGGTCTAAAGACACCTTGCTCTTGCTCATGCATTTCTACGAGCTCATTGATCGTCAGCTCCTGATTGAGGAAATACAACAGTTCTTGAACGTCATCTCTATCCGCCTCTAAATTTATTTGCCTGGAAAGATCGGCAACTTCGATCATATTAACAATTTCAACAGGTTCTAGTAGTGATACTGTTTATTTTTTAGTGGTTTAAAAAAAGACTGATCGAGAGAGAGAGAGAGACTAAACATGAAAATAGCGTAACGTAAGTCGAGGTATTATTGTAATAGGAATCGCATGCCTGGATATAATAACATAGTATTGTAGAAATTTCAAATTAAATATTATTCAAATTTTTAAGTTATAGCACAATTGTCAAAATAACCCCTTTTTTGCTGTCTATTCAATTCCTACTAATAGCTCTCACTCACTCTCTCTCTATATATATGTATTTATTTATCTTGGTGGAATTTTTAATCGTTAATAAAATACATTTTAAAGCGCTCCATTGAGCTGAAATTTTATATACATGATTTTTTATGACAATACAATAATTTAATTATAATTGATGAAAATTAATTGATTGAAACTAATTATTTAAAGAATTACAAAAACAGCCACGTTGGCATCACTTTGGCGACTTAGCGACCCTTTTGGCAACGTGCGTCAAAACTTGAAAAGGTTTTTTTTTTTTCTTACGTTTTAAAGCATTCAGTTGAACTGAAGTTTTATACACACGATTGTTCTGGATGACAATACGATAATTTAATGATAATTAATCGAGATTAATTACCACTTAATGTTGTGATTCAGTCATATGTATATATATATTTATATTAATTGTAGCTATTTAATAAAAAGTAGCTAAAATAAAAGGTTTCTTCGTTAATCTAAGTAGGAATTGACTTAAAAAAATTTTTTATATTACTTGTGTGTGTGTGTGTGTGATTTATTCACAAAGACAGAGAGTCAACTTTCTTTCAGTAAACATTACATTTTCTTAAGGGACAACTCTAAGACGTATAAATGAATAAAAGGAATTTTATCACAAAATCGATTACAATTAAATTTTTCTACATAATCAATAAAGAATATGCGATTATGCAAGCAGTAAAAACAATTTAAGCTCTTAATGAATACTATTGATAAATTTCATGCTAATTGGTCTTACTTCCTCATTTAAAAACACAAATACATTTACTAACGAAGATAAATGCTACTGGTATTTCTCTTGGAAAGAACTGGACTAGAAAACATATCTCAGTTTTACACGGACGTGTACTCGTGAACAAGGTTTCGAGATTGCTGCCTTTGGCGTAGTAACTTTCAAGAGATGAAATAGATTAATTTCATAACAGAAAAGCAATCATATTTTTGCATATAAATAAATATTTCGTTGATCCAAAACAACTTGTATCATTTAGACACTGTCATGGATTATGCAGTGCGCAAGCCTATTGCATTAAGGTTACAGAATGTTTCGATTTGTCTTTCGTTGTTTATCCAACTAGAAATGTTTCCAGTAGGGAATAACAATAGAATTATTTGCTTCTGTTTCGCAACCCATAGATGTTGTTTCCTGGTTAACACACCCAATTTCATTATGGTTTTTTTCACCCGTATAAATGATAAATAGGTAAGGTGACCTTTACAATGCTGAGCAGTTTAAGTATCTAACTTCAAATGGGGTTGCTTGTATTTAAGGGGGGGGGGGAACTTATGCTTTAAAGCACAAGAAAATCTCTTTTTTCGTTTCAAAATTAATCATTATTGAAACATTTAAGGTATCCGACTACCCTAAAATTGTGAATTTTGCCAAAAATTGCCAAATTTTTTTTATGATTTCATTTTGTATGCCATCTTATTAACTTTATAAAAGTACTAATTTTATTATTTTCCGTTCACTAGAGCAAAAACTACAAGTGTTTTAGTAAAAGCAGATGCCACTACTTTAAACAAGATGTCATACTTTAAAATGCGTTTCACTCAAAATGTGTATTTTTGAAAATTCTCAAACGGGGACAGCGATTGCTCCAAATATTTAGAAAATAATTTACTGAAATTTTTTGTGTGTTCTGAAAAATAGTAAAGAGTGTTTTTTTCCTGGTATAGAAGTTTAAGTTGGCATTACTTTCCAAGATGGCGACCGATTTAACAGCTGTCAAGTGATTTATTCTCAGTTTGGTTTGGCAATTCATCAAAACGATCATCAAGCAAGGCGTAGATTCGTCGAATGGGCCCAGAACGAGATGGCCGTTGTTCCCGATTTTCATAAGCGAATTTTGTTTAGCGATGAAGCGCACTTCTGGTTGAATGGCTACGTCAACAAACAAAACTGCCGCATTCGGAGGGAAGCTAATTCACAAGTGTATGTCGAAACACCGTTACATCCAGAAAAACTGACTGTTTGGTGCGCTTTATGGGCTGGTGGAATCCTTCAAAAACGAGGAAGGCCACAACGTTACAGTCAATGGTGATCGGTATAGAGCCATGATTACTAACTTTTTCATTCCTGAATTGAACAATCATGATGTCCAGGAGCTGTGGTTCCAACAAGACGGCGCAACATGTCACACAACTCGTGCCACAATCGATTTATTGAAAGACACGCTTGGTGACCGCCTAATTTCCCGTTTTGGACCTGTGAATTGGCCTCCAAGATCTTGTGATATAACACCGCTAGACTATTTTCTGTGGGGATATGTAAAGTCATTGGTCTAGGCGGATAAGCCACAAACGCTTGGCCATTTGGAAGACAACATTCGCCGTGTTATTGCCGATATACCGCCACAAATGTTGGAAAAAGTCATCGAAAATTGGACTTCCAGATTGGACTACATCCGAGCCAGCCGTGGCATTTCTATGCCAGAAATCATATTTAAAATGTAATGCCACAAGATTATCTTTCGAATAAAAAAAATTCATGTCAATCGAATAATACATCGTTGTTTTATTGCAATTTAAAGTTCTATACCTCTAAAAAAACACCCTTTACAAATCTTTTCTAAAAACAGATTATATTTAACAAGCGTAAGCCCTTATTCTGCATGGCATTAAATTATGAATCCTTTCTCATAATCTAATGCTTCCTTATTTGCAACAAAAAAGTTACAAGGGCTCTCCAGAAGCCTTAATATGTTAATAAGTCATATTTAATTTTTCCTTTTTTATATAAGCAAAAAACTAAAAATACCCTGTCTTACACGATCCAGGCGAATTCCACTGTAACAACCAGAGATTAATAAAGAACATGCATCGACGAGTACTTGTATTCAACCATTCTTCAAATCAGCGTAACAACCATGATTAGTAGGATATCCTTTCCGCAGCTTGAAACACAATCACTCCCTCCCTACCATACAATGCGGATCAATCAAGTCATCACGACCATCCACAAGAAATACCCCCATAATTCGTCACCAAATCAGCAATAAGTAGCACCTTCTCTTTCCGAGCGAAAACCCTGCATAATTCTCCCGCATTCAATTTGTCTTCGGTCTCCATTGGGAGGCATGTGATAATTCTAGATCCTAATGGCCGGCGGTGCTGCAAACGTTTTTCATGCAGTGTGTCAGCGGGTGCTCTGTGACGGGAATTCATAATGGAAAGTAGGGAACCCCGCCCGGTTGGTTTGTATCTAATTAAGACCACCGCTGGACTTGGAATTCGAGGTATGTTGAGTCTTCAACATAAGGGAGATGATCAGTTAATACTAAAAAAAAATTTTTTTTTAAGTTGCATGAACTGAGTTATGTAGGGCTTCTGGAAATGCTGGAAGCATTTTTTAGTGTATAAGTTATGGACGAGGCATGCCAGTAAAATTCCAAGAACTATACTTTTCCTTTTTATAATACAGTAGAACGTAGTTTATCCAAACGTTTATTATCCGGAGTGTGGAATTTCAAATATCCGAACCGGGTTTTTTTTGTCAACTATTATCAATTTAGAAGGCGAAAAAAGACTTCAATGACGACCACAGGAAAGAGATTACTGACTTTGTCCAATCGATTCCATGATTTCAAGAATGCGATGGAAATGTAGAAACCTGGATGCCATGCGATGCAGAAGACTGGATTTCAAATGCTAAATGATGACGAGATTGTGACTTCCGTGCAAGAAGAATCCGACCCTGTCGACGATGAAACGGATCAAGACGAGGACAACAACACCGAAAGTAGCAAGGGTCCATCAAATGCTGACGCGTTTTCTGCGTTAGAGGCAGCTATAAGGTGGTACGAACAACAATCAGAGTGCTATCCTACTCAACTATTGCTGCTCAAGAGAATCAGAGACTTTGCAGCGAAAAAACGAAGGTGTACAAAGGGACAGGAAAAAATAAGTGATTATTTTCCACAATAAAGGTAAAATTGCGACATTTTGCACCTATTTTGCTTTTTCTTCAAGCACGCATGTGATGATTTTCAATATTCGCATTGTGTCCGGCTTCATATACTGCATGGATCGCATTCGGTGTTCGGTTATCCGAACGTTGTCTGGTCCCAATTAATTCGGATAAACGACGTTCTACTGTATTACTAATTTAATATACAGGGTTAGTCAAAACGAATATAGCGATTACAAACGCTATAACCATTTAATGGAAAAGAATTTATCGATAAGATTTACACAGAAGGTAGACGGAACATCAAACTGTTGTATACATTCGTCATAGATGTTCTATGTGACTTCCTTGGTCACGCAGATAACATCTAGGCGGTACTCTATTTCACGGCATACATTCTGAAGCATTTGTGCAGTCACCGACGCAAACGCATTGCAAATACGTACTTTCATACATAACCCCATAAGCACATACATACTCCCATAAAAAAAACGGTGGTGTGTGCTACCCATACCCAAAACAATTGAAGAAATGAAAGTATGCATTTATAATGCCTTTGCGTCGGTGACTGCACAAATGCTTCAGAATGTATGCCGTGAAATGGAGCACCGCCTAGATGTTATCTGCGTGACCAAGGAAGTCACATAGAACATCTATGACGAATGTATGCAACATTTTGAAGTTCCGTCTACCTTCTGTGTAAATCTTAGCGATAAATTATTTTTCATTAAATAGTTATAACCGTTTGTAATCGCTATATTCATTTTGACTTACCCTGCATATAGAGAAACTTTGTGTATGTACACGAAATCCTACGTTTATACGTTCTGCTTTAACATTTTCAAGATAAATTCGACCTTTCTCTAATCAAATTCATTGTAGCTGGGTTTTTTAGAAATTTGAAATGTTATATAGATTATAATTCCATCTTTCGTGAATCATATATATATAATCAAATTAAATCACATTTTTATGAGTATTTTTCGTCAAAATGTTTAAGAAATTGTTTGCTTATTAAAATAGCACTAGGAATCAACACAAGGGCTTTTGGGGACGATTTCGTAATTTTGAAACGTGGTCAAGAGAAGAGAACAACACCTTGTGATACCCCACGACCCGGGGGTATCATCTCTCTATCCACGCGATCCAGATTTGTTGGAATAAATGATTTATTACTCAAATTCGCCATAATAAATCTAATTTATTATTGTCTAAATATATATTGATCAACGCAACACAAGTCTTACTAGAGGAATCAGATCAGAAGTGATACTACGTAATTATCGATTCCAAGTAAAATAGTGCCTGAAATCCTACTCAATATTTTTATGAGAAATTAATCTCAAATCTTTATCTATTGTAGATTCCTTAATAAGCTGAAGACCGTTCTACAATTACTCTCTTACCAATATCTCACGGCGAGTAGCCCTCGGTTTTCTGTCTCTTGTATTCTATTCTTCCACTATTATTCTATTACTATTCGACCTCTATTCCACTCTCCGGCTTCTATCTTACTAATACGCAAATGCTAAAGCTCCAATATATATCAGTTTAACTAATCTACATATTGCGGTTTCTTCTTGAGAGAGTTGGATAGAAAGAATACCATTCTGGCCCCAAAGATTCCCCAAACGGATTAGTGAGAAGACGCGATAAAGCCTCGTCACAACTAGAGCTTGCTCCCTCTCTAAGCATCCATACTATGTCAATGTGAAGGCATTTGTTCCTCGACAGACGTAAGATGCATTTTCCTTCTACACGACAGATTTTTAATGGAACTAGGATTCGAAACCACAACTCGACAGAAAAAATGCCAACCATGAATTAGAGATTATAACCACTCGGATATTCTACCACAAATCTTTCTCTTGTCATCCATCCAGTATACGCTGACATCCCAGTGACGCTGACTGTTGTGCCGTTGGGCCTGGGTTCGAATCCTGGAGAAGACATGGATGTTTGAAAATGTATAGTGCTTTCTCGACATGGGGGTACTTTAAAAGGCCGTCCTCTCGTGAGGTTGGTGGAAGGGGAAGAGAGGTGGGAAGCCCCTGACCAGCCCAAGGGCTCCAAATTGGGGGTGAAACAGAGCTAAATCGTTCTGTCACCTGTATGGTGCTCAAAGCTACGGCTAACGACAAGGTGGCACTTATCCCTTTGCCATGATGAATTTCATGGGCCTCGATCTGGCCTTTGCCGGTCAGGTGGCATTAATAACAACATCTTTCTCTTAGTAGTTGGGGGGCTGCGGTGGCCCAGTGATCAAGGTATCGGATCATGGCAGGCATGTCACGAGTTCGAACCCAGTACCACTACAGACCCGCCGTGTAGGGCAGCGATGCACGTTAAATCTGTGGAGAGCTCAAACATCCTCCCGTTGGTGTGGTAGTTAGGAGAGGGGGGTGCCAGCTCAGGTGTCATCCTCATCACTTGACCATGGTTCAAAATTACGCGGTCCGTCGCCAAAAGCCCTCGTGTAGCTGAACAGTGCGACGTTAATATCCAATCACTCACTCTTAGTAGTAGGGTTTGCAATCCCGTGTTATATTTTCAATCCCGGAATTTCGAGATTACTTTATCCAAATCCTGGGATTAGGATTGGACTATTTATTAAAAATACTGACACATTAACAGAGTTTAAATTGCATAATAAAACTGAGAATATAATTAAAAATTGGTTTAATATTAATTTGATTGAAACAAATATATAAAAACTTAATTCATCATATAAAAGCAAATAAAAAAGTACATATTGAAATTAAAAAACATTTCTTCGTTTCTCGTGTTTCTGTAAAAAAGCTTTTAAAAACACAACTCGTTCAGCGTTTCGTCGTTCAAACGGCTTCTTATTTTTGTTACAAACTGCCCTGCCGAAGAAAATGCTCGTTCGGATTCTATAGTAGATGTTATCGTCATTAAATAGGAACATGTTCTTTTCAGATAGTCACCCCGTCTCCCCCATTTTCAAAAAAGGAGAAATTTCTTTTTGAATTTTCTATGACAGTGTCTGAAATCTAATAGACTACATTGGTGCACATATACTTCTTTGATAACTTTATCTAGCTTTTCTGCTACACTTAATGGTTTTTGTGTATTATAGATTGTTCTAGTTATTGAGAATCAGAAAATGAATCCATTTCAAGTGTTACCTTATTCGAAATACAAGATCCAGTTGCATGAGCTGTTAGTAATGCAGTGGGATTTGAAGTGTCTCAAGTTTTTTAAGCAGGTCCGCTATTAATTAGCAGCATTTAATTGAAGAAGGAACTGTGACGAAATCTATTCTTGAGGTGTTGCTTATATTATTGTGTAAATATTGAAGTGAGCCACTTAGATCTATGCGAGGTTCTCCCATACGGGAACTGCATATATATATATATTTTTTTACTTATTGTACTTATAAATAATTGCATAAAAAATTCTAAGTACATATTTCATAAACAAAATATAAACTTTCTAAAAATTAAATCTTATAAAATTTTGATAAGCAAAAAGTTTTAAAGTATAATTCAGACAAAAATTAAATCCCGGGAATAGTTATTTTAACCCCGGGATTTCGGGATTGGAAAAAACACCTGGACCCCGGGACTACACACCCTACTTAGAATTGTGACGGATCTATACGCGCTTTCCAACTAATCTTGGGAAATCTTTGGGCTATCAATTCGCGTTATTCACAACCAACCCTTCGGAAGAGAATCGTGATACTTAAATTAACTTACTATAAATAGGCGAGGTTTTTTAGCTTGAGGGAGAGAAGATATATACTCGAGCCAGTTGATATTGCTACTGAAAGTATAATAATAGAATTATAGTGATTTGATTCTTATTAGGACAGTATTTCTCAAACTGTGGGACACGCCCCCTGGGGGCGCGATAACCTTACGAGGGGGGGGGCGAGCATATCGAAAATAAAAGATTTAAAAATAATTAATTTACTGGAATGTATTAAAACAAAATACTTTCATACATAATAAAAAATGCACTTTTACTCTGATATAATTTATAGGCACGCGATATTGTCATCAAAAATAAAAACTTCTTCAATAACTAATTAGCTATCTTTGCTCCTATATCAAATAAAAAAAACTTTTATTTGATTTGCTGTAATCCCATGATGAGAGATTTTTTTACTACGCTTTCTTTTTAAGCCTAACATACAACTCTTACAGAGAAAAAACAGATCCCGGACCCAGAATCGAAAAAATTTAGGAACATAAAAAATTCATCACTGTCATTTTATTTTTGAAATACTGCATATTATAGCTGTAATCAGTATGACCTTCTAAGTTATTGGTACTGTTAGTTATGACCCCTCTCTTACGTGTTTGTTTCTCATTTAGGGAAGTTGTAAGTAATATATTTCTCTGTTGCGCTTTTCCATGCAAAAAAACGTTTTACACAATTTTTTTTAGCAGTAGCATACATATTATCATAATGAATACAATTTTTACCCGGAAGTGGTCGCGCGGGACACACAGATTACGAAATCGTTAATTCTGGCAAAACTGTTTATTTGTTTCCAAAGAAAAATCTAAAAGTTCTTGAAAGTAGGTAAGTAAACTTTCTTTTAGTTAAATTATTCACTGGAATCACGATTTGTATCGTGTACAATAAAAGAATTATAAAAAAAAGAATTGGGGTGACTCAATAACCCCGCTTGACCGTATCGAGTGCGCGCCTGCTCCCGGGTTAAACATGTTGAAATCTTTTCGCTTTAAATATTAAAAATAATACAATTATTCTTCATCGGAAATTTATATTATTATTGTTCATTATTTAACATCAATTATAAATGCTAATTCTGTGAGGCTTAAAATTACAATTCGCTTAAAACTAATTATAATTTGAGCAACCATTTTAAAAAGATCATTTTACATTTTTGTAAACATTGTCGAGCACTTGGCTTTGCTCTCCTTACAATTCAGCTATTATATCAATAATGTTTTATTTTCTTATAAATGAACTCTGGCAAAGAGCGGCACTTCAGTTGGTATACTTTTAATGTATCAGTGCTGCACAGAGTATTTTATAATTAATTAATTAATACTAAATTAAGAACAAGTTTAATAAGTATTAACGACTTCAATGGGCTTGTCTTGCAAAGCAGATTTTTAATAAGGGATGCTTATGATTAGAAATTGACCCTCTGAGTTCTTTTTCTATATTTAGCAGATATCTATATTTTGTCTTCTTAGCAGCCACCGGATTTTGCAATATGTTCAATTTAAAAATTAGAGAAAGGAAAATCAACTTAATAATTGCCCTATTATTTTATTTATTTATTTTTGCTAATTTGTATGGTTTATACTTAAGATCGCCTATTGTAGCTTTAGCGTCAGAGTGCATTATTATTGCATTCAGTACATTATTAATGTATAAGGGGGCACGATAAAAATTTTGATCGAAAAGGGTGGCGCCAGTATTGAAAGTTTGAGAAGCACTGTATTAGTAGGAAACTTTAAAATGACGATTGTTCACTAGGATTGATTTGATATTAGATTAAATCGGATGATAGGTTTGATCCTTTATTAAGATAAGGATCAAATTTGATAGTCTCCTAATCGTTAGCGTTTGACTGTCATTATTCTACTTTCACGGTTAACATCGAGACATTCTCTTATTATTATTATTAGTTGAAATTGTGTATATTCTTTGTATGGATCTAAATAGATTAGTTGGAACGTGTCGAGTGTTTCATTCCTTCCCCCCACACATCTAGGTGCCCACGAGAAAGGCGCGAGCTTCTTACAGAAAGAATGTTTTCAAAAAGGATTTGTTAATCGTTTTAAATTTCTTTTAGATAAAAAAAGGATTATTAACTATTGTTAAATTATTAACTTATTAATGTAGGATTATGGCTCAGTTCTAGGGGTATTCAAGGATTACACTCGGTTTTTTTTATTTATTTATTTTATTTATTTATTTTTTTTTTGCTAAATTAACGTTAATGTTGGACAATAGATACAGCTCTACATACTACGACAGACGCTTACACAGATAACTGGATTGACATTTAGATTAAACACTTCTAGCTTTTAACGACAGTCCTAGCACAATTGATGACACTTGACTGTCCCAGTAATCTTTGGAGCTTGTTTGATGAGAGTGACCTACTCGTCTCTCAAAATTTTTATTCTTTTTATTTTATTTTTTTCTTAAATTTTATACCCCACTGTGGACAAGCGTAATCCTCTTTCTATTTTTAAATTGTACCTATCCCCCATGGGCAGCCAGCCAGAGGCTGATTCACTTCCACTTCCAACCAATGAGAGAGCAACCACATAGCTCTCAGCAATGTGCATAAACTTTCTACCTCATGAAGACAACCTTAAGCCCCTCCTCCCGGATTCTATCGTCACAGCCAATAGCCTGCATGCTACATCGCAGACTGAAAAATCAACGAAAGCCAAGCCCAACGCCACAGACTTTATGATATGGGATTGAGGACTGTGTGTCAGTACAGATACCCAAACATTGACTGCCATCCACTGCTCGTTTCTCGTATGAACAGCGGGTGGTGCGTCCCTTCTCGGCCGCCATTACGGTTGCTCCCTTTTCTCAGCCCAGGATCTATGACCTCCGTCCACTCGCTGATTAATTCATCTCCTTCGTTAATTCGCTGATCGCTGCATTGCCAGCACCCTCTAGAGAATTTCTATGAGAAAGATTCCCACATTAATAAGTCCGTAAACATTTTAAACTACTACATTATTATATAAGTTTTTTCCCCAGGAAATCGGATTTTAGTGGAATTTGGTTAAATTTGGTGCGAAACAAAGAATTGGAATACTGAACTCCCAAACATTCTATAAATCAGAGGTCACCAAAGTGATGGTCCGCGAGAGAATTTCCTGGTCCCCAGAAAAATTTGGAATGTACTTACTCATCACGTTATGTTTTAAAATGCATTGAAACTTAATTCAATTCATAACAATACTTGAAAAATTATAAAAACGCTACTTCATAGAATAACGCCACGATAAATAAGTCGTACTTCTGTAGCTTCATTGTTTTTGCTGCATGTTTTGTCTCGTACGTTTCGCGCTCTTCTAATGTTTCACTCTTCTGTATGTCACATATGTACATCAGTTGAAGCATTTAAAGGTGGGCTTACGGATATATTGAGTTCAATATAAGATATATTCGATATATATTATATTGAAATAAATTCGACAAGATATATTCGATATATCTGCTTGAAATAAATGCAGTTCCCCGTCTTGCAGCAACAACATTGGATCCAAGTATCCATAATCTTATTTCAAGTAAGCAGGAACATCCATCACACTAGGAATGGATATTCTAAAAATTTGATATATTTAAACCATTTTTTAATTATTTTGTTTTTACAGTTTTTGTTTATTTTATTATGATTTATTAATAAAGCTTTCATAATTTGGTTACAATTAATAGTTTCATTTTATTAACTAGGTACATTCTATGTGTTCTTACATCACAATTTTTTATAAACATATTTTACTCTTAAAAAAATCCTATTAGTGGTCCGCGGGATTTAAATTATCAGTTTATTGATCCGTGAGGTCAAAAAGTCTGACCGCTGCTATGAATGACGCAGTTTGCTTTCGTTTCATAATAGAAACATCATTACCTAACTTCTTGCATAACTTATAATGAGGATAGATCTATCAGTTTCCTGCTCAACTTTTTTAGTATGTTAAATAAGCAACTCAAAAATCTTGAAATATTAATGTATTTGGAATTGTTGGAAATTCCTAAAATATTACTAAGACTCGTATAAGTTTTATGTTTCCACTCGGAGAGCTAGTACTACTTAAATAAGGTGTACAAAATTTAAATGTTTTATCAAAATAATTTAATTTTTAAGTTGGTTTATTTATTAACACTTAAAATCAGTAATGTGACAAATTCAAGTGAAATAAATAATACAATAAAAAAAAATTTCAGACTTTTACTTATTCAGTGCAAAAAAACTATTCCAAATAACAAAATTAATTTACGTACCGTAAAATCCGCCGTATAACACGCACTTTTATCTCAAAAAATAAAACAGAAATGTACGGGTGTACATTATACGCCGGGTATAAAAATATGATAGCTTCAAAAATAAACAAAAGGTTAATCATAAAAAAAAGTAAGGCTAAATAAATAATATAGATCGGAATACTGTTTATTTAAAAGAAATGACATACCTAATGAACTTAAAGGGCTGTAGTTCTAGAATATACTATTTTTTCAAAAGACTGGAATAATACGTTTGATAAATTACTTCAAAATATAAGAGTATTGAACTTGTGCAATTCAAGATCCTTCGTAAAAAAGGAGGTGCGCATTATACGCCGAATATACTTAAATCTTGAAAGTATATGTGCGCGTTATACGCCGGATTTTACGGCATACATGAATTAAATAAACTACAGCCCACACAATGCAATTACTTGAGATTTATTTATAGAAATGAAGATCATTGCATTCCCTTTCATTTTAAAATTCGATAAAGCCTCATGAATCAATAAAAAAAAATATATATTTCAAAACTGTTCAATTATCTCAAATTTCGATTAACCCTAAATTAAATTTCGATTACCTTTGAAATCAGAAACGAATTCGAGAAATACTATTCGCTCAAATTAATATATTTTTTCTAACAGAGATTCACAGCTGTTGCCAAAAAGTTTTTACAATTTTATCGGAAGATAAAACTTTGCACTTAAGCTAACGGATAACTATTTTTTTTCTAAACGCTTTTCGATTTTTGCTAAATGAAGCTAGTGATAAATGAAATGCTAAAGATTGCGTCCCAAGGGCGCGTAAGTTGTGCAACCAAAAACCATCATTCATTGAAGGAGGAAAGTATTCCGTTTCGTCAACACCCTAAAAAGCATTTAGCCATTTTGCTGGTAAATTGGAACGGACGCGAATGGCTCTTACACCGATTTCGAAGTCATTAATTACAGACGTTTAAGAAGAAATTGCCGTGAAATGAGGAATTCAGGAAGCAAAAAAGTCTTTTCAGATGAAAAAAAAAAATGTTCTAAAATGAAGATTTAGGAAAGTTCGTTTAGCTGAATGGCTTCGTTTTTGAATAGTGGGTTGGTTTTCGAGTTACGAGTAATTTTTTTCTCTGATTTGCGTTTAAAGAAATACTTCACTGTTAAAATCTGTCTTGAAAATTGTATTTTTCACCTTACATATTTATACTGAGTCAATATTTATTGCCGCACGCATAAGTCCCGATACCAAGTCCCGATAGCCGAGTTGGCAGAGCGTTGGACTGAACTTCCTCAGGTCTCGGGTTCGAATCCCGGCCCCGGCAGATTTATCCAAAGACTGGAATTTTGTTCTCGTTTTTAATGTATTGTTTCTCTAGGTTCTAGATGAATCCAGATCATTCTTTAGAGTGCATACTGGGTATTTCTCGAATATTCCGAAGTGTATAAAAGCAGAGTTCATCGTCAGTTGGGCATGTTCTCAGTCCAGTGTTGTATCGAGCTCCCAGCGTTAGAATAAATCTAATTGTTTGTTTAATTGAACTGTGTACTTCTTTCGAACTCCGTGACAAGTTTGGTGGAGGCGCGGGGTACAATTACGTCAAACGTGGATAATAGCGACAACCTTCGCAGGAGCCTCCGGTTAAGAGGATTATCCCCCGAATTCGGACTGTTAAAAGAAAATAGTAGGAAGAGGACAAAAATGCCGACCGAGCAAGAAGCCAAGCCCGCTGTAGTAACACCTTCGTTACAGCAATGGAGGAGCCCATCGACCTTCCGAGGAGCGCCTGGGGAAGACCCTCTCAAATGGCTTAAAGAGTACGATCGAGTAGCCAACTTTAACAAGTGGGATGACATGATGTGCCTGGCTAACGTTTATTTCTTTCTTGACGGTACTGCGAGACAGTGGTATGTCAACAACGAAGACGCCTTAGATTCCTGGGAAGCGTTTAAAAATGGACTAAGTGGACTTTTCGGTGACCGTCAAAGATATACCAGAAGGGCAGAAGAACAACTAAAATGCCGAGCCCAGCGTTCAGGGCGAGTACACAGTCCTACATACAAAGTGTATTAGGACTTTGCCAAGAGGTAAATCCTCTGATGAGAGAAGACGAAAAAGTGTCACACCTAATGAAAGGTGTTGCTGAGGATATTTATCAGGCCCTGTTGACGAGAGAAATCAACGACACAGCAAGTTTTATCAAATGGTGCAACTATATCGAAGATATGAAGCAGAAGAGAGTTGGTCGACCGAGATTTGAAAGGCTTCCAAACGTCGTACCGGTTGCATCCCTGACGGATGAGACTGATTTGGTCTCTCTTATTCGCACAATCGTACGAGAAGAAGTCCATCGACTAGTTAACCAGACGCAAGAATCTTTGGACTCCGATCCCCAATCCTTAGAAGAGATCGTTCAAGACGAAGTTGAAAGGGTTTTGGCCCCAGTGTCAGCAAAATCTACAGAAACTAGACCACGACCAACATACGCCGCTGTAACTAGGAAATACAGAGCTCCTGTTCAAAAATTCCCACCTGAACCAAGAAAAACAGATGTGTGGAGAACGGCTGACAACAGACCTGTTTGTTTCCACTGCGGACGTCCTGGACATGTAATGCGCTACTGCCGAGAAAGGCTGTCTTTGACAACTCTCGAAACCGCCGACGGAACTTCGACGACGTTGGCACTGAAGAAGAAATACGCCGACCAAACTCTTCTCGCCGTTTTACGCCAAGTCCCACGAGAGGCCGATCCCCAATACGTCGTTACAGATCCCCGTCGCCATATCGCCGATCCCAGTCAGTCGCCAGGCCGTAGGAGCGAGGAAAACTAAACAGAGCGACCTTCAACGGGGAGGGGACGTTTCAGCTCTCGACAGGTGGTGAGGACCCGCTTGGCTACTGCTTGAAATCCTCCGTCGACCGCCAAGATGACTGGTAACCAACTAGACGTAATAATAGATAAGAAGCCGATACGTGCTCTAGTAGATTCTGGGGCATCGTTTTCTGTCATATCCGATAAGTATCGCCGATTTTTAAAGAAAGTTCTGTTTGCTGATGCCAAGAGCGTTATGCTGAAAGTTGCGGATGGAAATTTTGTTCGGCCGATAGGGAAATGTGTTTTACGTGTCCGTATAAACAATCGAGAACTGCCTTTTGAATTTATTGTTTTATCCCATTGTAGCCATGACGTCATCCTAGGATGGGACTTTTTAGAGGCGTCTCAAGCCGTTATAGACTGTGGACAAAATGAACTTGTTCTAGAAGACATCTGTCGAGACTCCACAGCGCCTGACGCCTGGAATTTGTATGCCACCAGAGACTATACACTTAAGCCGCATTCTTTAACTAGAATAACAGTATCAGGATATCAAATCCGAGGAGACATAAATGTAGTTCTAGACGGCAGCAAACATTTGCTCTTCGAGAAAAATATTGCTACACCGTCCATGGTATCCACATATCGTAACGGAAAAAGTGATGTCTGGGTTACCAACCTGCAGTTCGAAACCAAATCATCCCTAGAGGAATGTGCATAGGCCAAGCTGAACCACTAAATGAAGGGCATCTATGTGTTATTTCCGACACATCGGGTTGCTTGGATGACCAGCAAGAAACTTCGGAGTCACGGATGAATTGTTCGTTAATGATGTCACCCGAGTTAAGTGACGAACAGAGAAACAAGCTATCCGAACTACTCCGGAAATTTTCTGGGCTTTTCACGAAGACCGACAAGTCGACAGCCGCGAAGACGAATGTGAAACACAGGATTTTTACTGGTGATCATGCTCCAATCAACCAACGAGCCTACAGAGTCTCGCCGACTGAAAGACGCATCATTCATGAAGAGGTTCAGAAAATGCTTGATGAAGGTATCGTCCAACCCTCTGAAAGTCCTTGGTCATCACCCGTTGTGCTCGTAAGAAAAAAAAGACGGTAGTTGGCGTTTTGCGTCGATTATCGCAAGTTGAATAGCGTCACGAAAAAGACGTTTATCCTCTGCCTCGTATTGACGATACGCTCGACTGTCTGAAAGGTGCCAAGTTCTTTTCTTCCATGGATCTCCGATCTGGTTATTGGCAAATAGAAATAGACGAAGCGGATCGTGAAAAAGACGGCATTTATTACCCCGAAGGCTTATACGAGTTTAAAGTCATGCCGTTTGGTCTCTGTAATGCACCTGCGACCTTCGAGAGAATGATGGACAATTTGCTACGCAATTTTAAATGGACTATGTGTCTTTGTTACCTAGATGACATAATAGTGTTCTCAGAAACTTTTGAAGACCATCTTATACGATTAAGACTTGTTCTAAAATGTCTTCAGGAAGCTGGTCTTAAATTAAATTCAAAGAAGTGTCTTTTTGCTGCCCAAGAAGTAAAGATTCTAGGCCATCATGTATCTAGTAATGGCGTTCGTCCCGATCCCGACAAAATAAAAGCCGTAAGAAATTTTCCCACTCCAAAGAATATACATGACATACGAAGTTTTCTTGGCCTTTGTTCATACTTTAGAAGATTTATTAAAGGTTTCTGTTATCTCGCCGAACCTTTGCAGTCGTTGCTGAAAAGTGGCGTGGAGTTTCATTGGGGTCCTGAAGAGGTGGAAGCATTTAACAGTCTTAAGAAAGCACTTACTTCGGATCCAGTATTGGGGATGTACGACGAAAGAGCTTCTACAGAAATCCATACTGATGCAAGCGGGTACGGTATCGGAGCTGTCCTAGTACAAATTCAGAATAATGTCGAGAAAGTTATAGCATACGCTTCTAGAACTCTGACAAAAGCCGAAAAGAATTATTCCACCACAGAAAGGGAATGTCTTGCCATCGTATGGGCTACCAACAAATTCCGGCCGTACATATTCGGAAAACACTTTACTGTTGTAACTGACCATCATTCCTTGTGCTGGCTCATGAATTTAAAGGATCCTTCAGGAAGGCTTGCCAGATGGGCCCTCCGACTTCAAGAGCATGATTTTGACGTAAAATATAAAACCGGTAAGAAGCATAGTGACGCCGACGCTCTTTCGAGAAATCCAGTGGAAGAGGAAACGGAAACACCAGACAAATTTTTAGCAGTCACGACGAGTATGAACCTTGCGATGGAACAGAAAAAGATCAAGACCTTGCGAAATTAAAACTTTTGAGCAACTCATCCAAAAACGAAGAATTCAGATTCATCGACGGTATCCTTTGCAGGAAGAATTTTGATCCAGATGGAAAGTTGTGGTTACCAGTCATTCCTAAACATCTACGAGCAGACATACTAAGGCACTTTCATGACGCCCCCACCGCAGGACACCTTGGTTTCGCGAAAACTTATGACAGGATTCGCAAGAGATTTTACTGGCCGGGAATGTACCGAAATGTCGTTCGGTATGTCATGCATTGTCGGGAGTGCCAAAGGAGAAAATCCGTTCCTCAACGACCACCTGGACGTTTAGTTCCCATCCCTCCAGCTATAGCTCCTTTCCATCGCATTGGAATTGATCTCCTTGGGAGATTTCCAAAGTCTGCTCATGAAACAAATGGATAATAGTCTGCACGGATTACTCAACGCGATATGCAATAACAAAAGCCTTGCCGACAGCCGAAGTCGACGAAATAGCGAAGTTCTTACTTGAAGAAATTGTCCTCAGGCATGGAGCTCCTCGAGTAATTATCACAGATCGTGGAGCCGTCTTTCGATCCAGACTTGTTTCCTCTCTCGTCGACTTGTGTAACATTGATCATCGTTTCACAACGGCGTATCATCCCCAAACAAATGGACTGACGGAGCGCTTCAATAAGACCTTGGCCGACATGTTGTCAATGTATGTGGATGTAGAGCAGAAAAATTGGGATGAAATTCTACCATTTGTAACCTTCGCTTATAATACCGCTAAACAAGAGACCACAGGTTTTACGCCGTTCTATTTACTTCATGGTCGTGAAGCGGAAACGACACTAGATACAATGCTACCATTCTGTCCTAACGATTTTGATGACAATAACATCACCAAGATAGCAGCCAGAGCCGAAGAATCACGACAGCTAGCCCGAGTGCACACTCTGAGAGCTCAAGACAAAGATCGTCGACGTTACGATTCCAAACACCAAATGGTATCTTACGCTCCCGGAGATCTCGTATGGGTTTATACTCCAGTGAGAAAAGTCGGTCTCTCCGAAAAACTCTTAAGAAGGTATTTCGGACCGTATCAGGTGCTACGCCGTTTATCAGCCGTGACTTACGAAGTACAAGATTTTGATCCTGCTTCACGAAAAAGAAAACTAAGAGAAGTTGTCCATGTACTGCGTATGAAACCGTACCATGATCCCGTCGAGCAAATCGAAACCGAGGATATTCCTCCCAAAGAATCATACAAAGGACCCATCACTCGTTCCAGAATAAAGACCCTTGAACAAAATGACAGCGGGGCGCTGTCTTCTTTTTCGAGGGGAGCAATGCCGCACGCATAAGTCCCGATACCAAGTCCCGATAGCCGAGTTGGCAGAGCGTTGGACTGAACTTCCTCAGGTCTCGGGTTCGAATCCCGGCCCCGGCAGATTTATCCAAAGACTGGAATTTTGTTCTCGTTTTTAATGTATTGTTTCTCTAGGTTCTAGATGAATCCAGATCATTCTTTAGAGTGCATACTGGGTATTTCTCGAATATTCCGAAGTGTATAAAAGCAGAGTTCATCGTCAGTTGGGCATGTTCTCAGTCCAGTGTTGTATCGAGCTCCCAGCGTTAGAATAAATCTAATTGTTTGTTTAATTGAACTGTGTACTTCTTTCGAACTCCGTGACATTATAAAGAGAGAGAAGGTTTTATAAATATATTAGGAAATAGCAATCATATTCTTTAGGTGCTTCGTAAAAATTGTTTAATGGTTCGCAGAAAAATAGGAACATTGTTTATATTTTTATGAAGATTTAGTTTAAAAAATTACAAACAAAATGTGTTATACAGAAACAGAATATATATACAGTCAGACCTCTGTATAACGAAGTCGCTAAACCCCGAAAAAAAATTCGTTATATGGAAAATTCGTAATATAGAGGTTCATCTTACAATGTAATTTATAAACCACATAAAACAAATTTTAAATTCATAACACTATGTTTTTAAAAAAGTAATTATTCAAACCTTTTTGTAAATTAATGTACATTAATTTTATGGGTCTTACCCATAAAAAAATTAAAAAGCAAGAAAGAAAAACCGCAAGGAAAGTTTCTTGACGCCTTTATCCACTTGCTAATTAATTAAATTTTTTTTCTTCGATGCTCAAGTACTTACGTTCTGATATATTCGAACTGCAAGAAACGAAGTTACCAGTGCGATTAATCAACGCTACAAATGAACGGAGACTAGTTCAAGGACACGAGACAACTCCACTAAGGTTGAAAGGAAATATCAAAGATGCTTCTAGTGAACTGAACGTTAAAGGTTCCACTTCTTGAATGAAACATCCAAAATTCTATTGCTCTCGGTGAGTTAGGTATCTAATAAAACCAGTTCAAGATTTATGACCACCATAAAATGAGTTAAAAGAAAGAATAACTTGAAATGTTCAGAAAAACTTTTTTAAAAAAGGGAGAAAAAAAATTGAATCACAAGAGAAAAAGTTCGTTATATAGAAAATGCACTTCACTATTGGGAGGTTATTTTACGAAGAAAATCGTGTGAAATGTTCTTGGTTCCTGGCAGAAGTTGTCTTTTTAGAAAAATTCGCAATATGGAGGTTCGACTATATACATATATTGTTAAGTTTAAGCGAAATTCCTTCTGAGTTTAGTAAGGCCGCAGTGGCGTAATGGTTATGTTCATGAATTCGTAGCTGGAATGTTATGATTTCGAGCCCTAGTATCATTGAAGTCCCGCCGTGTAGAGGAGCTAAGGTACGTTAAATCTGTCGTGGTTCACACGTCCTCCCGTTGGCGTGATATGGTAGGTAGGAGAGGGGGTGGTCAGCTGATGTTTTGCCTTGTCACTTGACCATGGTTCAAAATTAGTAGGTCCGTTGCTAATAGTCGTAGTGTTGTGTTAGATTGCGACTTTAATCAAAAAATGAAATAAAATCTTAATGATGGAAACTTTATGTAAATTGACAAAAAGGTTACTTTTTACGTCTTATCCAACAATGTGAACAAATCTAGTTTGTTTTTCGCATTTCTCAACTTCTATAAATGTACTTTATGAGAACCCCCCTGGATTCCACCCTGTACACCAAGATTGAATTGAAGCAAAGAATTATCAGACGACATTTTTACAATAATAAATTATATTTATTTACTTGAATCAATTATCAACCATCTAATTACAAAGATTACTCAATATGTCTACGTCAATGGGATTGACTTTTATTATTAAATTAAATCACGAAATATGATACTAATCAACTGTTAAACTCAATATCGAACGGGTGTACCGGAATAAGAGGACCGAGAGATATACGCAATTTGAATTTCTAGCATTCATTAACTTCCCACTAACTTTATCGGATCATAAAGGTAAATATATAATAATCTAAATTTAAATATCACCTGACTTTTAATTCATTACTCTCCAGTTGGATCAATCCTTCCAATTGTAGATCGTTGCCTAATAATCAGCAAGACTCTAATCACACAATCAACTTGAATCTTCTTAAAATTCCGTCAACCTATCTCTTGGTTCAATAGCCCAACCTCCCTGCTAACTTACAACACTCTCCTTAAATAATTTACCTAGTTTGTATATCCCGGTTTCTTCTTTTTTAGAGCTGGTTGGAAACATACGCGAATTTATAATCCCCAAAGACGCCTAAGAGTATTAGTGATAAAAGTGCCGCACAGATTCGTCACAACTTTTATAGCTTTAAATAGCATTATACTAGGTATGATATTAAGAATTCCCAGTAATGCAATGCTTCTTGATATATGCAATATATGCAATCCAATTTTCCATCATAATTTTCATCACTCCCCTCCCCATACAATAACAATGTATTACATAACATGAATGCAATAATAATGTACTTCGACGCTAAAGCGAAAATGCGACCTTAATTATAAACCGTACAAATTATCAAGATAAGTATTTAAGTTGGTACATGTTATTTTTAAGTAATAGATATTTTAAGTAAATTACTTTTAAGTAACAGGATAAGTATTATGCTTATTTTCCTTTCTAATTTTTAAACTGGAACAGATTGCAAAATAATTTTTAATTTAATTAAATATTTATTTCCTCAATCCTTTATTTCTAAAGTTTTATCATTCATTTCCAATCCTACCTTTGTGAAACTACTTTTTGCCTAGGCTACTTTGAAGGCAAAACAAAGACCTCAGCAAAATATAGAAAACGATCTTAGAGTATCAATATCCAATGTTAAACTTTCCTTCGAAAAACTAACTGCTTTGCAAGACAAGCCAAAGGGAGTCGCTACTTAATGTTAAACTTGTTCTTAATTTATTATTGATAAATTAATAATATGAAATACACACACATTGCGCAGTACTGATATACTTTTTAGTAGTATATTATATTAGTGTAAATGTGTGTTTTGTTTTTTATGTCAGAATTTATTCTGTTTTGTTTCCTTTAGTAAATTAACATATATATTTTTTTTAATTATTTTTATTTTCGATATGCTCGCGTCCTCCCACGTTGAGTTATCACCCTCCCCCTAGGGGGCGCACCCCACAGTTTGAGAAACGCTGCAGTAATGATAATCATTTTGAAGTAGTACTGCCAGTACTGGCGTAGCTGGTCCTGAGTAGGACCTGTATCAAAATTTCTTGGACGCATTTTTGGGGCCTCTTAACATGTTACGATTTTTTTTCCTTACATATGTTGAGGCCTCTGTAACTTGGGGGCCCCGTAGCATTGATACGGCTGATACGACGGTAGCTGTGCCCCTGACTGCCAGATATTCAATTTCAGTGACTGAATTATCAAAATCTAAATTTGCGAGTAGAACCCCGTTCGTTGAGATTGTTTTCACAACCAATCTCCAGTGATCCAAGCAGTTTTGCCGCCCCGGACAAAAATGAAAATTGCCTCCCCCTTGCTCTCTCCAAAGCAAAAAAAAATTATAACTAAAAAAAAAATAAGTTCACGTAAATATACACACCTATAAAACTTGAATAACCCTTGCGAACAAAAAGGCAGCATAACACAATATATACATTAAAAGGCAAGTACAAAATAATTCGAAATTAAGAACATAATTCCCTGTTTTTAATTCAAACGAGTAAAATGTAAAAGAAGGAATCGCCCATTTCACCATGCCAGTTTCTTTTAAAAAGAGTCTTGTGATGGTGGGGATCACAAACGTTTATTTTACCTTTTAGTAACTACTAAAATAATACACACACACAACTCCCGTGACTCTCTATCTACAAAAAAACTGTTATTGCCCCTGTCCCTTTTTGGATAGCTGACACTGGACATCGTATGGGGGAAAGGAATGCCCGTTGAGACCCCACCTACTCCGGGATGGGGAGAAAGTTTCTAGTGATTGATGTGCAAACGTCAAATTTCAACATTGAGCATATAATCCCGCCTCGAACACTTAAGTTCCAACATAAAAGAAAACTGAGATTAAACATACACAGAGTACAAAATAAGGAAGTAAGGTACAATAAATGAAATACCAAATTCACACCCAATAGTATTTCAGAAAATATATAAATTTTTCTGTATCAAAAAATATTTTTTTTAAATTCAATCCAAATGCCGCTCTTAGAATTTGCCACCCTGGGCAGAGGTCCGGTTTGTCCAGCCCTAGAGCCACCCCTGTGTGATTCAAGATAAAAGAATGAAGTAACCTTTTAATCCCTATTTGTCACCCACCAATGCAAACTGAACGTTTGCAAGCAGAAAGGGAATCAACGTTCTACATACGATGAAACCCTGACATCCATAACGTTTGTCGAAACCCGAGAAAGGTAATTCGCTACCTCATACGGTGCTTAAAGGTGAACTTACATCTGCAAGCCGAATCATTCGCAATCAGTTGAAGGTACAGTCCTCGTGACTCAACAGAATTCCACTCGCAAGGAAATTATACCTTATATAACATTAGAATTGCGTGTGTTTTGTACTAGTATACCATTCAGATGTTCCCCTGCAGTGTACTGGAGTTTCAGCTACTCAGTCATTACCCCCTTAAAGGTAGTCATTTGCAAATTGTACTGTGAAGCATGCGCACGTACAATTTCATCCCATTCGGATTACTCCATCTTGGTTCGCGTGGCCGCGGTAGCCGAGTGGTATCGGATTGTGGCTGGCATTGTCACGAGTTCTAGCCCAGTACCACTGAATAGGGGAGCGATGCACGTCAAATCTGTCGAGAGCTCAAACGCCCTCCCGTTGGTGTGGTAGTTAGGAGACGGGGTGCCAGCTCAGGTGTCGTCCACGTCACTTTACCATGGTTCAAAATTACGTAGTCCGTCGCCAAAAGCCCTCGTGTAGCTGAACAATGTGACATTATTATTCACTCACTCACCCGCCTTGGTTCGTCGTTTTTTGTGTTATATATAGACTGTTTCTATGACTAAAGATCTATAATTTAGCAGATGTGGCCAGTTGTGTGACTAAGTCACTGCGTGAGCACGGCCTTTTTTCGGGAAAATGAACATATGCATGATGTAAAAATGCAGTTGTTGCCAAATGATTGTTAAGCGCGATTTCACATAAGACAACTTTGTGGCAATCAACTCGGTATCTGTCACCATTGCTCTAGTGTGGAAAAAGAAAGGAATTACTTTCACACAGGGACACAAAATTGACTGAAAAGGGAATGCCGTAAAGGAAAAGAGAGTGTCAGACGTATTGGTCCAATAAAAATGTAATAAAAATCATTCTTCCATTTTTAATACACAAGTAGCCGCTTGTCAAGATCGCACCTTCCACAACATTCTTCTAGTTGAGTAAACTGGTAGGGAGAATGGAGTTTTCGGGTCGGGAATCCAAGGGGATGAAGGGATCCACGGGATTTCTATTCAAACCTAGCTCCTGTGTGTCTGCTTCTTTGTTAGGGGGGAAACGAATTGACTCCTGTGAAAGTACACTAAATGTAGAATTGTATAAAAATTGCATTTCGAATAGGGTTTAAATACTCAGTCCACTTAAGCTTCTTTAAAAATGAAATACAGATAAACGTTAGTAAATTAATCTCTTTTTCTTTCTTTCTTTGCGGAGATGTACTTTATAGAGTTCAGATAAACATTACGCTTAAAACTAAAAAAACCCACTTTTTCTCAAAGATAACTTAAATTTCGTAATAATTTCTATTGGCAAAATACAATTATGTGCATAATATTTCATTTATTTTACAAGGAGAATATGTTTACGATCGCAATAACTGATTATTCCGATTATTTAGCAGGTCCAGACCAAAATAACAGAAAAAAAACCTATGTAATTTTATGAACATTCCCTTTCCATAAAAACTATTTAGATTGATTTTAATTCTTTTCTGTATGTCAATTTAAAATTGCTTAGCTAAGATTCATATTATTAAATCTAAACGTATTCAGATAAAAAATTACGAAAAAATACTCCCAATACAAAAACGAATATTCAAAAGCCTCACTTCCAGAATCTTTTAAATAACATTGTTTGATTCGACAATATTTAAAAATCACAAATTAAAAATTATAAATTATATTGCAGCTCTCACACAGACAGATTTTTCACGAAGAAGTTTTTTTTTCTTCATAATATTTCTAATAAACACACACACACAAAGATCACAAATGGATGTATCTAAGAACCCACGCAGAAAGATAGCAGCAACCGAAATACATTAAAATTTCAGACCACAACTCTCCTGTCAACAAATACGATAACTCTAATCGCATGGATTTTGTTTTTAAGAGCAGCTTTCAAAAAGTTGCCAAATATCAAGTTACAAAATATTGGTATCAGTTTCACTCTCAATATTTTTTTTCATTTATAATTCTTCTGATTATCTCTTTATCCTACATTGTCAACGGTATTGAGGAGCCTACTGCTTTGTTTGCCCTGTCATTATATTGATTCAAGCGACTGAAAATTGACATCATACTTTCAAGATCTGTAAATATATACTCTGTCTCTCAAAAGGTAACATGAATCGAATGTGTCATCTTGTCTCGGTGGTTTTGCCACACCAAATTCTTAAGAATTATATCCATTCACGCTTCCACGTTTACTTGCAGACGGTTGACGTCTGTGGTGTTGACAGTGAACGATTTAGAGAAATGTAAAGTTTTTAAAATCCAACTGTAATAGATGCAACGAAAAATATCTAATGCAGGGGTACTCAACATTTTTTCCGCTGGGCCGCAAACATATGCTAGCTATTTCACGCGGGCCGCAAACAAATATTAGTTATTTCACGCGGGCCGCAAACAAATATTAGTTATTTCACGCGGGCCGCAACATGAAGATAAATGGGGGAGGGGAAATGCATTAAGACCAAGGTAGCATTAGAAATTTAAAATGTGGAAAATTGATCAGAACATTATAACTCCGGTTTTGCTTTTTTTTTTAACTATTATTTTTTATAATTTTTATTTTTGTCACTAACACTAAATTAGAAGCATTTAAGAAACACTCCTTCCCAGTTTCTGCGTCTCGGTAAACGGTTTTGTATCAATAATGTAACAAACTTCATAGGATGTCTTTGTTATCGCTGTAATATTACCACTGACAAAACACTTTGTTGCTGCTGTAAAGATTATTCAAGAAAGTCTATTTATCACCTCTTGAAAGAGATTTTCGAGGAAAAATGTTATTGAATGGTTCCTATTTATTGGTATTTTTTTTAAAAATACAGCATTTTCGTGACAAATCTATTACTGATCCATGTTTGTTTCTCACTACTAAATATCAATCTCCCAATAGTCTTAAGACGACATACTTTCTTCGAATATTTTTTTGCTTGCAAGATATGAAAGATAGTTAAAAAATAGTTCCACCTATAAAGTTGTCCCTATTTCACTGTTGTCTGTAATCACTAACCGTAACAGCTCCAAAGAGAAGAAAAATATCAACTCGTACCGGTACGACACCGACAACAAAAAGCAAAATTGTTATATTTCATTTCTTGACAAAGAATTTACCACCAAATTTTTACTACAATGTTCTTAATTAAGTAAATTTCTCAGAGAAGTGCGCCATGACCGGGCCACTTAAAAAGGCTTCGAGGGCCGCATGCAGCCCGTGAGATGCAGATTGAGCATCGCTGATCTAATGTGTAGCCACATGAGGGGGACAAATATGGTAATAAGAATACTAGGCTTAGCAATTGCGTTCGAGAAGTTTATATTTGCATTTTTCAAACAACTTGTGAACATACCATTTTCTTAGTTGATAATTAGAAATGACATGCAAGTTTGTAGCAGGTTTGTTTTTAGTGGATCTCTACTCAACTGTTTAGTGCTAGATTTCAAGTCTGAGTCTAATAGCTCAAAATCAAAAACAGAAATTTTTTATAAATGTTCCCCGTAGCCCTCTACTCCCTTAAGAACCGATTTCAGTAACCCTTCTTAACGGATTTCAATTAAAAAAAGACTTACCAAATTTCATTACTCTTGGTCTAATAATTCAAAATCTAGAATTTTTATCTATAGCACCTCCGTAACTTCTTGAAAATTCCCTTGAGAGTGGATGAACGCAAAAATCATTCTCAACGGCTCTCTACGTAACGAAAAAAATATGCCTTCAAAATTTCAAGTCTGTATAGGTCTAATAGTTCACGAGATATCATGATGAGTGAGTGAGTCGTTTTGCTCTTTTATATGTAGATAGATATGGTTATTAATTGTACTATGGCTGTATATTGTTTTTAAATTATTCATGCCTAAGTATACTATATAGCGTTAAGCTTTAGATTGCATTAAAAATATTTTTATATCTTGTACCTATTGATATAAGTACAAGACAGAAATTTCTAAAATAAGAATATTTTTTATCCTACACGCCTATAATCGAACCCTTGTGAGTCGATTTCCACAAAACTCATTCTTCGCCAATGCCTACTTAACAAAAAGAATATACCTACTACTTTAGCGGATCTATATTCAATAATAATAATAAACATGCCAACAAAATTTCAAGTCTGTACGTATAAAAATTCAGAAACAGTAATATTTATCTGTAACCTTCCCTCTCCCCCAAGTCCTCGCAATTACATTTCAGGTCGATTCTCAAACTAATTTTTGTAGAGGATCTCTACTTTAGGAAAAGAACAGGACTACTTAATTTCTAGCATGTAGGTTTAATAGTTCAAAAACGGGAATATTTATACTCAACGCCCCTTAACCCCTTGCGATACCCCTTGGAGTTCAGTTTTTGTAAAACCTCTTGTATAGCGAATCTCAACTGTTTAAACGAAACAGGCTTACCATATTTCTAGGTTCAATAGTTCAAAAACAGGAATATTTACCTAAAATACCTCCTAAGCCTTCGCAACACCCCTTAGGGGACAATTTTCGCAAAACCCCTTTTGTAGAGGAGTGAGTATGTGAGTGAGTGAGTCAATATTGACGTCGCACTGTTCAGCTATACAAGGACATTTGACGACGGACCTCGTAATTTTGAACCATAGTCAAAAGACGAGGACGACACCTGAGCTGGTGCCCTCCTCTCCTAATTGCCACACCACACCAACGGGAGGATATTTGAGCTCTCGACAGATTTAACCTGCATCGCTCCCCTACACGGCGGGTCTTTAGTCGTACTGGGCTCGAACTCATGACATACCTGCCATGATCCGATACTCTGACCAGTAGGCTACCGCAGTCCCCCCTCCCTTTTGTAGCGGACCTCTACACTATGAAGTGAACGTGCCTACCAAATTTCAAGTCTGTAGATCCAATAGTTTTTAAACAGGACTATTGATTTCTAACGCCTCTTAGGGGTCAATTTTACTAACTCAGAAACCTCTTCGCGGGGATGCGTCCAACCATCCCCTACAGAAACCATTGCCTAAGGTTTCATCGCAACCGGATGAACGGTTTAGAAAGGCATGAGACATACAAACACACACGCACACATTCATTTTTATTTATATACAGGTAGATGTGTTGAGACAAATATTGTTCAACTCGTTGCCAGCTAATGGCTGCACAATCCAAGTGAGTTAATAAACAAAAATGTAATAGAATTATAGAACATTATATTTTGAAAAGTAAATAATAAACAAACAGAAACGTAATAAATTTATAGAACATTATAATTTGAAAAATAATTAATTTTTAAGATGAATTTCGTAGTTTTTTATATTTAGGCATTTATAATTTACTATATTTTGTATTTTATGCTAGCTAACTGTATTTATATTTATACTTGTAAATCTGGAAGCAAATTCTTTGTTACCTTCTTCATTTCACCGGATTGGCAACATTCCGTATTTTGGTATCATACTAGTTGCAACCTTTTGATGCCAGCGCAGCTAAGCCTAATAAGAATAAAAGTGTTCTTCGAATTTTTTAAAGCAAACGTTCATAACAGATATATTCTATATTTAATTACTAACGAAGAAATAATGAACTAGCTTCCGATCATGCAGAAAAACTCAATAATTACAAAAAGTTTTATCTCGTTTAACTCTACATTAGTCCTCAGTCAGTAGTAATTCTGGAGGACATAGAAATCTTTGATATGACTAAATTGGTCATTTTCTTGTATTTCATTTTGTTTTTGAGGTGCATAGATCTTAAAGACAAATATGGCATGGATGATAATATGATTGACAATCTCTTGTTGAGAGATAGATGAAGTTTCATCATATGACCTGATTTAGCAGACAAATTGTTTTTGACATCGACTGATTGTCTCAGAATTCCATTGACCTCGCAGATTTTCGAATTATTTCAAGTGAAAAATGAAATATAATGAAGCAAAACAAAATTGTGCCAGCATCCCAAGAACGAAACGAGTTATTAATATTCTTAAGAAATCTAATATTTAATTTGTTCTTAAAGATTTCTATTTCTCTAGTTCTAAACAAAAGTGAAACTTTTTACAAAACGCTTTAGATAAATTTTTTCTTCGTTGTTGTTTTTTTAAAATTTTGATTAATGGGATGACACCGTTTCCTTTAAAATTTTCTTTCTTTGTTTGATTTGCATTAGAAAATATAGATTGAAAACTCTTCTTTGTTTTTAAAACAATTGTCAAATTCGGAGAAGCATTGATGGGTAGAAAAGTGATAGAAATTTTCATTTTATTTGTTTTTAATCTTAGCATCTTGCAAAGCTAGATCTTCTTTTGCTCTGTTCATAACAATGGGAAATGGGCGTTCATTAATAAAGGGAACGCTTGATTTTAATATTTTTGTCATTTACTCTTCAAGTGGTTCCAATGTGAAGCACCTCTACCTGTTTTTATTAGCAAACATGAATCTTGTAAAATATTCTAGATTGCAACTATTCTTTTTACTGTGTAATACCTTATTGTATACATCCCATTAGCATAAATACAGCAATGTGTAATACATTGTGAAGTTGTTTTCTATTTTATTTGCTTCATTTTATATTTTATTTTATTCCATACTATATTCTAGTTCTTCCAGCGAAACTTGATTCATTTTTCTAAGTTTATGCTTATAAATTACTAAATTGAATAAACTACATCTAGTAATTTCTTTCTACAGCATTCATGTTAAAAGCAAGGTATCCGACAACGTTCGGAACCGGGATTTAAAAAAAGAGTATAAATGGATAATTTTCATGATATTTAATGTCACTTGAATTAGAATATATCTGTAAAATTATTTTAAGAATATTGTGAGAATAAAAAAAAGTATTTAAATTCAATATTTTGGCAAAAAATTAACTTAGAATTGCCTATTTTCAAAGACTTCTATAATAATAATACTTCACTTATATAAAGTAAAGATTTCTCCAGAGCGCCTGCACAAAGAGTTTTGAAAAATTTACATTATTTTCAGAGTATTTCTCCTCTCTGTTGTATTAAAAAATATGGATAAATCCAATTCTAAGTTATATTATTCAAAATTCCTAGTTCAGGCTCTGTACTGAGGTCTGAGCTATATATAAGCAAAATATTATTGTTATAGAAGCAGTTTCCATAAAAGAAGAACGTTTTGAAAATAGATAATTCAATGTTAATTTTTTGCCAAAATATTGCATTTAAATAATCTTTACTGTAATAAAAAATTCTTAAAACAATCTTATATATGTATTCTAATCTGTGACACCAAATACCATAAAAAGTATCCATTTTAGGCTCATGCAAAATAACTATTCAGAACTTAGTCGGATACCTTAAACGGTATACTAAAACTGAGATAAGTAGAGCTGAATATAAGCACTGAATATGAAGATATACCGATATTCGCTCATAAAGTTGTTGACTTCCGATATTGATTCGCAGAATCTGAATGTAATAGATCAAGTTCTAGTTTTATCGATTAAGTTCATTTGCAATTCATATGCCATTTGTCACACTTAAATGTAGTGCTGCTTCCCTCAAGCTAATTGAGGTCTCAGTCTAGCTTTTTTTGTGAGTCTTTTTTTTTTTTTTTTTTTTTTTTTTTTTGCAAGATCGGATATTCATCTTGAACGCACACATTTATATAATGATTCTCGGTTTTAGTTTTCTTAAAAGAGATTCTCTTACTCTCTTATGGTCTGGAACTCTCCAGGACATCGTGCGATTCTAAATTCTTTTTATTTACCCACCTAGTGGGAAATATAATTTTAACTTCAGCTTTAGTTCTTAAAAAAAAGTGCCGTGTCGACATTAGGGATGGTGATTCTTTTCCGATTCGAAAAGATCGATTAAAAAAATCGAGATCTAAAAGATCGATTTCTAAAAAATCGATTTATTTTCAAGTCTGCATTTACATTGTAAATATAAATCAATTTTATGAAAAACAAGAAAGATACCATAATAAACTATCTCTTATCAGTAAAATCAGGGTATGTTTTTAGTTCAGGGAATTCGACAATTACAATTATTTTTATGACCATATCTAAGTATCAGGTATAAAAGAGGGCATTTATTTTCTAAATGTATTTGTTACATTACAACGTTTAGAAAATAGATAATATAGCTTATAGCGCCCAATGCTTAATATCTAAGCTTTTTAAAAACAACAGTCTGTCAAGTCTACTGGGATCCAAGCGGTTCCGCTCATCAATTGCGATATAGACGGCAATCGAAAAAAGGCGCTCACAAGGAACAAATGATCCCACGATACTCATGTACATCATGGCTATTGGGTAAACGTGATGATAAATAGAGTTTTTTTGTTCTTGTCATTTAAGTACAGGATTATACTTCAAGTGCTCAGCTGCCTGCGATAAATAGTGTTTAAATTCTTCGTTTTTACCAAATGTGCCTTAAATCCTTCGTTTTAACCAATTTTATGATTTTTACCAAAATAGAAAAAATAGAATGTCGATTTTCATGGATGAAATATCGATTCAATGAATCAATTCAAAACTACATATTGATTTAAAAATCGATTTTTTTCAAGAGAAATCGATTTTTCGATTAATCGATCTCAGATCGCAATCCCTAGTCGACATATTTTGTGGCGGGAAGATGCGATACTGCATCGCCGCCGGATCCGACTCATCCGTGTGCTAAGGCTAGGAAGTCATGTGAGTAAAGAAAGTTCTTAAAATTTCTGGGATAGGAGTATGTATGTTACCGTTAAAGTGCATAATTCAGTTATTTCATTGAATAACTAAATAAATCAGTCAAAATATGTAATAGAGGAAAATTTTCATACTTTACCTAGTTATTCTATGAAATAACTAAGCATTATATGAAACAATTAAGAATAGTCCGTTAAAGTGAAAAATTAAAAATTTCTAAGATATTTTATAAATTAATTGTTCATTAAAATGAATAAAATTGCTGAATAATTGCTGAAAAATACATTTTATAATTATCTCTTTTGCGGATGAATAATTGATAAATAATAAGGGAAAGCAGATGATATATAATAACATTATTATTGCAAAAATAGCTCGCAAAAATATATTGCTGCATGTACATTGATTAAAAATTCAGAACAAAATATCATTTTATTAAGCGGTTACAGCTTGCAAAAAGGTTAAAAATCAGTAAGTAGTAAAGCCACCTCTGGCAGCTATACAAGCCGAAATTCGGCGTGGCATCGATCAATTAGATCACTTATGACCCCCTGTGGAAGATCCTGCCATAGTCTTTGCATCTGCGCAGTTAATTCTCCTGTATCTGACAGCTGCAAAATAGATTTGACCTGGCAGGCCATTTCATATCCTTGAAGATAAGTCGCGCAGTATGGACGAGCATTATGATAAACAAAAATACATGGGTAGCACAATCGGCGTTAAAAAATCTGCGAGCTGTCAAAGTGCCTTGAAGGACCACTAAAATGATCGTGTGTCCCAAGAAATTGCTCCCCAAACTGTAACACCTTGTGAAATATTTTTAAAAATAAATGCCGAGAATATTAATTCACTGAAGAAATAGTTTTATGAGGTCGGCAAAAATCCAGTCGACACTACTATGATGTGGGGTCAGTGGTAAGCGTCTTAGCGGACGTCGGCTCTTCGGTCAGTCGTTCTTTTCTTATGGTTTCTCTTGATGGCACTGGATGTCTGGAAGGAGGTAAGTGGCGTTGAATCGATGCTAGCGACGTTGTTGGTGCCGAAGTGGCCACTCTTCTGATTGCACGATCCTCGCGATTGTTCCTGGGACGTCCTGATTGCGACGGTGACCTTATTCCATTTTTGAAACGAAGACCAACCTGCTTCTCTGAGGCCATTTTTATCAAAGTCCGTCAGCTGCTCACTGCCGCCGGTTACGTCTTAGAGGCATCCTAAGTCTTTCGTCTATCAAAGTCATCAGATTCGTTTGGATAGCCGTACGGCGCTCGTACTCATGCTTTTAAACTCTCCCAGTTGCGCAACTAATATGCGCATAGCACACTTAGCCTTGTCTCATTGGCTTCGAAATTTTAATCATTTGCATATCTCTTACCAGACTACATTTGCCGAGTTTCAATTGTAGCTTGATTTCTTCTGGGTGCATATATTTTTTTGCGACAGAGTGTATTTAAATATTATCAACAAAAATACATGCTGTGAAGAAAAACCGTTGCTTCATAAAAAAAAACATTGTGTAAACATTTTTTTAAAAATGAAGAGAATATTAATTAAAATATTTTATGAGATACCTTTATTTTACTTTTCATTATTTATTAGATCAAGGATTGCTATGATGACACTTTGGATTGGACTGATTATTATTTTTGAAACAAGACCACTTTTTACCATTTTTTATACACGAGAACTTTTTAAATCCTTGTCCAGTACCGCAAATTCAAGCTGTTGCAACAGATCGAAGCATTGTGTCAATATTTGGAACTTCTTTAATGGAAATGTATCCTCGCTGACATATACTGAACCTATAGCTAGAGTAAAATTGTTTTATACGGCCATCTCTAATACCTAATCGGAAAAATCCTTCTAAAGCAGTTAGAACCGGTTCAAAGAACTTTCGAATGCGATATTCATGCTTTAACGATCAAGTAATCCTTTTTCTATAGAATACCTCGTTAAATCATAGAATTTAATAATTTTATACACTTTAACTGACGTGTCTAGTTATTTCATGAAATACCTTGTTATTCTTTGAAATAACGGATTTTACACTTTAACGGTAACATTTACATAAGCTGAGATCTTTCGGAATGAAGACACAAACGCTTTTTTCCCGTAATAAGCTTCGCTCGCGTTTTATTTTTGCTCTTATTTATGAGTGTATATACTTGCTTCTAAAATGTATAGTCAAGAACCATTGTTAATAAATTTATATTTGTAAACAACGAGTCTAAAAGTAAATACCTTCAAGATAAAACTATTTATAGCGTTTGGAAGTAAAAAAAAAATCTTGATGTGCAAACTGAAAAGATTTAGCTTCTTAGAAGGTTTAACTATAAGGGCTTTTCAATTAATATGACTGCAGACTGTAGTAAAGTACGAATCCCTTTTTCAGTTCTTCATTTTTATTGACGAACAAGCAAAACAAAGGGAACACAGGTAACTGGACAAAAGCCCGAACAAATCACAAGTTACAAATGCCCGCATTCTGATTACTTCGGGTGGTCCACCCAATCCCTTTTATCGCATCGGAAACAATATTTTACTACTTTCTTTGTCACTTGATTGGTTGAAAGTTAGTATGGTTTCATTCAGTGACATCATTTTGAAAAAAAAAAGTTCTTGTAAAGGGTGTTTTTTTTTCAGGTATAGAAGTTTAAGTTTGCATTACTTTCCAAGATGGCGACCGATTTAACAGCTGTCAAGTGATTTATTCTCAGTTTGTGGTTTGGCAATTCATCAAAACGGTCATCAAGCAAGGCGTAGATTCGTCGAATGCGCCCAAAACGAGATTGCCGTTGTTCCCGATTTTCATAAGCGAATTTTGTTTAGCGATGAAGCGCACTTCTGGTTGAATGGCTACGTCAACAAACAAAACTGCCGCATTTGGAGTGAAGCTAATCCACAAGTGTATGTCGAAACACCGTTACATCCAGAAAAACTGACTGTTTGGTGCGCTTTATGGGCTGGTGGAATCATTGGTCCGTACAAAAACGATGAAGGCCGCAACGTTACAGTCAATGGTGATCGGTATAGAGCCATAATTACTAACTTTTCATTCCTGAATTGAACAATCATGATGTCCAGGAGCTGTGGTTCCAACAAGACGGCGCAACATGTCACACAGCTCGTGCCACAATCGATTTATTGAAAGACACGTTGGGTGACTGCCTAATTTCACATTTTGGACCTGTGAATTGGCCTCCAAGATCTTGTGATTTAACTCCGCTAGACTATTTTCTGTGGGGCTATGCAAAGTCATTGGTCTATGCGGATAAGCCACAAACGCTTTACCATTTGGAAGACAACACTCGCCGTGTTATTGCCGATATACGGCCACAAATGTTGGAAAAAGTCATCGAAAATTGGACGTCCAGATTGGACTACATCCGAGCCAGCCGTGGCAGTCCTATGCCAGAAATCATATTTAAAATGTAATGCCACAAGATTATCTTTCGAATAAAAAAAAATTCATGTCAATCGAATAATACATCGTTGTTTTATTGCAATTTAAAGTTCTATACCTCTAAAAAAACACCCTTTACATGCCAATTAAATTTACAGTTATAGGGAAAATCTGCGAATTTTCGAAAACTTTAAACGAAAGCCCTGAAGAGGTCAGATCCAAAAATATTTAAAGCAAACGAAAGATAGAATGAACTAAATATCTTTATACAGGGTGTTTACAAATTAGTTGGGTAAAAGTTAATTAAATTTAAATGTTTTCAAAATAGAGAAATTCTTAAAATAGAGGTTCTTTAATAGAGGTCCGACTAAAATTTTACCTATTAATTCCTTTTTCAATGGATTAGGTAAATTCAAGGGCCGATAAATCAGCAACAATACCAAAACGAATCATAACAATTTTACTTATTCATGAAGATACATTAAATGTCCATTAGAGTTCAACAATACCTAATGGTTTCTTTTCAATTTAGGAACGGGGCGGTTACTTTAGACAAAATGGCAACGTCTTTAAATGTATAATTAATGGTCAATGTAAGCGGCATCTGTCTACAAAAGCTCTTCCCATTGAAAATTAGTCTAATGAAAAAAGGTCAAAAGGTCACAATATTTCTAAAAGGCGTATAATTACGCTAAGTCATTTAAGCTGGGTAATCGCATGCGCAATTAATTAGGATCTTAATGGGGAGACATGGGAAAGGATGTGTATTCCTGTTGGGTTAAGCAAAGATATTAGCTGTCTTGTGTAACATATTTCAAAGCGTTGGTTATCTTCAAGTGTTTTCTTTGGCGTAAGCTTATTACTGAAGATCTTCTAAACCAGCGATACTGAGCCTGTGGCCCCCGAGTTTTTTCTGAGTGGCTCTCTCATGGTTCATTGCACTAAAAAATTCAATTGTTTAAGAACAATGTATTATTCAAAATGTCGATGAAAATTCTATCAATCAACAATCATATCTACCAATTTTGTTGTAAATGTCGTACGGGTACGAATTGCAAGATTTTTTAAAATTTGTAACTGAAATGGTTAGAAATAATAAATAACAATGAAGTAGAAAATTGAACAGGAGTCGTAACTAGTTTATGGATAAAACTCAGTTTTAATTATAAACAAACAATACTGATTTCAGTCTGGAATTCAGTCAAAGCTCTGTGAGAATCCCCCTAGATTCCACCCCGGACACCAAGATTGATTTGAGGCAAAGAACGACCAGACGACATTTTTACAATAACAAATTATATTTATTCACTTGAATCAATTATCAACCTTCTAATTACAAAGATTAATCAATATGTCTACGTAAATGTAATTGATCCTTACTATTAAATTAAATCATGAAATATGATACACTAATCCACTATTAAACTCAATATCAAACGAGATTACCCGAATAAGAGGATCGAGAGTTACACGCAATTTGAATTACTAGCGCTCATCAAATTCCCACTAACTTTATTATATATTTACTCTTATGATCCGATAATCTAGATTTAAATATCACCTTCCTTTTACTACCTCACTTTCCAGGCGTATCAAACCTTCCAATTGTAGATCAGTGCCTAATGGTCAGTGAGACGCTAATCGCACAATCGACTTGAATCTTCTTAGAACTGCGTCAACCTATCTCTTGGTGTAATAGCCTACTGTTAACTTACAACACTGTCCTTAAATACTTTGACTAATTTGCATAACCCGGTTTCTTCTTTTAGAGCTGGTTGGAAATATACGTGAATTAACAATCCCCAAAGATGCCTAAGAGTATTAGTGATAAAGTGACGAACAGATCCGTCACAACTCCTCTTTGCTGCCAATTTACACTTTATAAATTAATATTTGAAATAAAAATAAGAGAGACTTTATCAAAAGAAAAAAAATCAAATTTTCAAACGGCATGTCAGCTTTCTTTGTAGGACAGTAGAATGTAAACTAGGATCTTGGTCATGGATGAAAGGGAACCGAAACTATCTCAAACTCACTGGCACCACGAATAAATTAATTAATTCGTTAATAACAAATACACAATTAAATTTTACGTAATATATATGTTACCAGCAAAGTATGAAATTCTGGCATTCTATAGAATGCCTGACGTTTTTAGGCAAAGTATGAAATAGGAGAATTATTACATACTTTGCCTAGGTATTCTATAGAATGCCAAATGCTATTTAGGCAAAGTATGAAAAAAGGTCCTAATAAAGCTATTTTATAAATGATATGCATTTTTAAGAAATACAAATGTTATACTAGAAAAATAATAAGAGTGCCATTAAAACATTTTATTCAAAATACGTAAAGAAAAATGAACTTTGTACTGAACAAGATTATTGCCTTTCTTATTAAGAGGACTTGGCCTATTTTGAACAATTATTTTTTATTTATGTATTTAAAAATTTTATTTTAGCATTACATATAGTGTTTTTATTCAAGAAAATAATACGAGATGAAATTTTGAGTAAATTGTTCACACAATTTAGAAAAATTGAAAGTTTTTAAAAAAATATGGAATATTTTAAAATAATACTCCTTTCGTATTTACTAATTATTTAACCTGAAATTTTTTGTAACTTTCCTAAGAATGTCTTAAACAAATTTATGAATTGATTTTACAATAACTTAATTAATGTTAGATAAAAAAATAATAAAATGTAGATTTGCATGCCAAAATTCAACGAAAAAAATGCAAAAATCTCCAACATTAATTTAAAAAAAGTATTAAGTTTACAGCACAAACTAGATGCCTAATTTTGTTACATACATTATACATAAAACACAGGGGGAAAATCGAAGTGATTGATTAATATTTATGGAAGGAGAAGCATTTTGAATGCGAAGAAACACAAACTGAAATAAACCACTGTAAAGTTTGTAATTCTAAAAAAATAATTATTATAAGCTTAAATAACATAAAATATGACTTTAAAACATTAGCTACATATTTTAGTAAGAATAATCGCATTTTCAAATTATTTCAAATCATATATTTTATTAACGATCCATTTTTAGAGAGTATTAATTGCATAAGAAAACTCAAGGAAAATGTTTAAAAAAATTTTTTTCTACATTTGCACAAATTTTAAAGTTTTTTTCTCCACATCATATTGAAATATTATATTTTTATAGAAAACATATGATGAATAAGAACTGGAATGATAAAAAAAATTTTTTTTAAAGACTTAAGGTATCCGACTACGTTCGGAACCGTGATTTTTAAAAAGCGCATAAATGGATACTTTTCATGATATTTAGTGTCACTCAGATTAGAATGCATGCATAAAATTGTTTTAAGGACGTTTTGACAAAAAAAATTATTTAAATATAATATTTTAGCAAAATATTAACTTAGAATAATTTTTTTTCCAAATGTTCTCCTTTTGTGAAAAATTATTCTATTATGGTTTTTTTCCTGTATATAGCACAGACCTCTCTACAGAGGCTCAACCAGAATTTTTGAAAAATTCACATTATTTTCAGAGTTACCACCAATTGAAATTATTATTCGCGTTTTTTTCTTAAAATTGCTCCCCTCTGTTGTCGTAAAATATGAATAAACCCACTTTAAAATCATATACTTTAAAAATTCTAGTTGAGCCTCTGAACAGAGGTCTGAGCTATATACAGGCAAAATATTATTCTAATAGAAGCATTTTTCACAAAAGGAGAACATTTGAAAAAAAGATTATTCTAAGTTAATTTTTTGCCAAAATATTGTATTTAAATAAAAAAAATTTTATCAATGTTCTTAAAATTATTTTATGCATATATTCTAATCTAAGTGACACTAAATATCATGAAAGTTACTCATTTATGCGCTTTTAAAAATCACGGTGCCGAACGCAGTCGGATACCGTAATGAAAAAATTTCACATGCTCACATTTCTAAAGAAATACAAACTACATTAATGTAATATTTAAGAAAAATATCCTGCTTTATTTATAAAAGATTCTTATTTTTAGTTATTACTTCACTTTTTACAATAGCTTTTTTATCTCTCTCATTTTTTTTAATTATCTATAAAGGGATGTTTGTTTATATTTTTCAATTGAAGTTTTCCCAACTTCTAATTTTCAGGCATGCAAAAATGATGTATCAATCGGAAGATAATAATGCGAAGAATATAACTAAATAAAAATAAACAAACGGCATTTTGATCACTTTTAGGATGCCAAGTCCTCTTAAGGGAAATAAACTCTGGCTCATTCTATCCCTCTCTAACTGCTCTTCCAGTTATAATTTCATGCTCATAGGGCTATTCCTTATATAGTTTTTAATTGCTGTAAAATTTAAATTTATTTAAATCCATAATATCTTGGCTCCTGTTTGAGTCTCGGACTTGAAATTTGTGAACCAACTGTTCCCTTCGTCAAGACCCATCCAGTCATATACTTGACTCTCATGGTGTAGGCATGGGGAGGTCTAAAGCACTAAAATATCATGTTCCCATGTTTCTCCAAGGGGTCTGAAAAAATTTCACCTCCAAGGAATTGTGCTTGGGATTTGATTTTTGGAGGTACGCCATATTTTCGTGTATGCGCCAGCCTTACGTGGAATTCGCTCCTCCGGTGCTCTCCCCCCTACAGAGCTTCCCTATTAATATCTCGAGTCCTATGCTACCTTGGTCGACCGCATCGGCTGAATTCGGCCCCATTCCTTCCCCCACCTCCCATTTCACGTTTTTAGACAATTTTTAAAATTTTTTAAATTCCTCATAGATCCGAGGATTTTTGACCTGTATGGATCGGAAGTACAAGGACTCGACCTCCCAAGTGTCTCCCCCGGACAGCATTTTGCCAATGCAAATCCTTACTAGCTCATTTCATCATTTCACTGAAACGGTTCAGGGTGTAATAAAATCACTTACTATCATCATGGAAATGACATTGAAGCGACGTTATTTTAAAGTGTTGGCAAAATGCTGTCCAGGGGGGAGAGAGACACTTGGGAGGTCGAGTCCTTGTACTTCCGAACCATACAAGTCAAAATTCCTCGGAGCTATGGGGAATTTAAAGAATTTTAAAATTGTTTAAAAACGTGAAATGGGGGGAAGGAATGGGGCATTACATATTTGAAGAGCTGATAGGGAGAACAATCGAATCCATATTTTAACATCTATTATCCATATTATTTATTTTCGAATCCATATTTTAACATCTTGCGTGAATTGACCATCTCCTTTAGGGATTTGACGGAAGCTCTAATTTCATCGTTTCCCTGCGATATATAGGTGGTGACCTTCAGGGGTGAAATCATGAGATTCTTTCCTCCCCTCTGTCAATCAAAGAGTCGCACTTACACACAAATCATTCCTCTCGCTCCCCTCCCCACCAACGGCTCAGTTAATTGCTGTATTTCATACTTTGCCGGTTTCTCATTTGGCATTCTACAGAATGCCTGGCAATGTATGAAATAAAAATCATTTCATACATTGCTGGCTAGTTTTAGGCATTCTATAGAATGCCGGGTTTCACACTTTGCCGGTAACATATACATAGAATTATAAGCAATCGAAAAAAAATCAAGGGCTATAGGGGGATTCGGATCCCTAGGACACACCCTTGAGTGCGCCACTAGTGCCCATCTCAATATACATGACCATTGGGCGCTGAGGTGCATGAGCAGGTGTCCCGATTTGGTGGTCAGTCTGAAGCGAGACCCCCAGTGTTTAAGTCCCCAAGCAAGCTTGGTACTCATTTATCGACCCACTGTAGTAGGGGTGAAAGGTTGAGTCGACCTTCCCCAGCCCTGTTCTAAGTACCCTGTTCTAAGCCACTGTTATGGCCTAGGGGTGTAAATTTTGGTATCAATGTCTGCTGCTGGAAAAAAATTTTTTATCGTTTTTTGGAAAGTGAGTATGAATTTGACCACTGGTGTAGCTAGTTCTGAGAGTGCCCAGTACTAAAATTCCTTGAAGGGCTCTCTTCTGGAAAATAAATAAAAATTATCGTGTTTATATATATATAATTTATTTTGTAAGTCAAAAAATTTTACACATGTTGGGGCCCCTTCAGCTAGAAGGTCCCGTATCATTGATACAACTGATGGTGGCTACCCCTTGAATTTGACTGATATCACTTAGTTCATTTGCTTTGAAAATCAAATAAGTCCGTGAACTTTATCAATCTTCGTTAACTGGATGCATACCAAGATCAAACTGTTGCACTTATAATTTTTAATTGTTTTACTTTGTATTTTTATTCAAATTATATTTGAATCAAAATTGAAGTTACATTTTAATTTACTTGCTACGTAATAATTTTGACTTAAAATACTTAAAATAAATTAATATCAAGTTATAAGAAAAGAGGAAAAATAATTATCGACAGTAAAATCATTTTACATACATTTTATTTTCATTGAGCAAGTGTACAAGATTCCAATATCCATTTATAGGATAATATTTTTTTAATTCTGAACATGTAGTATATCCCCCCCTTTTTGTGGCTTGTTATGCAAACATATGGATCAATTCAGCTTTTTTGTAAATTTAATGGGTTGCAATAATTTAATACCCTTTTTCCTAATATTATTTGCAAAAAATAGTTCTAGTTATTACTATATAGTTAAAAGATATTACCTCGTAAGTTATGGAAAAGTTTACAGTAGATAAAATATTTATATTGGTATGTGATTATTGTATATGATGTAACTACTGATATTTTATATATTTAAACAAAGAAAAATATTCGCAATGTCAAATTTTACAATAGGTTTGGTTTTATATAAAAGAAAAACACAACAAGTGCATAAATATAATCCATTAATTCTTAAGTTTTTTTGAAAAAATGGATTTCAATTGTTAAATTTTTTTTTGTATCGTATATTTAAAACACATTAACAAATTAATTTCATTTTTATACCGCTAAAATTGTAAAATTTTTAAAAGAAGAACAGCTTGCAGTGGCATAAAATGACTTTCTTTTCATAAATCCTTGGTTCATTTTTCCATTAAAAATTTTAAACTCTTGTTAAACATAGTAAATATTTAGAATAGAAATAGTTCTTTAAATTAATGTTATGTAAGGCAATAATTACTTTCTGAAAATAATTATTTGTACAATTTTTTTTTAAAAAAAATTATAACACAGATATAAGTATGAAAAAAAATCCTAAATTTTCTTTCTCCTACTGACTGCACTACTACCAATTTCATTCTAACAAAATAGATTGAAACATCTGGCAGCGTACCAAATATCGTCTGCAGTAAACATTAGAATTATCGAATACAATCACTCCGAATTGTGATTCATGTTGACACGAATCATTTCTTAATCACTATAAGTGAATAATAATGGTAATAACTAAATTGGAGAGAAACTGAGAAGAATGCCCAAGGGCTTGGTTCTAGCTTTACTGCAATTGCCACGAATTAGCGCTCAGTAAAAAAGTGAATGCGTGAAAATATGTATTTGGAATGTTTATTTTACTTTCTTACTGGGTACATATACGTAGAAATGAAAGTTAATGTCCTTATTCAATTTATTTTAGTTATTTTCATCGTATTTCTTTGTATTTCTGTTATAAATATTGTTATTTATAGAATTAAAATATTTATCAGAACACTTTTGATTTTATGAATAACTACGGCGTCGCTTCAAATATCTACGGTGAAATTCTAAATTAAAAATTTTTTTATATATAATCAAGATAAATATATTAACATGCAGATAAAAATTTTATTTTATATGAAATATGTTCAAGCATTTAAAAATATTTCAGTATCATAGAAGATGTTAATTTAGAGAAGATATAATTTTTTATTTTCAAACAAAAGGTAAATGGCAACACTCAATCATGAGGCGTTCCTTGTTATGCGTTTCCATGGCTACCGCTAATAACCGATTAGTGATGTTAATAAACATTATAATTCTCAATAACTGAAAGCGGCAGTTAATAATAACCTGGTAATCGTTACTGAGAATATATATATAAAATTAATAATTCACTTTAATTTCTTCTTAAGCAACTTTTTAACTTGTAATGATCCTGACCCTTCAGGACTCGAGCGTAAATGATTAACACTGGCTTTTACCCACCTAACGGGATATAATCGTAACTTCATCTACTAAAAATTAAAATCGTAGAGCATTTAAAGGAGTTCGGCACTTGAAATACTTTTTATATAATCCTCAAATTTTCTGTGAGCAGACTTTAAACATGTTTACACATTTTAATGGAGGAAATTAGAAAACCTTACAAATAGCAAACCTTTTTAAACTAAATTTTAAGGGGAAAAAATTGGACAGTTTTAAAAAATCCATAATTAATTTAATTTGTAACAAAAAGAAAAAAGGCCTTCGTTAAAGTGTTATTTATACTACTCATAACGTAATGTAAAAACTTTATTCATCAGAAGTAAGTAGTTTCTGAGAAAAAGGTACATAAACGTACGCAATTTAACATGGGCTCCTATGGACTTGCCGGACCCCCTTAACCCGTTCAGAACCAGTTGATTTTCCCTGTTAAGCCTACATTCATTTCAAAATTCATGTAAAATCCTTGCTGTAATAAAATTCGCCAAAAAAAAATTTATGGTTTATAATCATTCCAAATGCCATAAGTTCCAAATCCAGATCACACCAATATGATCACGGGACTCAGAAATAGGAAAACGCAGTCTCAAATATGATACCATGTTCCCTGAAGTGATCACATATATGTACTCATGGTCCTGCAGTGGCGCACACAAGGGGAGGGGTCCTGGGGGTCCGGAACCCCCCCAAAGCCCTTGATTTCTTTTCCGATTGATTGTAATTCGAAGTATATAGTGCACAAAATTTGATTAAGTATTTGTTATTAATAATTAATTTTATTAATTAATGATAATTATTTATTGAATAATTAGTTTTTTACTGTGTTTTATTCCCGAAAATCGACAAAATCAAAAGGAGCATGATACAAGAATGGTGAACTTTCGACCCCCTCCCCCTGAAAAATTCCTGTGTGCGGTACTGTGGTCCTGAATGGGTTAAAGTAAGATTACATAAGATATCGTTGAACCTCGGCTATCATGATAAATATTAAAAAAAAATATTTATATTTAATTTTTAATACCATGTCTTTTTCAAGGCACGACTGTGCCTTAAACAATAAAATAAAGGTGTATCAAACAGCTGCTGCCGCTGCAAAACCATTGAATTTTAAATAATTTTATCTAAAATTCCATTGCATTTTAAAAATCACTCAACAATTCATTTGCTTCTCATTTATGACTGGGAGTGGTTGATAAATTTATTATAAATTTCGGGGAGTCGTCAAATAAAATAAAATACAAACTATATTTCATAAGACGATATGATAATCATGAAAATAATTTACGACTTTAATATTCTATTGGGCGGTAACTAGAATAGTCAGCAGACCTATGAATATGCAAACGAAGTGGTTAATTGGCGAAAGATATTCTGCCGACGTGTAAACTAAAGTAAGATAATTGCAAAATTGGATTGCACACAAAGATGCCATCCAATTGTTTTTGATCTCCATTTCAAAAGAAAACAAATTTAAATGGTGTTTAATATTTATAACATGCGTTAACAGAGCTTACAACAAAAAGAAAATTGTCTTCATTTACATGTACTTGAAAGAGTTATTTCGTAGTTCATTCATAAAAGTTTTTTCGTATCTTTCGTTAAGTGTTTTAGGAAATATTTTGTTCTTTCTGCTCTAAAATTGTCCTTAAAGAGAATTATTGACAGTAATTATTGAATTAAAGTAAAATATAAAAAAGTTTTATAAATGATATATAGAATAAAAACTAATACCAAAAGCTATTGGAAATTAATTGTTATACCCTTTTATGGTAAAATTTTACCATCTCTATCACACAAAAAGCGAAATACGAAGAAAAAATAATCTGTGGGGGAGAAAAGTTCGTACGTAAGTTTCTTACAATGGAGTATGTAAATAATTGGCATTTGTCAAACAATGACTAACAAGTTGTAATTCCGATAGAATAGAACAACCAGATGGTGTATAAAACAGAGGACATTCGAAGGTTAAGGGATAATTTCCATGATAATGTGCTCAGTGGCGTAATGGAGAACCTTAGACCCCCTCCTGCAAAATCAGATTTTGGGTCCTAAATCGGATCTTACAAAGCGTTGCAAAACTATTACATAACATAGGCTTTGAGCCCTGTAGAATCCTGCCACAACGCGATCCAGGTGTGTATTTTACGCCACTGAATATGATTCCTTTGACCCACGGAGACTATATCAATGATTCGCAGATGGATTAGCTAACAGTATGAGCAGATCTCACCATCTGGACAGGACGTATAGCTGGATAAAAGGAGCAAGGTGGTCTAATTGTAAGATCGCTTGACATCCGACTCCTGATAATGCTATCATTAGACGATGATGTTAAGAATGGGTGAACAACGATCGTGAAAAATGGTCAAAAAGATAGCGACCAACCAAGAACGAGGCGCAAGGACAGAATGTTTTTCCGATCAGCATTTGCAGTTCCTGGTGTATTTTGTTCTAAAATCCGACGTATTTGTGGAACACCGTTGTCTCCATTGTTTGGCGATTCAGAACGGGAACTGCAGTCACAGAAGTTATTGCGCCAGATTTTCCTCACTACTGCACACTGCCAGATTCGTTTGTAATCCCATGGCTTGAAGTAAAATTGTTTTTATCGAGGAGTTTCGCTTCAATCGAGTCCTGATGATCAGTGAAGTTGTATCTGAAGGCGTCCAGGGCAGAGTTGTGGTATATTCACCTTACCGTCGTCCGTAACACGTCCCGACACCAAAGAATTATGGTATGAGGTGCTAATTAATTTGGCAGGCAGATCCTCAGTTGTCAGTGGCGTAACGGAGAATGTTAGCCCCCCGCAAAGTTAGGATTTGTGCCCCAAACCGAATCTCACAAAAATTACGTACTTTGCGTCAGTCAGACTCTTTGGGCCCCCTAGAGCCCTACCTCCCCCCTCAATGTGGCGCTGCGGGGGGTGTACGTAACGCCACTGTCGGTGGTCTTCCGTGACACCTTTATATCTCCATGAATTGTTTCAAGAGAGTCTGCGCCCCATAGTGTAGTTGTTCCTTTCGTTGATTTGTCTTTTTTGATTTCAGGGATTATTGTGTAAATTTTAAGTATGAAAACGTAATAGAGTATTACCAAATAAAAGAAAAGTAAAGTAGAGTACCGAAAACTCGGCCTAGTGTGGGCCGAAAGGTGACCTAGTCTGGGAAAATGTAGTAACCCTAAATTTTCCCAAACTCGCTCATCTCAGATAATGGAATTAAAAAAGAATAAAAACGAGTGTTTTTTTTTTAGAAAATATTGTACTGCACTTGTAAGTATTGTTTGAATGTGAGTACAACACAAAATAAGTTTGCCCACTTACTCTTGAGCCAAAAAAAAAAGATTTCGTACTTTACGAAGGCATAGAGTATTTATTGCATGAAAATGAAAATTAATGAATTCCCAGAAGAGGGTAATTTACCTGATCAGGCACACCTCAGATAAATACTTTATGAAGGCATAAAGCTGCCTGTAAAGAAAATTTATTATCCGACTTAGCAACAACTGGCTACCTTTTTTAAAAAGAAATGCGGTATGTCCAGCGGGGCCTTGACTGGATCTGCACGCGAAGTTTTTTCAACCTGCAAGGGTCTGACTGACTTAATGAGTATCGAGTTTTCGGGGCTCTATTGTATTTAAATAAGCGGTTTTAGCATAATATATTCATACGGTGCTCTGAATTAAATTCTTTCTCCTCATCAGTATGTTTTACAACGCACGAAAATTTTTCTGTTCTCTAGTAAAATCTTTTTGACTTGTTCTATGTAGCATACATTCCATGTGTGTGTCAACGAAAAAAAATGTTACCATTACGAAATAATTACTAAAAAAAGTGTGTTTTTCTTGATTAATATACTTTTCCATACCAATTTTAGTAGAGGTTTTTCTCAAACCTTATAGAACCATTTTGAATCACCTATAAGTTAGTTCTGTGTTCTCAGGAAATTAATTTTTTGACATTACGATAAAATTAGTAAACCAAGTAGTTGTGTTTCTCCTCACCAATGTTTTACCAAATCAACAATTCCTGTTCTCTTGTAAAACCTGTTTAACTCATCTTCTTCTATATATATATATATATATATATATATATATATATATATATATATATATATATATATAATATATATATATATATATATATATATATATATATATAGCATTCACTGTATCTAAACATAAAAAGTCAAATTCTTACTAATACAGAACATTATAATAGAAAGTTGTTGTAATTTGTTTTTTGGTAATGGCAGTCAATTAAGCATTAAGTTGACTGAACATAAGTCTACAGTTTAACAACCATTCTATCGGTGAATACTATTACAAAATAAGCAATTAACTACGAATCGCTGATGGAAACTACAATAACTGCATACATTCATTATATACACATTACCAAGCTTTTATCTATCATTAACATGCTAAGTTGAAATGTGAGTAAAAATTATTTTCTTATTTTATTTGCTTATCTATCCTTTTCTAAATATGAAAACCTCCAATACATGAGCTCAGCATTTGAGTAAAAATAATTTCAACCAATGGAAAGCACCAATGCAAATATAAGCTTATTATTTTGCACAGAATTAGATTTTAATTAAGTCCTGTCAACCCCTATCTTGAGATATTCTTGTTTCATTCTTTCTAATGAAGATTAATAAGTAGAAATTTATCACAAGCTCTTTATAGGGAAAGGGTTTTTTTCTTCTTCTTTTTCCCTATGGCCAGAAAAATGACGAGCTGCATATTAATGATGTCCTTTCTTGGGAAATGGGTTGCGAATTAGAAGCGTGAGAAAATATTTAGTAGAAATTTTAGACACTTAAAACTGTTATTCAAATTGAAATTAATTGCATTAAATATGATAAATTTCCTTGCACACACATGTTATATTTCCAATAGAGAATTAATTAAAATGTAAAATGGGAGAGATAATTTAGTGGGCTTTTATATCTTTTGTAATTAGTAATTATATTAACACTGTGGCACTGGTTTGGCTAAATTATTAAAAAAAATGAATGTATATTTTCTCGAGGTAAGAACATATTTTCAAGATACGAATAGGATTAGTTCATTTTTAGATTAAAGTGATTTAAAATAACAAGTCAGTGTGTTGCATGTTTTTGTACATCTTTTTTAACAAATTAGGTGCACCGGAAAGTTGTGTCCGTTCAAGTTGCAAGTTTCGAAAAATATGCACATATTCACATTTGACGCATATTTGACTTACCCTTTTTATCATTGAAAGTACGAGGGTTGGGGCAAAAGTCATGGCAACTATTTTTTTTTCATGAAGATACCAGTCCGGTTGGAAAATATGACATATACAGACGAAAGGACAAGGTGTTAACTACATGTATGCAGTTAATAGCACTGAAATATCGTAACACAATAATTTATTACGGTTGTATACAGGGAAATATGGCCTTCACGGTGCAAAAGAATGACAATACAGTGCACATAAAGTTGACATGACAAACCTGGGCCTAAAGACCCTCAATGCAGTCCCCTGCTACTGTCCATGGGCTGCTCGATGACGGCACGTGCTAAGTCGCTCTGCACACTGACCGGTCGTCCCGAACGTTAACCATCAGTGGTTCACACACGTCCTTGCTGAAACTTTCCTACCCCCCGTGTTTCTGTACGGTACGGTAGGGCATCATTCCCAAGGGTTTTTACTAATTCACTGGACATTCCATCGCATTTCTCCCTCGGAGAACGGTTATTTTGATGTAAGCGCGCTGCTCAACATGTATTACTTCCATCTCGCACGACACTCTCCAACTGACGGATTTCACGGCCCTCGCTACTCTACTACCAGCTATCACAGAGCCATCTATTATTCTGCATACAAACTATGCCTGTATAACTTCCACACGACACATATACGTTTGCAATCCGTTCACATATCTACAAGAGAGAAAAAATAGTTGCCATGACTTATGCCCCAACCCTTGTATACATACTGACCTAGCAAATATTCTAAAACTAACATGATTCATGTTAGTTTTATAATATTTACTATTTAAGTTCCATTCGTTGAGTATGTGAGGTTAATCGTTGATCGTTAAGTGTGAAATCCACGTATTAGAAACTGTGAACACAGTGACTGGGTTGTCTCGAGATTAGTAATCGACATAGATTCGAATTGTTGAAGTAAGCAACCTTGGAGCAGACCAAACTATCGGGATTCGAGAAGGATCATATCTGGAGTTAGAGCTCCTTGTTAAGTGAATTTCAATAAACTACTATCCGGTAAATTGTTAGGATTTCAGATTGCTCCCGGACTGAAGCTATAAAATTTAATATTTCATAAGTGTAGCTATTTTTAAGATCATGCCTGCTTCTTTCCTCTTACACCCGCAACCCTACAATTATGTAAACTCAAAATCATCTTTTGAGTTTACATGATTGTTAACTCATCGGAGATTACGGAAAGTCTTGATTCTACTCGACAAACCATTTCGGACCATATTCGGAAACTAAGATTGGTGTGCAAATATTCAAGATGAGTGTCGCATAAGATTAATGAGAAGAATTTGAATGATCGAGTCTCTATGCTCATCTCTGCTTCAATGGAACAGAATCAAATCCTTCTTCTATTGGATGGTAACAGGGAATGATAAGTGCATTACCCATGGAAAACATCGTAAGGAAAACAGCATATAGTGAGCCCCCTTCACCTCTAAGCTGTAGTGTATATGGCGGGATATTCAGGAACCAATACATTTTGATACCTTATTGAAACCGAACTAAAAGTTAAGCTGGAAGAGGTACTTTCAGCAATTGGATAATTTAAAAATAGCAATCGAAGGAAAGAGAGAGGCTGGCATTTTTCAGGAGAAAGGATCGATCCTAGGGTTCCGGCTAGGGATGGCGATTCTTTCCGAAAAAGATCGATTCTTAAATCAATTCGAATCTTAACCTGATTGAATCGATTCACAAAAAAATCGAGGTCTAAAAGATCGATTTCTAAAAAATCGATTTGTTTTTCAAATCTGCATTTATAATGTAAATATAAATCAATTTTATGAAAGATAAGAAAGATGCCAAAAAACGATATCTTATCAGTAAAATCAGCGAATTTTTTAGTTCAGGATTTTCGACAATTACAATTATTTTTATTGCCATATATCAAAGAGTATCAGGTACAAAAGAAGACATTTATTTTCTAAATATATTTGTTATATTAAAAAGTTTACAAAATAGATAATATAACTTCTAGTTCCCAATTCTAAGCTTTTTAAAATCAACAGTCTGTCAAGTCTACTGGGATCCAAACGGTTCCGCTCATCACTTGTGATGTTGCCGGCAATAGAAAAAAGGCCCTCATGAGGAGCAGATGATCCAACAATACTCATGTACATCATGGCTATTGAGTGAACGTGATGATAAATACAGTTTTTTTGTTGTTGTTCTTTCCAGTAAATTAACCCTTTAACCGCCAGCACTCTAATATTACGGACATTAAAGATAGTACATTCAACTAATTGTAAATAATTTTATGTTTTTTAACAAAATAGAAAAAATCGAATTTCGATTTTCTAGAATGAAATATCGATTCACTGAATCGATTCAGTGCTACATATTGATTTAAAAAATTGATTTTTTTCTTTTGCCTGAGAAATCGATTCTTCGATTAATCGATCTCAGATCGCCATCTCTTGTGCCGCCCGTCCGCGTCCAAAGACGGACTGACCTTTCGAGTAGACCTAGGTTTTTTTAACTAAGTAAACTTAACGATAATTAAATAATAGAATATATCATCTTTCTCCACATGAATTAACTTTATGAAAATATTTCATTCCAAATATTTTGAAAAATTTAACAATTCCTTTGTCAGATTTTTAGTTTTTCTTATGCATTTGGTGTTTTTTTAAGTTTAATAATTTTTAGTAGATAAATAAATGCATATTACTCAACTATATTCTATATTTAAAATTAACAAATACAAGTTTGATGCTTTTTAAAAAAAGAAATTCCATTTGCGAGAAGAAATTGATCATTTGAGAAAATTACAATTATAACGGCACTATAATTATTTTTGAATTGATTAACTAATTTTTTTTATGATATCATGTTATTCAATTCATTGGAATTTCAGATAGAGCTAACAAAATACAAAATGCTAAAAGTAATAAATATATTTTTTTAAAGAAATTTAAATAAAATTTTTTGTCTTATCAAAAAGAAATCCAAACTTTCTTCGCTCAGAGGAGAAATTTTTATCTTTTTGTATCTCAAACGATGATCGTCTTTTTTTAAATAATAATTTTAATAGCTGTATAAGTGTACAAAAGTTTATTTTTTGAGGGAGGAGCAGCATTTTTATTATTTCTCTCATTTATAATTCTTAAACAATTCAATTTACGAAACTTTTCTTTCGTATTTTATTTTCAATTTCGTTCATTTGTGCATGTGTTCCCAATATATATTCACGAGAATTACACAGGAATTATGATTACCCTTTAAAACCTATGTTTAATAAACGGGAAATTTGATTTAATATACTATGATTCATGAAAGGAATCGTTACATAGCACCTAAAATATATTAATTTGCAAAGACCTTCAGAATAAAATCCACATTACCCACGTAGGGGTTGTCTTTCAGATTAATGTATATATATATATATTGCCAATAATGCTTTTTGGGGGGTTCAAACATTTGCTAGTCTTTTGGACTAACAACTATTGGATTATAGACCCAAAAGCTTACGATTGTTGAGTGCGGAAAATTTCCTAATAGCTGATATCTGCATGAAAAAATTAGTAAATTTAGATATTTCAGTACAAAATATTCTCACTTCCTTAATTAATATTTTGGTGCTGCCATCTGTTGATGAATAAAGCATTCAAATAGTGGCATTTTAGGTTACACACGAACGAAAAGTGACAATAATTTACACTAATTTTTTAAATGGTAAATTTTAAAATAGAATTTATAAGAGAGAATAATACTCATATGAAATATCTTATATTACTTCTGCAAATGTGCTCTTCTTACATCTGCAAAGATATTACTTAATGTGAACTTAATAAAGATTCAAAACAATATATCAAATTTTTCAGAAAGTTCCCTTTCCTTCAAAACCGTTTTTAGAATATTGCAATATAATGTCATGAGCATTTTTTTTGTGCTATAAAAATTACTTTTTAAACAAATCAATGTACGATGTCTATCTAAAATTATACATCACTGCACATCATTAATTCTCTATTAAAAGATATTTTTTTCTACAAGTCAAACATTTTATTAGTAATATATCTCAAACAATAAATTTTCAAATTGTGAGTGGGCCAAAACTTTCAAAAAGATTATCAGAGTTATCAGCTACTTCTATATTTGAAGAATGAAAAAAAATGGATGAAAAAGTGAGCTGAAGTATTTCAGGATCTTTATATTTTAATAATATATGTATATATATGTTTCACAGAACATAGAAAAAGAAAAAGCGTGTGTTAAAGTTTCTTACAACAAAAGCGTTAGCAGTAAAAAAAGCTTGCATATCGTTTGAAATGCCCAGACTGAGTGAGTAAGGGAATATTAACGTCGCAATGTTCAGCTACACGAATGCTTTTGGCGACGGACCACGTAATTTTGAAACATGGTCAAGTGACGTGGACGACACCTGAGCTGGCTAATTTTTAGGTATGTTTGCCATGTAACGCGAACCCCATTTTTTACGAAAAACCCGAAGTATACGTATGCAAAAATTCTTATGTTTTGAAGTCATTTATTTGAGGCATTTCCCCAGATTTTTGAAAACATAGTATATTTCTAGAATGGCAACTTCATAAGGTATTTCCTTTCTTTTAAATAAACATTGTTTCGATATATAGATAACTCTTAATTTTTTTGTGCTCTCACGTCTTTCATTTTTTTTTTTACTCTTAAAGCTATCAATTTTGTACCCAGTGTATAACACGTAACCATAAATTTCGATCTTATTTTCTGTTTTAAAAGTGAGCGTTAAGCGCCGGATTTTAAGATAATTTGCAGTTAGTATTGTAGTATAGCAAATAAGTCTACAACTTCTACATTTATAGAATAATTTGAAGCTTTAAAGACACAATATGACGAACACATGTGTGCTATAATCGCAAGAATTTACATTAAAATACTGTTATATATATGTATAGTATAATAAAATAAAAGTGAAGAAGTTCTAGAGAAGGAAGTGCTAAAGAAGGAAGAAATTGGAAGTCACAAGACACAACAAATGTAGGTACAAAAAAGTCTTTCACCTAAAACCGGAGAGCTATCATGATTTCTTAAGCTATCGCTGAATTATATATATATATATATATATATATATATATATATATATATATATATATATATATATATATATGTGGGAGTCCGAAGTCCGAAAAAATCTTCGAATAAAAATCAGACTCTTCAGAAGGCGGGATTTTAGATTGGCGAGATGGTTTGTCTAGGGGTAAGTATTTAAGGGTGAGTGATGAATTATTAATTTAATCTAAGTCATTTAAACACAAATACTTCAAAGTAAAAGAGAATTTATTTAAAGTTAAAGGGAAATATTTACAAAAGGGGATATTTACAAAGAGAAAGAAATGCAGGAAGTAGGTTACTTAAAAGTTGAGTTATACCTTTAGAAGACGGAGAAATAAATCTTTCTCATTCTTGGATGTTATGACTGGTGGTGCCGCGCTGGGCGCGGAAATGCGGTAAAGACGCGACGTGTTGAACAAGCAGTGGTTAGTAAGCCTCTGCCGAAAAATTATTCAAGCCGGAGCTACGAAAGCTCACTAGATGGCGCTGCTTCGGAATGCAGTAATAAATAAAATTGAGATTTATGGTCCTCTGAAAAGGATATGACTCAACCTTTTAAAAAATGTTTCAAAGGGAAAATCCTACATATATATTATATATATATATATATTATATATATATATATATTATATATATATATTATATATATATTATATATATATATATTATATTATATATATATATATATTTATATTATATATATATATATACACTGCTGGACAATTGCTAAGGACGGATCACAAATTGCTATATAGCATAACATTAAGCGAGTCATGAGGCCTAGTAGGATAAAATATAGTTGCCACACTGTTCAGACATTAGAATAAAGAATATTTATTGTTCTGGAATGTACAAAAGCTGTGAAACATCTGAAAGAAAAAAAATGTTCATTTGATCTGCGTACGGAGAAATGGAACAATGCATCTAAAAGTCAGCAGGCACCTTAAAGAAAGGTATCAGTACGGGATATGTCCACGTGAAGTGTGAGGCAACATTCCACACGTCGTACCATACTTTGCACAACATTATCCAGCAGCTGTTGAGGCAATTTATCCCATTCCTCTGTGAGTGCACGGACGAGGGTGTTCTTGTTTGTCGGAGGATAGTTTCGACCAGCAACTTGCCTCCCCAAAGCATCTCACACATTTTCAATGGGGTTTAGATCTGGAGAACGCGCTGGCCATACGAGACGTTGAATACCCTCGCTGTCTAGACAATCCTGAACAGCGAGTGTTCGATGACATGTTGCGTTGTCGTCCATAAAAACAAATTTATCACCGACAGCACCACGGAAAAGACGAACACGAGGAAGTAGAACTTCATCAATGTATTGTTGGCCCGTCATAGTCCCATTCGCAACCACATGTAGGCGCGTACGGCCATTGATCATGATGCCGGCCCACACCATGATACTGCATGTCGGATATCGGTCCTTTTCCTGGATATTTTCTGGACGATAAGCAGTACCACTCTCGCGCCAGATCAGTTGGCGTCTACAATCCGATGACAGACTGAACCTACTCTCATCTGAGAATAGTACGCATGCCCAGTCCTGTTCAGTCCAATTGTGATGCTCACGACATCATTGCAAACGGGCAGTACGGTGCTGTCTGGTCAATGGGACACACACAACAGGTCTGCGTGCGTATAGTCCTCCTCCCCTCAAACATCTGGCAACAGTTTTTCGGGAGATCTGCTTTCCTGAGGCAGCAAGAAACTGATTTGCCACCTGCTGAGCTGTGGTGCGCCTGTTCCTTTTTGCTGATAGGACGATATATCTGTCTTCTGCAAGCGTCGTACTTCTAACACGACCTCCCCGTGCCGTCTACTACACATTCCAGTAGTTTTAAATGACTTCCACAGCCGTGAAACAACGCTGTGAGCGATGTCGAACTCCCTGGCAACATCTGTTATTTTTCGCCCTTCTTCGATCTTTCCAATAATTCGGCCACGCATAAAATCATCTATGTGATGTCGGGAAGACATGCCAAAAATTTTAAGTTCGTCTATTAAATCTTTCCTGTAAAACTTTGACTTGAAACAACAACTGTCCACACGCGTCAAAACCTTTAAAGCTCTTATGAACGCTATCACGTGATGAACAGACGTGGAAAAAATTTGCATACTCAAACTTCTTCTTACTAATATCCCGCACTTATTCTAATTTTCCACATTTTGCTTCCTTTCATTTTGTGGTTGCTATGGATGATAGTGTTATCCGTCCTTAGCAATTGTCCAGCAGTGTATTATATATATACAGGGTGTCTACAAATTAATTAGGCAAAAAGAAGGATGTATTGCATGTAATATATAGAAAAAACGTATTGTTGTAAGATAGAGAAATAGTCCACCATCCCACAAATGTTTGATGTGGCTTCCTTTAGTTACTCTGCAAATGTCCCATAAGTAAATTTGTTATTGCCAAAATTTGTCATCATATGTCCGTTGATCAAATTAATTGCAGTGCTGTTTGCTGATTTTAGTTCAAGAATGGACATGACCTTTTATAAAATCCCACACAATGATATCCAGGGGTAAAATATCTGGTGATCGTGTTGGCCATTGAATAACACCTTTACTCCCAATCCAAACTGGAACTTACATCTTTGAGGTAAGATGTAACTTCGTTGAGGTCGGTACAAGGCTTGCCATCCTTTTGGGAAAATGTAACCTCTCGGCATTTTTTTCTCTGATAATTGGCATAAAGAAAATCGGTAGCATGTCCAGAGAAATACCATGAAACAATGGTATCTCTTTTCGGGACTCTTTTCTTGTATTCTCGAGCCAAATTTCGTGGTGCTTGCTCAGCACAGAATGATTTTCATGAAACCAAAGGCAGCATTTCGGTTTTACAGCACCGTTGTACGTCTTCATTATTGTATTTCCGAACAAAGAATGATTACCACTCACTATAAAAGATAGCGTCGGTTACGACACCTAACGCCATCTATGAATATAAATCTAGGATATATCACTACTAGTCTAATTTTAAACGGGTTAATTTTATATAATATTTTGGAAGTTCTTAGCTTGCGAAATTTACCAAATAATTTTTAGACACCCTGCATATTTTGAAAGGGCCGTCCGTCCACGTAGGTTATAATTTGATTCATAATAAAAAGCAAATAAAAAAACAAACAAATTGAAGCTTAAATTTTTTATTGTTATTGTGTTCTATTCGGAAAAAGTCTCGAGTTTTTTTCGAGTCCTCAGCATCAGGGCAAAGACAACCTTAAGTCTGTCAATTATTCATTTTTTCAGGAAAGGGGCATATATTTCGTACTCAATATCTTCACCGGAAGCTAGGACCTCCGATATAAAAATAATCTACTCTTTCATTCACTATGTAGGAATACAAAAAAGGCAGCAATCAACTAGATAACATTCTATCGAGAATTCCATCGTTAACTTATTCAACTCTATGTCTCATACCTTAGAAATGGCACGAATCGTCGATGCTGGAATGTCTGTCACAAAGGCCATTTTAGTCAAAATCTTAAAATAAGGCTCGTGCAGGATTCCATATTTATCTATAAGTGCTCCTACCTATCGAAGCCCAGGTCAGGGCAGAGAAAACTGACACCATCTACCAGAAATATTTATGGAGATAGCTGACGGTAGACAAACATCATCAATAGGTTATTGATAGAAGACATTACCATCTCCAATATTTGCAGTGGGGATTCTCTCACCGTTTGGAATTCCATCTTCTTTTTTTCCTTTTTTCTCTTCTCTTTGCTGTGAGAGGTTCTTGGGAATGTGCTGCTCCACTTGGGTGGGCCCCAGACTTGTTGGGTGAAGTGTTCCACAAACAGAATTCCTTCCAGAAAGTCTGGGCCTTCGCGCATAAGAGAAGAATTGCTGCCTTTTGAGATAAATCAAAATGACATGTTTCAAAATACTAAGGTGGGCTTGAGACAAAAGAGGATGGATATTAACATAAGAAGTAAATGTTGGAATGTACGAAAACTTGCTTTAATGTGTTTGAAATGAATCATAGGGGATAAGCGCTTATAGATTTGAGATTCTAAAACAGTTCTTTGAAGTTGTGGCAACACGAGTGCAGGTTGTGTTTTTGACAAATAAGTATATTTTATTTTTAGAATAAATAGTTTTTGTTTCGAATTATTATACAAAACAAGTAATATAAAAAAAATCCTACTTAGGTTAACCAAGAAAAATTTTGTTTTAGTTACTTTTTATCAAATAATTACAATTAATATAAATATGTATATACATATGACATAATCATAATATTAAGTGGCAGTCAATTCAATTCCTACCATTAGCTCACACTCTCTATATATTTATTTATTTATTTATCTTTATGGAATTTTTAATCGCTAATAAAATACATTTTAAAGCTCTCAATTGAGCTGAAATTTTATATACATGATTATTCTGGATGACAATACAGTAATTTAATAAAAATTAATTAAAACTAATTATTTAAAGAATTACAAATGCACCCACGTTGACATCATTTTTGGCGAATTAGCGAACATTTTGGCGACTTGTGTCAAAACTTGAAAAGGTTTTTTTCTCATATTCTAAAGCGTTCATTTGAGCTGAAATTTTCTAGACCCAATTGTTTGTGGTAAAAATACGATAATTTAATTATAATTAATTAAAATTAATTGGCTGAAACTAATTATTTAAAGAATTACAGATACAGCCACGTTGGTTTCATTTTTAGCGACTTGGGTCAAAACTTAAAAAGATTTTTTTTCTCACGTTTTAAAGCATTCAGTTGAACTGAAATTTTATGTACACGATTGTTTTGGATGACAATACGTTACTTTAATGATAATTAATAAAAATTAATTACCACTTAATATTGGGATCCTGCCATATGTATATACATATTTATATCAATTGTAACTATTTAATAAAAAGTAGCTAAATTTAGCTAAAGTAGCTAAAAAGTAGTAATTTTTCTTTGTTGATCTAAGTAGGAATTGACTTAAAATATTTTTTTATATTACTTTTTTGTTTTTATTAATTATCATTAAAAACTATCGTATTATTATCCCAAACAATCGTGTAAAATTTCAGTTCAACTGAATGTTTTAAAACGCGAGGGAAAAAAATCTTAAAGTTTTGACCCAAGTAGCCACAAAAATGATGCCATTGTGGCTGCATCTGTAATTTTTTGAATAATTTGTTTTAATCAATTAATTTTATTAATTATAAATAGATTACCGTATTGTCATCCAAAATAATCGTGTATATAAAATTCCAGCTCAATAGAGCGCTATAAAATGCATTTTATTTACGATTGAAAAATTAAACAAGATATAGGGAGAATATAAACTAATAGAGTAGAGGAATTGAAAAAAATCTCTGAAAACAGTTTTTGTTATTTTGCAAATAGGTTGTCAATTGTTATTTTTTATTTAGCATAATAGTTTTTGTTGAACTGACAAGTCTGTTATTTCAAAGTGATATGTTCTAGGGAATGAATGATGTATAGAAGATGTACAATAGACAATTGTCTATTTAATCGGCAAAGAATTAGAAATTACGTTCGAAAAAAAAATTTCGACGATGTAAGACAACCTTTTTTCATAATATTTTTTGTAATAGGGAGAACAAATTCCATTACGAAAGAGGTCTAAAAATATTTGCCTGAAGGAGAATCTGTTATTTGAGAAATGATATTTTCTAGGAAATAAATGGTTTGTAAAATAAATACAATGGACAAGGAGGAAATGAAGGATACAAAAGGAAAAAAAGTAATTGCTAAAATAAAGTTCTTGCCAAAACACATAACATATCTTTATAAAATATTTAATAGGAAAACAAATAAATTAAGATTAATATCTAAAGGAAATATATATTTTTTTTTACAAAAAATTCGAAACAAGAGGCAAAGTAAAGAAGAAAAAAGAAATAGAAAGAAAAAAAAAATGTCACCTGCTAAGATAACAAAAATGCAAGGTTCATATTAATTTCACTCACAAAATTCTTGAAATATTCAAACAATTCTATAAAGTCTATAAAAAGTAAACGATAATTAATGACAAACTTTTAAGCTTTTCAAAAAAAAATCTAGTTTCTATAAACATTAAGTGATTTTTGAAAAGTTTTTAAGGAATGAATCAAATTGATTTTAAACATAAGCAAAATCACATTTATTTTAACGATAATTACTTATAATAAAATAGTTTAGTAATAATAAAATTAATTAAATGCGGTACTTTTTAATTTATATTGTTAATAAAAAGTAGTAACAATATCATTTATTTTTCGCTTTGTTTCCTTAGAAATATCATTAATAAAAGGAAATATAACAATTGCATGGATGAAAAAGAATTATTACGAAGAAATATAATTTAATAACAATATAATCCAACACTTCTTAAGCTAACAGATATTTTTATAATAATACAATGCAAAACGATTGTTCCGTGTCTCAAAAGAATTTCAAAATTCCAGTTTTATAACAATAGTACAATTAATAAAAATGTTTCATAATCATTAGCACTTTATCAATACGTTATTATTCAAATGGAATCTAAGTAATACAACATCTTACAATTGACGTAAGTAATTATTAAGATATATCTCTTCATAACAAAGGGAAATTAAACAACGTGAATGTGTAAAAATCAGACTTGCTCAAACATTGCCTTTCTATTGCAAATAAAATATATAATTAAAAATAAAGTATATACCTTTTTGCTTCTATTAGCATTAGAATTGGCAACTTACTAGAAATTCCTGGCAAAGAGAATTTTTTAGCTCTCTGTAAGGTAAAAGCAATTTCTTCGTTTCATGTTTGTTAGTTTTAAAGCGCATTTTGTACTTTTTATTTAAAAAAATAATAATAACAATTGTAGCTTAGCGGTGTGAAGGCTACAAACTTTGTATAGTTGACTTTTTTGAATTTGACACGTGAATTTCAATTATTGGATACTGTTCAGTAAGTCGAAGCGATAAATAGGCAAATTTTGCAATGGATCATTGCCGAAATATCGCTAAATACCAGTGGCGCACACAGGAATTTTTAAAAGGGGTGGGGTTCCAGGGTCGAAAGTCCACCATTCTCGTATCATGCTATAATACACCGCCCAACATATTCTTTTGATTTTGTCGATTTTTGGAAACAAAAAACAATAAAATTATTGAGTAAATAATTATCAATAATTAACAAGATTAATTATTAAAAACAAATACTTAATTAAATTTTACGTACTATATACATAGGATTATAATTAATCGAAAAAAAATTAAGGGCTTTGGGGGATCCGGACCCGGGGACCCCCTCCTTGTGTGCGCCACTGCTAAATAAAATTATTTTTCGTTCCTAGGGTGGTACTTAAAATAAATTTACAGATGGTAATTAAATAGAATGGTAGAATAAGCAATTTTTAAAATGATTTGGAATAAAAACTTGTCGCCAAAAATGACTGCTTGGCGAGATTTTTTCCCGAATGACTAAACCAGGGGTGGCCAATCCGCGGCCCGCCTTGAATAATTCTGCGCCAGTGAGATTCATTAGAAACTTTACAACAGGGGTGTGTAACTTGCTGCCCGCGGGCCACATGCGGCTCACAACGAACATTTTTGCGGTCCAGCCAGTATATCGGCTAACAATAATATGTTATTAAATTTCAAAATTTTTACCGAAATAGGAAAGATAGCAATAGAGAAGAGTCAATTTGTTCTTTTATTTATGCTTATTATAATGTATTATTCGAAATAAACTTACTTTCTCAAGAATATTGATTTTTCTTGCAGCCCACCTAAAGTTAAACCTTATTTGTTTGGCCTGACCCCCTTGCCTTACAAAATACTATTTCGTGCAATATTTTTGTTTTTAGCGTTTTTTGTAACAAATAAATCCCATAACTGTTTCTATTTTATCACATTGCTTCTGTTACTGCGAATCTTTTTTTTTATTTTCGAAATTGAAATTTATCGAACATAAATCGCGCCTCATCTTAACGGACGGAAACCTGCAAAATCAATTATGATGGGCTAATACACGCATTGAGATCGACTTGCAAAGATTAAGTCAGGGGTGCCCAACCCAAATCGGTTGGTGGGCCACGTAAAAATTTACTAAACTGAGGTGGGCCGCACATATCAAAATAAAAAAAAATTATTCAATTTACTATCGTACAGCATTCAAAATATGATATGATCAACATTCAATTATTGATATGATCAAAAAACACCAAGTTTACCTTTTACTGGATCACAATCAGAACAAAGTTGAAAGTCGACCGATTGCACTTGTTGGTGGAAGAATATCTCTTAACCTACAAGGTTCTTATCTACAGTAGATTTATGCTGCCATCTGAGGTTACGTAGTAGAGGTTATGTGCGTAACATCTTCACATTTTATACTTGTGTTACAGTATGTTTGCATAAAATTGATTTAGATTTTCAAAATTTTTATTTCAAATGCAAAAAAGCAATTAAGTAAAGAAGAACAGCTTTCTAATTATTATACTGTTTATCAAAAAAAGTTTTTTTTTCTGTCCGATAGCCAAATGTTTAGTTTCTTATTGTATGATATTAATTATTGCACCGTGATTAAATATATATCATAAAATGAAAAAGTTACATAATTTCAGAAGGTTAAAATATTAAACATTTTTATTCTGCTGCCGTAATTATCTTACATTTCTACTAGCTGGTCTGACAGTCCTGAGGCAACTCATTAAATCCATCCTCAGATTCTTTCATTGCCAAATAAAACAAGAAAAAGACTACTAATCTGAACTTAAAAATATAGACATAAATTATTTCTCTGACAAATAGAACTAAATACACAACTCACTCTCAACGAAGTTCTCGATGAAAAAGGAATAACATATCCAAGCTCATCTGCTTTCCTTCATCCATCAACACCTGTTATTACAATTGCTTGGAAGTCAAATGAAGGAAAAAAATTATTTCGGTAAAAACTGCAAGGGGAGTGGTGGGGGTGGGTCAAAACACGATATTTTCGATTCAACCGTCTGTAGTCCAAATGTCTAAAATAATATAGACAGAAACTTCAATTGGGCCGTGGGTTGGGCATGCCTGGACTAAGTGAAAGAGTTGAGAAACAAATATCTCACTAATTAAACATTATTTGATCGCTGCATTATTATTATACTATCTATGCATGAAAAACAATGAAAACAATAATAAATGTGTCTCAATTTGTTTTAAATTTTCACTCCAATAAATGTCAGTAATGAGTTCAAATCTAATATGAAGAGACATATTTTTATATGCGGCCGCGGAACTAAAATGTTTTTCCGAAGTGACCCGCGAAGTCATTTGGGTTGTGCCACAACTGTTGTTTTCACTGAAGAACCGTAAAAAACTTAGTTTTCGTGTGACTTGTTCTGGATGATAGAAAAGTCAAGTGTCTTTCTTCCCTTTTTACCATTGCTCTAAAATTAAAAGGTTTTTTTCAACTCCTACTATTAGCTCACACTTTCTATATAATTATTTATTTATTTATCTTCGTGGAATTTTCAATCGCTCATAAAATACATTTTAAAGCTCTCAATTGAGCTGAAATTTTATTTACATGATTATTTTGGATGGCAATATAGTAGTTTAATTATAATTAAGAAAAATTGATTAAGACTAATTATTAAGAGAATTACAAATACAGCCACGTTGGCATCCTTTTTTGGCAACTTAGCGACCCTTTTGGTGACTTGTGTCAAAACATGAAAAGGTTTTTTTCTCACATTTTTTAAAGAGCTCGTTTGAGCTACAATTTTCTATACACTATTGTTTTGGGTAAAAATACGATAATTTAATTATAATTAAAATTAATTGACTGAAACTAATTATTTAAAGAATTACAGATACAGCCACGTTTGTTTCCTTTTTAGCGACTTGGGTCAAAACTTTAAAAGATTTTTTTGTTCTCACGTTTTGAAGCATTCAGTTGAACATAAATTTTATATACACGATTATATATATCTTGGATGACAATACGATACTTCAATGATAATAAACAAAAATTAATTGCTGTGATTCTGTCCTATGTACGTACATATTTTTATTAATTGTATCTATTTAATAAAAAGTAGCTAAAATAAACTTTTTCCTTGTTGATCTAAGTAGGAATTGACTTAATTTTTTTATTTTACTTGTTTTACAAAAGTTTTCTACCTGCTAAATCTCCAAACCACAATCAAAAGTTCTATCTAATAAAAAATGACATCACAAATTCATTTTTGATAAATCATATTACAAAGGGAACATTTTTTTAGCTGTAACTGAGAAACACAAAGGTTTCAGAATTAAGGATAAAACATCCTGAAATTTGTAGAGATCAGACGCGGGGATTTCTTACCACAAATGAAAGAATGCTCCGGTATTAATTTGACTTCTCTAATTTAAGAAAAGTTGCACTTGTATGAGTACTACCCCATTATTTTTGCATATTTTCTACTATCTAAAGGCCTCTCCCCAGGGGACGTTTCCTCGTCTTCTAATCGACCTAAATCGGTAGGAGGTAAAGATGGATGACCAAGACTAACCATGATAAATCTAATTTATTATTACCAAAGATATTCCAAAACAAGCAATCTATATAGGGAACCTTTGGAGTGATATAAAGAGAGCTCAAACCTTATGTAAATAAACGCACGAAATCCGAATAGTTTAACTTTAATCAATGCTATCTTAATAATCCTAACTTCCCTAATTTATTCTAGTAGTTAAAATCCGTCCTTTATTCACGCGGCGTAATTCTGATTCTTACCGTATCAGTACTGCTTTCAGCGACTCCACTCCTTTTCCTTCTAATCTACGATTGTTAAACTTTTACTATATATACACTAGCTAATTTGTATATCATGGTTTCTTCTTGAGAGGGATGGCTGTAGAATAACGCGATTTCTAAACCCAAAGATTCCCCAAGAGGATTATTAGTTGAAAGTCACGTAAAGCCCCGTCACAAGTATCTAACTATTTTTTATTCGAATCGATTAATTTTTTTCCCATATTAAAATACATTCTGCATTTTATTTGTTGTTATTAATTACGTCATACAACCTCTTTGCATTTTGAAATGAAGATTTGACTACTTATGTAATATTTCTTAAGTTAAAAATAACAATGTATAAAAAAGTGGGAACATGAACTGTAATCACACAAACTTGATTCTCATATTGGTACTTTTTCCATCTGATAATGTGCTCCATGTTTTTAGAACAGTACGCGAGATTCGAATGAGTTTTATTTTCGCCCAAAGCTGGGAGTGAGTTAATCCAAACGGGATTTAGACAATGGCATAACGTACATCTCCGCATCGCGAGGGACAGGATTCTAAGAGGCCCAAGCGGGTCGCATGTGGCCAGCAGACCTTTTTTGAGTGGCGGCTAATTGCACTAAGAAATAAAATTATTGGAGAACATTGGACAAAAAATTTAACAGGAAATTCTAGCAATCAAATGTATTAATTTTGCGATGAATTGTTTCTTTTTTTTTTAATACTAGAACGTAAGCAAGAGGCTTGGTCATAGATGAAAGAAAATAGAGATTATCCCTTAACAGTAAATATTCATAAAAATAAATATGTGTGTGTGTGTTGGATAGAAAAGTTAATATAGTATTAAAATAAAAGCCAAAAATGAGTTTTAATATTTTGATCAATTTTGTTTGTCAATGTTGCTTTGGTCTTATAGTCTGCTTTTTCCATCATCCGCATGTTGCGACCTGCATGAAATGACTGTCATGTGTATGCGGCTCGCGTGAAATACATATCATGTGTATGCGACCCGGCGGGAAAAAAGGTCGAGTACCCCTTCTTCACTGGATTGATTAAGACCTATAGAAACGAACTAATGGGAAGCCAGCACTTCAGCACAGTGGCGTACACCGATTTCTCTTATGGGGGGGGTACATTTTACAAAACACGTAGACGAAAGCTCTAAGGTGAACATTAAAAGTTTTGGCCTATGTGAAGGGGTCAAGCTCCTACACCACCGCCCCCTCCTTGTGTGTACGTCTCTGCTTCAGTATTCGAGAGTATATAGTGGATGCCATCCTATAAATTAATGTTTCCTTAAGAGGTCTCAGGGATGTTCACTTTTTCTCGAGGGATGAAAGTATAAACAATTTTCAAACACAAGCATAATTATTTTAAATTTAAATTAAACAATTAGAATCTCTTACATATTATTTACAAAAGATTATGGCTTCAAAAAAGTACAAAATGTTTTAAATATAATCAGAATTTTAAAATTTATAAGAGCATATGAAAATATGTAATAAATATTAAATAATTCTTGCGTTGCGCACGATATTTTCTAAAATAGTAACCTCGGATGTATACAACTTTATAGAGTTATAACATGTATCATACTCTTTAAACCCTACATCATTTAAGAATAATATATCTTTTGTATTTCAAAATAATTGAAAAATATTGAAATTTTTAAAAATTTTTTTGAAAATGTATTATTTTTTAAAATATAATTTATTATTCTACTAATATAAAATTACACACTACAGTGTAATAAAGATACATTTAACTTTATAAATAATTTTATTGCTAGTAATTAAAGCTACTATTTTTGAAATTAGCATGCGTAACGTAAAACTTAATATTTCTTATAGAAATGTTTCTTATTTTCATATGTTTATAATTTTTAAATTTATGATTATATTTTAAACATTTTATACTTTTCTGAAGCCCCGTTCCTTTATAAATAACGTGTAAAAGATTCGATTTATTTAATTTTAATTTCAAAGAGTTATATGTATTTGAATATTGTTTATATTTTCAGCCCTCTAGAGAAAGTTAACACCCCTGAGACCCTTACAAGTAAAAGAGGATTTTCAAAAAAAATCCCCTCGTACGAGATTTGAACCTGTTCAATATCTGATCAAAACTTATTGGGATCAAAAGGGAAGAATTAACTGTCGAACGAACCCAATGAAGCTTCATCAAGTTCAGTCATCCAAATTTCCAGTTCAAATACTTTAACATTTTTCGTTCTTACCCATTCTTACCAGACTGAAAATATAATCGCGATTTGCTAATTTCATATTTGCTATCAGTTTTGTCATTAGTTCTAAATTTAGTTGATAGATGGCAGCAGCAAATATGAATAGAGCAAAAGTGTGCGTGCAATTTTCTTGTCCTTGGGAAGGTCGATCCAAACGTGAAGCTCGGACCGTCCACTTGACCTAGTAGACAAAAGCGAAAAGAACAAATTGAAGAGTTAAGTACTTCATTCCTCCTTCTATATCTAATGAAGCTAAGTACCACTTTGGGAGCATGTGAAAAACCTAGCCTTTCGAAGAATTGCGGTTAGGAACTAAACATTTCCTCTTTATAAGGTTCTCCATTCCGGTTTTTGAAAGAGAAGAATTCATTTTTTGATGAGTTTTCTTGTTTGAAGAAATGACGGGTTCTCTTGTTTCAAGAAATTGCGGGCTCAAATTTCTTTATAGACGAGGTTTGAACAGATATAAACAGTACTTGAACAGATATAAACAGTACTTTGTTGCAGATTGTAATTGATATTTTCCTTTTTTCCTTTGCCGTATCATGGATCTGTATCAAAAGAAAAAAAAATATTTATATTTTTAAAAAAAATTGCTTAAGTTTTTCGCGAACAAAGAAAATACTACGAGCAGTTGAACAGATAGCTGGAAATACACTTCAAAATGAATGTGATGAAATTATGCTATACATTAAGCCAAATTTTTCACAAATATAATGATAAAAGTAACAAGTGTTACTACAATGCTCGTGATTTTGAATAACGTCTTCATTGGAACTTTCTTTCTGGTTTGTGTTAGAGATAGCTGATGGAAAAAAAAAGCAGTTTTTTCCTTGAAATAAAAGTAAAATGTATGTGGATGACTTTATCATCTTTTTTGGAGAAACAATTTAAAATATATTTTTCGAAACTTTTGAAAAACTATATCAACAGATAGCCTCAACAGATTTAGCATGTTTCAGCCCTTCTGCAGAGTGCGTCTTTGATGGAATCAGGACTCAAACCCATAACTTGTCTAAGGCTCCAAGAAATAATCAAACTTAAAAATAAATGACTTTTAACAAATGTTGCTGTTACTTATGCTATCTGATCGACAGTAACATCAGTTCAAGGCCCACGAAATTCATCGCAGCAAGGGTCTAGGTCAAGGGTACTCTCAACCTTTTTTTCTGCTGGACCCCATACCAGTAGCGCACACAGGAATTTTTCAAGGGGGTCCGGGGTCGAAAGTTCACCATTCTTGTATCATGCTCCTTTTGATTTTGTCGATTTTCGGGAACAAAACACAGTAAAAAACTAGTTGTTGAATAAATAATTAGCATTAATTAGTAATAATATTAATCATTAATAACAAATACTTAATTAAATTTTACGTACTCTATACTTAGAATTATAATCAATCGGAAAAAAATCAAGGGCTTTGGGGGGGCGGACCCTCAGGACAGCCCCCCTTTTGTGCGCCACTGCCCCATACATATGTCAGCCATTTCACGTGGGCCGCATACATATGTCAGCCATTTCACGCAGACCCCATACATATATATGTCAACCATTTCACGCAGGCCGCATACATATGCCATCCATTTCATTCGGGTCCCATACATATGACAGCCATTTCATTTAGGCCCCCTACATATGGCAGCCATTTCGCGCGAGCCACATACATATGTCAGCCATTTCACGCGAGCCACATACATATGTCAGCCATTTCACACGGGCCGCATACATATGTTAGCTATTTTATGCGGGCCGTAACATGAGGTTAAACGGAGGGGGGAAGGGGGGATGCTTTAAGACCAAGATAACATTGGAAATTTAAAATGTGAAAAATAGATCAAAATATTATGACTTCTGTAGTGCTTTTTTTAATTATTATTTTTTATTTTTGTCACTAACACTAAATTAAAAGAATTTAAGAAACGCTCCTTTACATTTTTGCATTAGTAAATGGTTTCATATGCTTACCAATAATACTACAAACTTCATAGGATGTCTTTTTTACTGCTGTGACATTACCACTGAGAAAACACTTTGTTGCTGTTGCAAAGAATATTCAATAAAGCCTATTTTTACATCTCTTGAAAGAGATCTTGGAGGAAAAGTGTCATTGATCGATTTCTGTTTACTGGCATTTTTAAATACATCCCTTTCGTGACAAATCAAACAAGTACTGATCCGTGTTTGTTTTTCACTACAAAACAGTCAACCTCGAAATCATTTGAATATTTTTCGCTTGCAAGGTATGAAGGATCGTTAAAAATTAATTCCATCCGTAAAAATGTCGCTATTCTACTGTTGTTTGATATCACTAACCGTAACCGTTACAAATTGAAAAAGAATATCAATTCGCAGCCGGATGACATCGACAGCAAAAAAGCAAAATGGATACATTTGATTTCGTGTCAAAGAATTTCCCACCTAATTTTTAATACATTGTTCTTAAATAGCTGAATTTCTTAGAACAATAGGTCATGGCCGGACACCTAAAAAGGCTTGGTCAACCGCAGGTGGAGTGTCACCATGCAAGGGACAGAACGTTTTTGCTCGGTTCCACCCTAATTTTGAGGGAAAGCATCCTTAAGTCGTGGGCCTCCCACTTCTCCTCCCCTTCCATCAACATAACGAGAGGACTTGCAGCTCTCCCATGCCGTGTACTCTCATACCGCAAAGGTACTGTACGTTTACAAACATACATGTCTTCTCCGGGATTCGAACCCAGGCCCAGCAGCAAAGCAGTCGGCGTCACTAACCCCTACACCGGATGGGCGACACTTTTAACATGTGTGAGGCACCTCCCCGTGGGTGCCCCATTTCTACATCATCTACGCAATCTGTATCTGTAAGAAAGAACGAAGAATCACGCAAATCTGTCATCTTAATATTTGTTTATTAGGATCTTAACTTAAACACTATATACAATAGTAATAGTCAAATTAGGTAAATCTGGATTGAGAAGACACAATTCGTATTACCAAATAATCGCGCGCGTAATTTACCACTATGTCTAACTTTACAGATTACCTCTAATCTCATTAATACACGCAGTTTCCTTATATCTTAATTTAAGACGCTTACCGCTATATCCTAGGTAACCGCTATTCTCTTGGTCCTAACTGACGTGGCTTTACTCCTTGTGGAATGGTATCCACCTTTAGCTTGAATACACAGGTACGGGTGAGTTAATTCTTGAACTTGGAATTTCCTCTAACTTTAAGTTAATCTCTTTTAATCATAAACATAGACCTCATATAGCAACTTCACATAGCCACCCACCGAACGCTAAATTTCTACCATATATAAGATTCCAAATTTGCATTCGCACGTTCCTCTTCTCGAGTTGGTTGGAAATAATTCCCATTCTGGCCCCAAAGAACCCCAAGAGGACATTAATGGAAATCGCGATGAATGCCACGCATGTAAATGATTTTGAAAATTTGTATTTTCTTTATGCATAGTATTTTCTTTATGTTTTACTATCTGGCATTAATCAATAAGATAAAAATTCAAACTTTTGATGCGCATTTTATTTCAATGCATTAACAATTAATACCTTTATTTTTTTTAAAAAAAAAAAAGCCAAATTCATTGTTATTTTCAACCCAATAAAACTTTGGAAAGCGAATTTAGAAAAAAAGGAAGTTGTATCTCACAATTTGTACTTATAATATCGTCTGAGAAATTATACCAATATGTGACACAGTACACCATTTGTTAGTGGTCAATTAAAATTCCAAAAACGCCTTGTCAAGACAAGGAAGTCTTAACTAGTTCTTCGTGAAAGGCTTTCGTAATGAAATTATTTGTTAACATGTACAACTTTTCTTCAAAGAATATGAATTGAAATTCTACGTAAATGCTCCTAAGACATATCTTACCTGAAATGGCAAACTCTGAAATGAATTTTAAGTTGCATTTAAGCTTGACGTCATAATTAATCAAGGTTAGACTGGATACGATTATGTAAGAAAGAATTAATTGGTTGGTAGGAATTACAAAATGTATAAGTAATTATTACTATTCTTTAAGCACATTTTTTTCGATTATTTTTTGTGGTTTCTTTTATTATAGTAATTAATTATGTTTAATGAAGAATATATGTTTTAATTAATGATTGATGGAGAAATTAATTTAAACTTTTCGATTTCGAATCATTTATTTTTTTAAAAATATTTCAGTATATTTTGAAATTACAAGTATTTATTTTACTAAAATATTCACATTTTTTCTAAAATATTTCGGAAATTCTATAAATTAAAATTTTAAGTTTTCAAACAAGCATTTGGCATCAGCCGTGATATTTTATAAATAATAGGAGATGAAGAAAAAAAAAATAGTCACGCATTCTTTTAAATTCTAGGGTTGTTTTTAGCTAAGATAATGGTAAACAATTAATAATGATAAAAAAATACGAGATTCACAAATAAATATTAATAAAATATATCGACGAAAAACATCAGTTTTATTACAACGAATTCTTTTATCTTACTGGAATTCTTTTATTTGAATTATTTATCTTAAAAAGTAATAGTGTGTGATTAGTTGTATTACATTTCAGTATATAACATTTAGTACTTATGCATAAATTAAGCATTTGTGTGTTCAAGAAAATTTTTATATTTCGAATAATATTGTAATTAAATCAATTTTTGATTTGTGAAGATCCAAGATTAAATCATAAGAAAACAGGATGATCAAATGGTGTCGCATGTCGTTTTTGTTTGTTTTGAGCCAATAACATCCTTGTTTGCTATCTTCTTTATCACTTTCCAATGACGTCATTGTTTACCTACTTTAAAAATGAAATAAAAAAAGTCATAATGTATATATACTAGCTGGTATACCCGTTCTTCGCACGGGTAAACTGAAAAATTAAACAACACAAATTGAAGGATAAAGCAGTTTTTAATGAGATAAGTTTACGTGAATTTCAAATTAAACAAAAAAAAAGCTTTTTGCATATCTCAGCTGGAAAAAAAAAGAAAGAAAAAAGACATCTTTGTTAAATTTTAAGTCTGTACATCTAATAGCTGACAAAAAGGATTTTTTTTATTTATAACTCCCCATAACACTCTTGAGGGTCGATTTTTGAAAATACCTCCCTAAGCTTCTCAGCAAAAGTAACACATTGTTAAAAGTTTTCTGTAATGAACGCTTAAAATAGTGTAAATAATTTATATCTGAAAGTATTATACATTAATATTACATTCTGTTGTATTTATTTTATGTTAAAATTATAATATACGCAAGCAACGCTGTTTCATAAAATATAATGGCGATTCAATGAAAAACATAGCGAAATGTTAACCATGAAGTCAAGTTGGCAAATGCCTAGCTACTTTCGTAGCTCGAGCTTTATTACAGCTTTATAAGACCCGCCGTGTAGGGGCGCGATGCACATTAATACTTTATCCAACCGCATTATGATTTACTGCGGGTTTTTTTCATACAATATTTTTTTTGGATCACTACATTTAAAATTAAGGGATATACATAAAAAAAATACTCCACTTTGGAAAATTTAATCCGTTAGAGATAATAAATTAAAGATATTCCACTGTAAAATTAATAATATACACCGTTCACTTAAAATAAGTAGTCAAACCACATTTTTTAAGTTCATCATTAACATACAAAAACATAAGACACTTAAATTTTGACATCAACTATTTTTTCGGGATAAAAATAATAATCTTTGCAATCCGCTGAAAACGCCGTCAGCTGAAAACGCAATATCTGCTCCAAAACTATTCGCCTTCCCCGCTAAAATACTCATCATAGAACCCGTGCTGCCATATATCTTGGAAGAGTGTATTTCAAAGAATATTCCTGTTAAGTATTGGTAGAATAGTCCTTCTAAGTTGGTGTGGTGTGGTAGTTAGGAGAAGGGGTGCCAGCTCAGGTGTCGTCCACGTCACTCGACAATGGTTCAAAATTACGTGATGCGTTGCCAAAAAGCCCTCGTGTAACTGAACAGTGCGACATTAATATTCACTCACTCTCACACTCCAAAAAATACAGTACAATAGTTATTGCGTTTTTAAGTATAAAAGTAATTATATCTGCCTTTTCAATTAAAATTATAGCGTTATAATTAACTGCTAACCACAAACAGATTTGGAAAATGTGTCCAAATGATGCAGTGCGAAAGAGAAAGTTTATTTACTTTAAGTACCAGAATTGATAAAAGCATTTATTTTGAAGAAATATCAATTTCTTACTACCAAATGTGCATAATAAAATCATAAAAAAACATTAAAATAAAGAGATTTATAATAACCTCTCCCTTCAAAACTTAGTATTATCGTGAAATAAAAAAGCATTATGCTGATCACAGGAATTAATTAGAAGCGTTTTCCCAAACAAAAGATAGATATATACTGTGATGGGCTTTTTTGCAGCGCATGCCAGAATTGCTTGAAGTTGGCAGAATTTTTTCCTACTTACTTGAAAAATATCGTTTTATTTTGGACACTTCATACAATATCTTTATAAATTATAGCCTAAGTGTTATTCTGATGTATAAGCTATATTACTGTAAAGTTTCATTAAAATCCATTTAGTTGTTTTTGCGTGAAAGACCCCCCAAACATCCTCACAAAAATTTCGCATTTATAATATACACTGGTGTGCAAAAATTAAGGACGAGACGGTTTTTTCAATATAACTTTGTACAAAAGCTTTCCAAATCAACACATTTAATACCGTAAGATCCCCAATACGTAAGGACATGTGTAACGTTAGCAACACTTACTAAAACAGAAATCAGAGGGATAAAAAGAAGCTTTATTGAAAAAGTAGCATGGAGCGCAATGCGACTGAAGGCCGAAACATCCCTGTGATGGGTGTCCAGCAAGAAACATCCGGTCTTTAGTAGGGGATATGATCTCCCCTGACTGCTAGGCAGGTTTCACAGCGTCTGCCCAGGGTGAGAATGAGGGTGTCAATGAGTTGTTGAGGCATTGCTGCCCATTTATCTTGCAGCGCCAATCGAAGCTCCCGAATCGTTACTGGTGGTAAGGTACGAGCTGTCAAGCGTCTGCGTAGAAAATCCCATACATGCTCGATGGGATTGAGATGCGGAGATCGTGCCGGCCAATCCATACGTTCAATATCCTCACTCTCTAAGAGCTGTTCGGCTGCTACTATGCGATGACATGGTGCATTGTCGTCCATGAAAAGGAACTGCAGACCCATAGCGCCTCTAAAAAGACGCACATATGGAAGAAGAATCTCGTTACAATAACGGGTCCCGTTGACTGAACCTGCGTCGAAGATGTAAAGGTCTGTACGACTACCAAGCATGATGCCTCCCCAAACGAGAACACCGCGACCTCCATACCTGTCCCTTTCAATGATGTTCGAGGGATGATTGCGGCTTCCCCGCTCTCTCCAGATGAGTATGCGATGAGAATCGCTACTCAAACTGAATCTGCTCTCATCTGTAAAGAGTACTCGTCCCCATTCATTGTCTCTCAATTCCGGTGTTCCCGGCACCACAGAGAACGCCTTCTCCGATGGGCAGGCGTTAAAGGTACGCACCGTACAGGGCGTCGTGCAAACAGACCACCACCGTGCAGTCTTCTGGCCACGGTAAAACGCGATATCGGTCGTCCAGTCGCCTGTGTCGTGTGTCTAGCGATTTCTCCCGCTGTCTGCCGCCTGTTTCTTCTGGCCTGTAAGACAATGTACCGGTCATCTGCGGGTGTGGTTCTTCGTGGACGTCCACTACTGAACCCCCGGATAGCAGTTCCTGTAGTTTGAAATTGTCTCCAAAGTCGTGAAACGATGCTGTGAGCAATTCCGAACTCTGCAGCCACACTTGTCACACTGCGGTCTTCCTCCAACTTCCCAATGATTCGACCTCGGGTAAAAGCATCCAGATGTCGTCTAACAGATTGATTATTCGCCATTTCTCGCTGAGGCAGCAACTCGGTGTGATTTTAACTGCTATACGGCGTGCAATCTCTTTGCCAGAAATACTGATCTTACACCGACAACATGCTTTATACTACTCAGACACTCCCCCATTACGTCTACCTGCATATCTGCGCATGTGCTACCGTACATCACCTTACTTAATCTCCTGATTGGTCTTTCTGTCCGCTCTGCCTCTTCGTTCAGCTGATATGCTAATTTTTCGACTTCGTCCTTAATTTTTGCACAGCAGTGTATATTAGATATCAGATTTCAACACACACACAGGGTTTATAATACATAAAATTTTGCTAAGAGAGAAAAAGAAGTCAAATTTTAATAAAACGTAGGGAAAAAAAAGAAACGATATGTATTTTGTATGTTAACGATCGAATTTATTTTTCTTGCTGTGATTACATATACTTATGGCAAACTACTACGATTGTGTTTCCATTGTTACGACCTTTATTGGCACCTTCAGCGGGTAATTTTTGCCAAGTAAATATTATATACAAAATTTTAAGTTGAAGAATCGTTTGACCCGAAAGTGGGCAGAAAGAAAACCAAACTTCGAAAAAGCAATTCTTGATTAATGTCTGTTGTAAAATTCTTAATTATTCTGTTGAAATTCCTTACTGAGTTTCTTTTTATGTATAAGTTAATGTAATACATCAATGGATTTATAAAATGTAGTTTAATTTTTGTATGATATTTACTTTCATTCAATATGAATATTCACTGCTACAACATATTTTTGGAAAGTAATTTTACTATTGGTGAAAGCAGACATTTTTGAAAAGTGGTCAGGTTCACTTTTTTGGCAGCCTTTTGGTGTCTAATATGTAACTGAAGTATGTAAATCTGTACACAAAATGTTATTGAAAGAATTTCTACTTTAACCATATGAATTACATGTAAAGCACTCATAAACTAATATCGTATAATATAAGAATGTATTAAAAATATATCAACACATTAAAACCCGGAATATTTTATACAAATCACACGTAATCACAACGCTGAATGAAAATTGAATAATTATGGATCCTTAAGGCCTTTTGAAATCATGTAAAAGAACAAGAAAGGATTTTTTTAGAATACATAAGTCAAAATACATTTTTAGATAAAACTATACTCGAGTATCAATAAAAGCTGCTAATACTTATGAAAAAATGATCCCATGTATATTTTACAACGCTCTTTAGATTTGTTGTTGTTACTTATGCCACCTGATTGACATAAACATCAGATCAAGGCCCGCGAAATCCAACACGGTAAAGGGCTACATTTACGCCTGTCGTTAGCCGTAGCTTTGAGCAAAATACAGGTGACAGTGCGTTTTAGCTCAATTCCACCCCAGTGTTCATTGGCCGTAGTGGCCTAGTATTCAAGGTAACAGACTCGTGGCCGGCGTGTCTTCAGTTTGAGCCTAGCACTGCTGAAAACCCACCACGTAGGGGGTCGATGCACATAAAATCGGTCGAGGCTCACACGTCCTCCCGTTGGTGTGGTGTGGGAGTTAGGAGAGAAGGGTGCCAGCTCAGGTGTCGTCCTCATCACTTGACCATGTTTCAAAATTACGAGGTTCCTTAGAGTGTGGCGTTAATAATCAGTCACTCCCCCACCCCAATTTTAAGAGAGAACACACTCACTTAGCACAAGGTATTAGAAAGTTCATACTATTAATATAATAATAGTTCAAAGATTATTCGCGATCACTCGCTCGTCCTATTCAACAGCCGAAGTAATTACTAATCGCTGATTGACTCTTCACGGTCAAATAAATACCAACTAATCATTATTCAAAATAATATTCACAATTTCGGCGCGCAACTCCCTATTTATAGTCTGGACGGATTTTTCGCGAAAAATACATCATAGATCGAGATATTAGTAGATTTCTCCATTAATTTCCAGAAGAATCCATATGGTCATGAACTTGCCAAAAGTGGTCACCAAAAACACCAACATGGTCTCAAAAATGATACAAATTTGGCTCTATATCCAAGATTTAGCCAAGTTTCCATTACAATGTAAGGGACGGCGTTGTTTTGTGAATATTACATAAAATAGATATAACATAAGTAATATAAACATATCCACACATCTAGATATAAATTATTTACACTATTTTAAACATTCATTGCACAAAATTCATATCAATATAAATACTTTATAACTCTTCGATTTGCTAATAATGATAATAATTAAATGGAAAAGTAAAACATTTATTACAATGTATTGAATGTTTATGCTTTTTAACGATGAAAAAATCGGGTGGGGCTGTGCTGGGGCACACAGCCGTTGGTTTTCACGTGAAACGTCTATGTTAGCGAATCGCTTTTAAAGTAAAAGATTGAAATAAATAAAAACAGGATTGACGGTGTTTTAAGTATTTTAATAAAAAAGAACAGATACATAATAGAAACATAAATTATTATTACAATTAATATTCGACAACGATTTTATTTAACATAGGTCTGTGATATGTGAAATAAGAAACATACGGCATAATGTCAACATTAATATTTCTGGTGAACGTACAGTCTATAGTGGTATTGCCTAATGTTGTCGGTGATGTTTGTAAGTAGTTAAGGCCGAATTCATTCCTCATGAACTCAACAAGATAGCTGTTCTGTTGTGGATCGCAATTGAAATCGCCGCATAGAACGATTGGAGTCTCCAAGTCTGGCTGAGAGTTCGGTATTAATTTTGTTAAGTTTGCTGAATATGGCAGGAGTGATTGATAAAGACATAGCTTAACAGCTTCAGCCGACGCCTTAGGATGTATATATACGGCACCGAGGATAAAGAGCGTAAGATCTTCGACTTTAACGTCCACCAAGCATATGTCACCGACATTATGTTTTCTCAAGACTGAATTTCCGCATGACTTGTTGGCATTTACTATGATTTCGCTACAGTTCGTGGAGCTTTGTAGGTTTCTGTAGATTGCAGAACCTCCGGCTGCAGGAACTCGCACCGGCAATTCAGATGAGGTAGACGGACAATGTGTACGATGTTCAAGTGCGGTGTTATTACTTGCTCTTAGTTCGAAGCCATTGATCCTCACAGTGTTCGCGCAATTCATCCAAGTCTCGCTAATTACCATATAATCGGAGTTCATCAATATATTATCGCTTTCAATATCTCCTGCATGGGCAACCAAACTTTGTGCATTGAAAGCAGATACGATCAAAATTAATTGCCGTCGTCGATGTAGGTAGCCACCCTGGTCTTCATTGCGTTCGGCTAGGACGTCTCGCTTACAGAAGGCTCTTGCTTGCATTGACAACGTGGGAAGGCGATGATTGGCCATCCGATCGTACTCGTCGCGAATATCTTTCACCGTTGGCGCCGTGCTGCCTCGCCCGTGATAAGATTTAAAATCGTCTTTATCATTGGTGAGATACAGACCGTCAATCGACGTTACTCTACTCAGCGCAACGTACACAAGCTGTATCTGTTGTGACTTATCGTAGTTGAAAACGACTTCGTCGAATGTGCCACCTTGCGACTTATGAATGGTGATCGCGCTTGCGGACACAACCGGAAATTGGTTAAGTCTACACTTGATATTCCCACCGAGCGGTATGTTGGCGGCTCTGGTCACAATAGGTGTCCACTTTAAATCTAACACATCACGTTTGCACATAACGTGGGGCTTCGCTTTTACTCTACATAGTTGGCCCATGCTTTGATTTGGAAACTCCAGCCAAAGGCGCACTCTCTTCCGAATTCTTGTTGAGGTTGACGGCTGAGGTTCAACATCTACTTCTGTCGTTCCATAGATTGTCACCTGTTCGTCTTCGGTGAGATATTCTATATACTTAAGCGTACCGATTGCGCCATTCACTAGTCCATCTTCAACATCTAAGTTCATAGTAATTATATATGGATAACCGACAGCTAGTTTTAAACTGTACGGCAAGCCGCCCGACTCTACGACGCTCATTTTGTGCAAGTTGCGGCGAGCAGTCGCGAACTCCGTTAGCGTATTGTAGCCAATCATCTTGTCGTCTGCAATATTTTCGAACTCAGGTATAAAAGCGTTGTTGCTATATGCGTCAACGTCGTGGTTGCGATGGAAGAGGCGAACAGTCGCGGGTACGTTTACTTTACACCAAGCTCTACTTCTCAAGCGTGATTCGATCAGAGCAATTTGCTCGGTACCGAGTCTCTCACCGTTACCGATTTTCGTGAGTATTTCCGAGAAGGTGGAATCACACTTTGTCTCATTACCTGTTCGAGTGGATAGTAGTCCAGCGATTGCCACAGCACTGGCCCACAGATCGAGTTTCGCGGCCCTTTGTAGACGGGTGAAGCATTTACGGGCGGTAACTGATGAAGATCTCCGCAGAAGATGATGTTAAGATTGCCAAACGGTTGGTCGTGTACACCAGTGATCTCTTGCAAGCGCAGGTTTATTTTATGTAGCACATCACATCCAATCATGCACACTTCGTCGATTATGATACATTTCACACCAATGAATGTACTTCTGTAATTTTGAAGCATCTCTCTTGCCATAGTGCCGATACGTCTTGATTGAGTCGCGGCGTCGGCTTTGCGACGTTCCCGAAACCGTCTCGCTCGCTCGGCGCCGGACATTGGGGTACCTGTGTATGGTCCATAGCCCCCTCTTTCCAACGATAGCCGTGATTTATATTTCTGGCTGGCTCTTGCACGAGCTGAAGCCGACATAGCAAATGTTTATATATTTTTATCACTTTCTGGTTATTTTTAATATAAATACTGTCTAAATTACACTTATTTTGGTATGAATCAATCGGTTTCAATAATCTTGATAAACACACGAAGGAATCACCGCGCTATCAAGTCGGAGTCACGAGTTACACTGAATAGAAACGAGCGAGAGCGCCGGTTTCGCACAGTTAACGCAGTACCCCTCCCCCGCCGCCCCGCTCGACCCAGACCCGGACTCAAGGTCATAACAGCGAGCTGACTATATAAGTGAAATATTCACACCACATTTTTGTTTCTAGGACTAATAGTTTTGTAATTATTAAGGTACGATGATATAGACCTTTTCGTTACGGTCCACTTTTTGAACCTAGTACCCGTATGTTTCGGCGCGATTTTAAAGACGTTTCACGTCAAAAAAATTAACAAATAATATCTGTGTGATAAATCGCAAAATGAATGTTTCCCATTTTCAAACATCAATCTCAATACAGTCCCATCCTCGCTATCGAGTGACAAGATTTTTTTACTGTAGGTATAACGGCTTTAGTGAGGAGACCATAGTTTACAATACTGATGGTGATATTTGGACTTTTAACAGCTGATGGCATGTGGGAAAGGCATCTATCTTGTCCTTGTAAATGTTATCTATCCAATACATAAGCAATTTACAAATGTGGAAAAAGCTTTTAGTACTATCAAACAAAAACCAATAAGTTTTGTTATCTTTATCTGATTAAATTATTTTGAAGATATTACCCACCAACAAATTACAAAAAATCTACTCTCCCATCTCTATTTCCAAAGATTACGTTTTTATCTTGATTTATCATTTCGAACTTGCTTCTCCCAGTAGCCATTTTCTTGTTTTCCGCCATCTTTAAAAGAGATATCTTCATTTTTCTTTTTCTGGATAAGCACAAGAAAAAATGCACTTCTCGAAGACTGAATCGAATAACAATTGGTCACTTCCTATCAAAAAGATGTAACTCACCTTTCCTTTTTCCATAAAAAAAAGATAACGAATAACTAAAAAGAAATAACAAAATGCTTAATGAGCGATGCTAGTTTAAAATTTATGCTTCGTATAGTAAAGGGTAATACGCCTTGCGCAAGATAGTACCGTAATAAATTATTATAAAATAACAATAAAGATAAGTAGTCAGAAGGTGCTCATGAGAATATCAATGACAGTTCACGCCTTTCTGCATCTCCGACTATTTTGTTTATCTCTTAAAATAACACCTTTTTTCGATGACATCAGGGGTATCTTCTTCCTTTGTTGTTCATCCCTTGATGCGTGGTGTCTGATAGGGGCGGGGACACACCGATTTCCAAAATGATTTATTCCGTATAATTATGCATCATTTATTTTCCTCGCTTTTCAAAAGCAATAGAGACGGTCTGTAATAAAGATGTAATAAAGAGTTGGTTTTGTGCAGACAAGTATGGACATGAAATAGTTCTTGTATATCTTCATTTAAAACTGATAGTCAGATCAAGTACGTTTTTATAAACAGATGATTATCTGTAAGTGGATATATTGTACAATAGGTTATAATATTGCTTAATGGTATCCTCGTAATGTTAGTGGCAGCGGGTAGCCTAGTGGTCATGATCATGGAAATGTTGCTAGCGTGTCATGAGTTCGAGCCCTTGCGCCATTAAAAACCTGACACGTAGAAGGACTGATATGCTAATGCCATGTTAAATCTGCCGAGGCTCAAAGTCCTGTTGGCGTTGTGTGACAGTTTGGAGAGATGATGCCTACTCAGGTTTTTGCCCCTTGTCATTTGACCTAGATTCGCATCGACTGCCAATAGCCATCGTTGTGGTATCTGAGGCTGCTGTTGGCGAGAGAGAGTATGGAACGTTGGCGCGATTTGGTAGGGTTAATTTATTTTGAAAGAGGGTTTCTTGACCCCCGCCGGGGAGAACGGGGTTGGATCGCAAGCGAGGCGGTCATAGGGGGAAGAGAGTCCCTTGTTTTTGTTTAGCGCGTAGCGCCTAAACCAAGGATGGCGAACCAATGGCACGCGTGCCATTGATGGTACGTGGCACAATATTTTGGGCACGCTATTGATCAAAACGGTTTGCATTTTAATTCAAAATAGCAAAGTTCAATATGAAGAATTACGAACAAACGCCAGTGATCGATTGCAGTTTTCAGCGAGATTTTCTCAGTTCAAATAATTGTAGTGAAAGCTAAAGTTTTTTATGTACCCTGATGTGACTTCATTTAATAAACTGAATTTATTCCAATTCGATTAGTTGTAAACTGAAGAATTTGAAATGCAACTGTGTGTGATTGATTTCCAGTGTAGTTCGATATGAATTCAAAAATTTGTTGAAAAAATGAGAAAGTTGGAATTGATTAAAACAGAAAGATTAACAAGCAATCTATGTGGTAGAACCCCTCTCAGTATAGAGGGCGCTGCTTGTAAAAACATGCGTTGTTAACACCAGAGATCTTGTGTACGTGACCGAGTGCAGACGCACTCCATATTCCATTAAACTTATTATTTAATCTTACACTTGTCTTCGATGATTTATTCAATTTAATTGAGTCAAATGATTGTGATGATATGAGCGTTGATTGATATAAAAGTATTCTACCACTGATTAACTGAACCATCGATGATCGTAACACTATGTAAAGAAAAAGTACGAGTAACGAAATTTTGGAAACATGGAATTCGATTCCAGATGCATTTAGCTGTTTGAAGCTAATAGCTAATGCTATTTTAACCATAGTTTTATCTACCTATACCTGCGAGTCACTATTTTCAGAGATGACAAACATTAGATTCACTTAGAAACTGTTTGGCAGATGACTTCGATTCTCCTAAAAGTAATATCTAATCTCAGCTAATACAAGTTATTTGTTCCCTAATCTGCCACAACAAATTTCGCCCTAATGTTATTTTAATTTAAATTACACGTATAAATGAAACATTTACTATACTATACAGTGCAAAATGTATTTTTGTTGTTGTAAATAACGAGTTTTGAGTTGCTAGTATTTAGTTTCATTATTTTCTCAATAATCACAAGTCAAAATTATTTGATGGCCCGTATATACTCCATTAAAAATTTCTTAAAGAAAAAATGGCACGTTGATCGAAAAAGGTTCGCCACCCCTGACCTAAACTGTGTCGGGGCGAAAAAATTGAGAACGTCGGCGAGACACCGACGTGCAGGTGTAGTCGGGTCAGTAGCGCACACAGGAATTTTTCAAGGGAGGGGGTTGATTGATTGAATATTAACGTCGCGCTGTTCAGCTACACGAGGGCTTTTGGCGACGGACCACGTAATTTTGAACCATGGTCAAGTGACGCGGACGACACCTGAGCTGGCACCCCCTCTCCTAACTACCACACCACACCAATGGGAGGACGTTTCAGCTCTCGACAGATTTAACGTGCATCGCTGCCCTACACAGCGGGTCTTTAGGGGTACTGGGTTCGAACTCGTGACAAGGTAAGCCACGATCCGATACCTATACCACTCGGCTACCACGGTCTCAAGGTAGGGGGTCCTGGGTTGAAAGCCCACCATTCTTGTATCATGCTAATTGTCACTTTGTCGATTTTCAGGAACAAAAAACAGTAAAAAACAAATTATTGAATAAAAAATTAGCATTAATTAATGAAATTAATCATTAATAACAAATATTTAATTAAATTTTACGTACTATTCACTTAGAATTATAATCAATCGAGAAAAAAAATCAACGGCTTTTGGGGGGGCCAGATCCCTTTGGACACCCCCTTTGTGTGCGCCACTGGGTTTGGTAAAAAGAGAAAAATAGTCTCTTGGAATTGATTTCAGATTGTAGTTTGATTGTTAGCTGATTGTGTTTAATTAATGTACCGTATTTAATCAAGAATGATATATTTAATCAAGAAAATATGTTCATCAAAAGATTTATTTATCTATGTATTGATGGATGTGAAAAGTTATTAGGAAAAGTAATAAAGATATTACACTCGTGTTACTTTACATTGCGCTGTTACTAAACACTCAGTCACTTAATGTTAAACAGTTACTAAAATGTTAAGTAGGTCACAAGTTTGGAACATTTTTGGCACAAAAGAACGTTCGAATATAAATATCACATCTTGACTTCGCTGTCCATTGATTTGATTTTAATTTACGTTTCATTCTGAAGCAACACGAGGGCCATTGGTGACGGACCTCGTAATTTTGCACATTGGTCATGTGATGAAGACGACATCAGAGCTGTCACCCCCTCTCCAAATCCTCACACCATTCCAACGGGAGAGAGGACTTTGAACCTCAACATATTTATCGTGCATCAAGTAGTGTACACAGACCTCTTTTGTGTATAGGGGAGGGGGCATATTTGAAAAGACACCTAAACGAAAGCGCCAAGGTGTAATCTGTATGCTAAAAATCTGTCACTCTATGGGGATTGAGAGGGACGGGGCATCAGTCGTGTCTATGAAAAACAGTAAATACCACGGGATTTTAGAAATATCACTCAGGTATTTCTGCGTCAAATGTATAGTGTCCCAATAAAATATATGAACTCTTTGAATGACAAACTCTAGCTTTTTTATGATTCAGAAAAGTTTCAAAAGTTCAAATAATGTGAACAAATGAAAGAACTAGCCATTTAACGAGAGTATTCCGATGGTAAGCAACTGTGACACAGATACAGCTGATAACACTGTTCGATTTAATCCAAAACGTTCATAACCATTTCTACTGGTATTTGGCTACCACTCACAAAATTCAATTCTCCGGGGCACAATCATCTTCAATGAGAGCGTAGACTAACTAGGAATATATCTTTTCCATTGGGCACGCTTCGAAATGCGATGCACATTTGATTTGGGAACTTTTGTCTCAGGAACCACTGGCAGAACAGATTTTCTGGGTGATTGATAAAACCTTTCAGCGATTTCTCTTTCTCTTAAAGAGCTGATGGATGGTAGAGGTCTTCTGGAATGGTTCTTCGAGACATTCTTGAAAACTCCTTCTTCCTCAAACTTATCTCGCAAATGAGTAACTATATGTGGTTGGTGCATCTCGTTGAAACTCCTTTTTGAGTTGTCTGTATATTTCTATTGCATTCTCAGTCTTCCAGATGCACTTAACATTGTATTTTCTTTGCTCAAAGTTTAGTCCGACTTCAGCCTTAATTTTAAGCCACTATTCCCGAAAAAATAGCCCAAAAGGCCATCATCAAAATAATTAAATAATGTATGCATTTTATTGGGACACTTTGTATTGTACTTACGCAATGCAATGTAGTAATCCTTGAGAAGCTGTCAATCCTTACTATATTTTAGAGCAGAAATTTTCCATTGTTATGCGGTAAAAATTACTAAAAATCGTAAATGCAATTGTTGTCAAAATTAGATAAACTTGCGTCCAGACATGAATATTTTTGTGTGTTATTCTTTTTAGAGATAGTAATATCCATTGCCGGTTTATCCATTGGGGCAAGTGTCCAGAGACCTGGAAAAGCTGGACATAACCAGATTCTCTGGTTATAAGTTTCGATCCGAGAGTGGCAAGGAGGCCTATACATCTTCAGCGCCCAGGGCCCGAAACGAGCTTAAATCGACCCTGGTTATATTGATACATTTCTGAAATACGTAATATTAACCTGTAAACATTACCCATACATAAAACTGTAAATCTCACAACAAAAGAGCAAAACAAACAAACTTGTTGCTTAGTACGATTTAGATGACTCTTAAATAACTTTTATTAGTTAATAATAAGATTGTAAGTAACACATATATAAGAAACATTTTGATACCATTGACTTAAGCAATACATTTTTAAACAAGTTGTATACAAATTATAGTTCTTGCAACAATTCTAAATATATGGGAAACTCGTTTCCGTGTACTCTATTTCTTTGACTATGCCCATGTGTGTAAACTTGAGTCCTCTTTTCCCCCTTCTCTTATGATGCAGGCAAATCAATTCTCCACGCTCGTAACGAAAATAAAAACTGAAATAATGGACTGTGAGTTGGCATCATTAGGAAGAGACTTAATTAAGAGAGGTGCACTTTATCCTGAGGTGGAAGCGTGAGAAACCGGACACACCTGGAACATCATCTAATTGGAGCCCGCTGGGGGTCCTGTTTGCGCAGGAGGAAGGGAAACGGATAGCTCACCCAAGATGACTAAACGCTTTCTGTGGGGGCTGCGCTTGTGCTCGTTAATGGGGGTATTGTTCGGCCTTTCGCTTAAGACGCAGATGTATCAGTATCGTTTGCGTAAGTTATTATCACGGGATGTTATAAAAGTAAAATTGAGAAAGATAAAAGGTTATGTTTTCGTTTCTTCTAAAGGAACATTATTTCATAAATCTAGCAGAATTTTTGAAGAGATACATCTCAATAATTTAGACTAAATTAATATATTAATGTGATTTATCCATCTGTCTATAGAGAAAGAAAGAGCGAAGAAAAGTGTGAATCACTTTCTTCCTCACACCTCCCTCACACACTCCTCGAGTGATCTCCGAAACTATTAGATTTACAAACTTACCATTTGGTAAGCAAGCTACTTTTGTTGGGTAAAGATCAGCTAAAAACGGGTTTTGATGAAATCGACGTAAAAGGATGGTTCAGAGGAGTCAAAGGCAGACAGGTAAAAGTTTCCATTTATATGAAATGTTGTTGTGTTGTGGCTAATTCCACCTGTCTGACGTAGTCAGAACGAGGCCCACGAAATTCATCGTGGCAAGGGGCTAGAAGTACGCCTGTCGTTGGCCTAGGCCTTGAGCACCATACAGATGACAGTACGAATTAGCTCGGCAAAATTCCCCGAAGGGATGATAGATGGCGACACCACCTATCCCCCCCTCTACAATTTTGGAATGGAACTGAAGGGGAGGGAAATATTCTCCAGTCCCCTGCACTCATGATTCAACCCACAAGACTTTCGGACCTACTGATTTAACGAGCACGTACTCCGTGTGTACTCGGAAGGTATTTGGTGGCATCGGGCATCGAACCCAGGTCTTCCGGTTTGGAAACCGATGCTCTAACCCAGAAGTTCCCGAACTTTTTTGACTCATAGACCCCTTGAAAGGTTTTTCAGTTTGTGGTAGACCCCTACTTACCTAATATTAAATTTTTCAAATTCATCAACTTTAATGTTTTTTGACAGTAGGTTTCGATCAACTACCTTCAAAAGATTAAAATTTTTTAACTTTAGTGAAATATAGTGTTTATAAAACTTAAGAAAACACATGTTAATTAATTAAATTAAAATTTAATTAATACATAAAATATATATCTGAGCAACAAACAGATGTTTTTAGTGTGAGGGATTAATCCGGGGATGCAATAACAAATTTTCAACATTTCGCATCCCATTTTGTCAGGTTTAATCCTAAAGCCCTTCTTTCTTTTCTTTTGGAGATTGGCAAGGGCAGTGTAACTCCTTCTCAATCGTAAAAACAATTAAAAACTTTCTCAAGATACTCCATAATATAGAATAAATAATAAGCCGAAATTATTGACATTCATTTCATAACTTAACTTTAAAATTTTCGTTACTGCCTATTCCTAGAGCCTAATTCTTGTAATCTGACTTTTTTTTTCAAAGTGACCGTATGAATTCATTGTCTACTGTGGTATTACGATAATCAAAACATTCTCAAACTTAGTTTCCAAATCTAAAAAAATGGGCATTTAAATGTTGAACGGAGGTTAAAACGTCTTTTTCCTGGTAAACCGAGGCAATTGAGAAACTGGGAAAATTTGCGACGTCCATTATTAAACTCCTTTAGATTAATTCTGGCCCCAAAAAGGCTGAAATGTGGTCCTTATTTTAATACAACTTATGCCGTCACCTTGTAACTGCAAATTAACCTCATTCAATTTAGTAAATAAATCTGTTAAAAAGGTAAGTCTGGTTTCCATTTGATTAAATTTCTTTTTAAAATTAATCTCGTTTAATGAGAGCCACTATCGTAGACCCCCATTTACACCTCATGGACCCCCAAATTATTTTTTCACTGACGTAGACCCCTTGTAAGTCATCATAGACCCCTGAGGGTCTATGTAGACCACTTTGGGAATCACTGCTCTAACTACTACCCACGGGCCTATGAAGTATAGACCCTATATGAAGTATTAGACCAATAAACATGAAATTTGATAAGCATGTGCTTTTTGTTGGGTAGATATCAGCTAAAAGTGGGTTTTGCGGTAATGGAATCTATGACGTATTGGGAAATTTGATAAGAAGCGTGAGACTTAAGAAATTAGATTATTAGTTTATTACGTCTACTACTATTAATTACAAAATTTACATTTAGATACAAGTTATTCAAACTATTGAGCATTTCAGTTTCACAGAATATGTTATTGCTGAAGGAGGAGGCAAATACAACGTCTCTTTTCAACTGCTTCAGGTGGACTGTCTCTCTACACTCTCTAGGGGTGGGGCGGCTCCTTCTTACACTTCGAATTTCTCTCAAGGTTTGGCTCGCAGGTGGTAATCCAGCTGTTGTTTTTCTCATGGCCATCGATTGTCTGTGCGATGTCAGATGAAAAGACCCATTAATATTTTAAGAGTGTACGTGTGAACCCTTGAATGAACGGCGGTTGTACGGTGTATTGCTATCTGCATAGCGAAGCCAATCTTGCAACGGCGTGGCGTAAAAACGTTGCAAGTCCCACAGTGTGTTGCAAGGGATTAAGAGAGAATCAAGGGTGTAGCTACCGCCGTATTAGATGTATCAATGATACGGGGCTACTAAGCTACAGGGGCACAAACATGTGTAACAACAGTCCCATTATATAGCTCCCATATCTAAAAAAGCCCCCCCCCCAAGGAATTTTAATACAGAGCCCCCTCGGAGCTAGCTACACCAGTGGAGAGAATTATAGGTAAAATTTCCTGTTTTTTAACTATTAGATCTTTTAACTATTAGATCTGTAAGTACGTTACTTTGGTTGGGCAGAGAACCGTTGATAACGGGTTTTTGCGGAAATCGACTCCCAAAGGATGTTGAACAAAATCATCACATGTATTAAAACTTCTATATCTGTAATTACTACCTATCTAACGTTGTCTATGGTCCCTAATGCAATTTGAGATTTTTAAATCGGTTTGAATATTTATGTACGTGTTTGCTCTAAAAATGTTTTTTTATCAAAAGAAAATTCTAATTTTTTTTACCCAATTTTTGCAAACAACATTACAGGCAGATTTAATCACTGCAAGTATAAAGTCATCAAATAACAAAAATTTATGCAAATTATATATTAAGCAATCCGCTATATGTAAAATATAGTCTAGAAAATATTCCTTAAGTTCTTTTCAGAAATTTTACAATCCGTGGTTAAATTAGTTAAAAAATTTAAACGTAGGATATAGCAATTAGCATTTAATTTTCATAATGGCTTTTATACCTGTCTGCACTTTAGTACCATTTCGAAATACCTCAGTAAGTTTTTCACCTACGCGTGCTTTCTTTCGTATTACCCATATTACTGAATGAAAATTATGATATATTCAAGATGCTTTCATGGTAGAAAGCAATTTCTCTTTAATTATTTTGCTTTCTCTTTATTTTCATTTTATTTGTCAGCTGTTTGGATGAAGGAAAGTCGGTTTCTTGTAGAGTTGTGAAAATAATACCGTAAACCTTTCGTCATATTTTATGTCATTTAATTTGTTTGATTAGGAATGTGCATCCAAAATTTTATGTCGCTTGCTTAAGATAGCTAGCGATAAATAGTTTAAAAAGTGCAATTCTTTTGTTCGTGTGATTCTTGATTATTTTAATTCGTTCCTAATTACTTTCTCAGTGAATAAATTTTCAATGATTCTAGAATAAAAAATACTTTTTTTTTTTTTTTTAATTTTTTGTTTTAAGAAAAAAAATTATTTCATTAAAAACTAATTTTTGAAAGCTTTTTGGTTTTAAATTACCATTCAAAAATTTGTTATTTTTTCAGCAGAACTAGTTTTTTTTCCGCAAGATTTTTTTCTTTAATAATTCTAATTTTTTATTATAATTTCTTTTTTAAAAAAAATTTGTATGAGGCATTATTTAAAATGCAAGTTAAAATTTTATCATCTCGTCAAAATCACCTTTTTAAAAAATGTGGAACATTTTAAAAGTAAACAAAAAATAAGTTGAACTTTTTTTAAGTTGAAAATTAGTGTGAATGTGAATCTGTACAAATTAATTTAAATTCAAACTATTTATTTAATATTCATTCTATCTCACTATCTTAACAGAACTCTAGTATAACAATATACGAAGACATTTTATGTTTATTTATGAGTTGGAATACACTTTCAGTAGCATCTTCATATTTTTGCATGGGAGCAGACATGATTTGTCCTGACACAATTTAAAAATTTGGTTTTCAATTTTTAAAAAGCATAAATTCTTTCATCAAATACATGGGACAAGCCAATGGTGAGCAAAAAAATCAAAGATTACATTCTTGATAATATCTACGAAGGGGAATTTTCAGCTCAAATTCCATATCCGATGGGGGAAATTCAGACAGTTAAAAACGAAATAATTATTTCGTTTGGGACAATGGCAACGATGATTTTTGTTCCGATTTTTTTTATCAGACATATTTCTGTATATTATATTAGCGTCTGATTTTTATTGTTATTTTGGCTGTTCTATATCAGGTCGGCAACCTATTAGCTGTGGCTTACCAAACCAATCTACCAATAGGATTCAGTATGCCATATAGTAGGACATATTTGAAACAATTTGATTCCTTCGATAATGCATGCAGAGTTAGAGAATAGAGGTCAATTATATAGATTTACAGTTCTATTATTTTTTAATTTTACAACATTTAAATATATTTCTTAACATAAAAATAAACAGCATAAAATATAACTATTTCCGCAATTAAAAATATTATTGAACATATATTATGTATTTTTAAACATATTCATTAAAATAAGAAATAGATAACGAAATATATAAGTGCATTCCCTTCCATCATAGTTAAATAAAAATATAAATAAAACACTGCACAGCAAACTTTGTACGAGCATCGCTATACTTTCATACATCAAAATCAGAGGTATAGCTTGTGACTCTCAATTTAATGCGATTTTGAATATTCAGTTGTTAAACAATTTCTTTGAGGACTCGAAAGATTTTTCATACGAAGAAAGATTTTTTACTTAGATATGTAGAACCAAAAGCGGAAATATATACATAAAGCACAATGTCACGTAGCATGAATTTTCTTTCTTCAAACAATTAAATACCTCCAACAATGACATTCAATAATCTACAAAATACCTGTCAATTTATCTTTAAAGTAACTTTCAGACTTTTTCGTAATTCCGTAAATGTCCATAATTCTAAAGATTTTTGTCAAATAAGGTCTATTAAATGTTTGTCTACTTTCATCCATTCCTTTGACAAATTTGTAGAATTGTGTAAAGGGCGACTGAGAATTGTACCGCGTACCACATATGGCACTTGTGCCATAGGTTGCCGACCCTTGTTTTATATGTTACGTGATTTGGTTAATAAAATGATGAAAATAAAAATATGCATTATCTGTTCGGCATTGAAGAACTCGGAAACCTTGTAATAAGGAATTATGTTATAAAATAAATTTGGTGACCCGGACGTGACGTGGAAGAAAATAACGCTGTACTGACATTTTCAGCTAAATTCGTAAATAATTCACATTCCGCATGGGTCGATTAAAAAATTCACAGTACTTTAAATATAGCTCATTTTCCTTTAATGTCTTCTTTAAACTGAACAAACGACATTTTGTAATTTCCTAATTGTTCTTCACTTTTTATCATCTGACTTCCATAATAATCTCGTTTCATATCATTTGTTCGAATGAATCATTCGCAAAATAATTTCTTTGAAGAAATTTTTTTCATTAATTAATCCGCAAAAAGAGCTTTTGATATTTAACAGCACTGTTTCTTTTGATTATTTGTATTAATTAAGATACTGTTCTGAAGGGAGGAGGAGTGTTGGCTGTTAACGAATTACGTAAACTCCAAATCAAAGAAAACATTCGCGATCAAATAAATTTTGAGCATTTCATTATTCAATTTCAGTGTCTCTGTCACTGGGATTATTTATATGTTGCATTTTTCATTTTTTTTTTGATGCATTGCTTTGTCAATGTTCTCGTGAAACCAAAGCAAAATTCTATCAACAAGTGTCGAAAACACATTCTTACCCTGCACAATAATTTTTTGATTGTAAAAAATAAAAACTACTTAAAAGATGTCTTTTGTTAATTTTTTTTCAACTGATGGTATGAAATCGGTATAAATAAAGCTTAGAAATATTTACAAATATTGTAATTTCCAACCAATCGTAATAATTGTTTTGAAGAGGTTCAAAACATCAAAATTGATTAATTTTTTTATATGTAAAATGACTTAGAATTATTCGCTTCATTTTTTGATGGAAAAAAAACACACCTGCTTATCGCCAAAACGAACTAACGCTCAAACGACCTTGAGACTACAGACTCGACGTGCGAAAGCTAAAATAAACATTCGAGAGATAGGAAAAAGACAGTTGGATGATACTGTTAATGTTTCGTTTTGAATAATTTCACCGTTTTTCTTCTGCGCTGTTTTCTCTGACGCACTGCGGGTAATATTTCAAGAGATATTTTTGAACTGCTGCTCTTTCCAGCAGCTGCTGATGAAATTAGTGTTAATATTACTTTGCATTTTTCCTTCTTTTTGAAAAAAAGTTTGTTTTGTCAGACATTCAAAGAATTTTCAAGGCATATCATAAATTAAAATTCGAAAAAAGAACCATTCATCTTAGAGCAATTCTTGATTAAAGTTATTTTTTAAAATCTCATGACGTTTTTCTCAAACTTTTACTTTTTGTTCAAATAATAGAAAAGTTTTTTAACACTCATAAGAGATTCACTTACACTTTTTGATAAAAAAAAACCTGATAAATTTGTCACATTTCGAATAGTATGATTTCTTACCAATTATCAATTTATAGAATTCATTATTCTGTTCTAAAGCTGTTATGATTCGATTTACAGAGAGAGAGATTAGATTTTTTGTTTAAAGTATAATTACTTTTATATCACTTTTATTCATACTTCTTCACATTTTTATCAGAAGATGCGCCTCACTCTTAAAATATTTCAAATGCACTTAAAGAGAAAAAAATCGAAAATTAAACAAAACAATATATATATAAGAGACGTTTAATAAATTTTTTACAATTTATTTTTATTTTTGTATTTTAACCTTAAAATTTTTTAAATAGTTATAAAACGAATTTTAACTTCAAAATTTAGATGCTACTATTTCGAAGGATTTCTAGGGTTCACTAACCCTAAAATCAAATCGTCGTCTTCCTCAATTTCCAATTCCATCGAACACAGTTACAGTGAAATTGCCACGGCAAGAGGAAACCATAAACTTGTTGGAACAATGGAAAAGATGAAATATTCATCGTAAGATTCCTGGAAGAAACATCCAAAGTTTTTTCTTCATCCGCGCCATGTTGTTTTTCGCGACCAATAATGCATATAATGATACGACTCAGAAAAAGACTTTTAACTTTTATTCTGTAAGGTCAGAAAAAGTACCTTTCTAACCTGTCCTCATTTTCTCTATAACTAACCCTTTTAGAAACGGATGGTATCCTTCGAAACGCCTGGAGATTTCTATAATTAGAATATTCTTCGACCAGGGTTGTCTGAGTTTAGAATGGTCTTTTAGGAGAGTCTAATTATTGGACATAGAGAGAGAGAGGGGGGGAGGTTAAAAAGAAAACCCACCGGATCCTAATTACACTTTGACTATGTCATTTTCTGACCGTTTTCGTGGAATAATATCGCCTAAAAGATGTCTATTATACATGGAGATTGCTTGTTTTGTTGTTTTGTAGATCTGGTTTGATTGGAACGATGTTATAGGTAAAGTCAAGGTTATGGTTAGTTACATTTCTTTTTTGAAATTTTAATCGAAGTGTTTTAATTTAAAACGTCTCTCTTTGCGAAAAAGAATTGAAAAATATTCACTTGATAAATACGAAATGATTTTTGTACTGATCTTATATTTAGCATTATTTTTTTAAATGAACATCAGGTAATTAAATGTAAATATATAAGTAATAAAAATGCTTTTAAAACGGATTGCATGGAATTTTCATACAATTTTCGTTGAAAGTAATTTAAATATTATTTGAATCTTCTTTCCTCAGGAAAATATAAATAACATTTTTGGTTTACATAATTATACTGTGAACCATCATATAAGTTATCATTGTTCATGTTTTTCCGATGGATAACAAAAATGCAAAGGGAAAAAAGTGTACAAATCTGAGCACAGACAATGAGAAATCAAAGTTAAATATGCAGAGAGAGGAGAGAGAGAGTAGTAGAGAGAGAGTAGTAGAGAGAGAGTAGTAGAGAGAGTAGTAGTGAGAGAGTAGTAGAGAGAGAGTAGTAGAGAGAGTAGTAGTAGAGAGAGTAGTAGAGAGAAAGTAGTAGTAGAGATAGAGAGGTAGAGAGTAGGAGAGAGAGAGTAGAGAGAGAGTAGAGAGTAGAGAGAGAGAAGAGAAAGAGAGTGTGTGTTTGCTATTAAACATTTTCATCAAATCAACAAAGGAGAAATTATTAAATCGAATTTTTGGTGCTTTTTCGTTTCACCCGTGCCATCATAAAGTCGCTAAAAATGATGAAACCGACACAAAAGGAATATTCTCACTGGTAAACTTTTACCACCACATTTGTAATACAAGTGGTGATCTTTTCTTATCAGTAACGTCTTTTTCATAATGCATAAAAAATGAGTGAAAAAACCTATGAGAACTAACATTTATACACATTTTTTTATGTGTACAAAGTGTATTGTCGCCAGTAATGCTTCCTTGACAAGATTTGCGTCGATGAAACGGAAAAGTACCGACCCCCTTATAAATGTAAAATGAAAGGAAATAATTGAGAACTTGAGGTTTTTCTAAAAAAAACAAAATTTAATGACTAAAAAGGTTACAATAGTTTGTTGTAGGAGTCGCATTTTAGTTACAAGACATTCGTAGACACAAACATTTCTTTCTTTTATTGATATAGATTGAGACTCTATGTATATGTTTCAATCAAGAAAACCTTTTAACAATAAGTTTCATACCTCAGGGCACATTTCATTTATTTATTTTGATGAGTAGCGATCTTACTGTTGAGAATTGAAGGTAGTTTATTTCGTATTTTATGTACAAAATAATACATAAATAAAAAATGTAAATTCTAAAAGAGAAAATTAACTTTCAATTTTATTGCATAATTTTAACCTAAATATTCCCGCAAACTCAGATTTAATTTTAAACAATAGTTCAATTATCTTTACATTTTGGATGATTAGCTGAAAGGCAAGCAAACAATAAAAAAAAAGTTTACCGCTGTTACTAATAAATTCTTCCTCTTCGTATCCGGCTTCTACGGCGCTGTGAACATCGACCTTCCAACGACCTTAAAAAACAAACCAAATGCATTCCATTCTAACAGTCACACCTGTGGAAATTAAATTTCAAAATGAATTAAATTTAGTCTTGGAGGGGACTGCTTGATTAAATAACAAATGTGTCATGCGGAAGCAGCTGCAGTGTTCTATTACTTTAGCTACCACGGCAATTTCGAACAAGTCCGTAATAGAACACGCATCCTAAAAATCGTCTGCTCATTCACGCGTGAAATATATCGGTTTCGTCTCTGACACAATAATAATAAACATTTTTCTCATCCAATTCCAAATAAAGATCAGGTTGCTGTATTAAACAGTCGTGCATGTTTATCAAAAGTGGTTAAAAAATGGAAAATATAATGAAAAGAATTTTAGAATTATACATAGTCTAAAAACATGAGGATGTTCTAAATGATTATAATTATAGAAAAAGAGAGGGAAAAAAATCAAAATTATACATGATCTTTTTTTTTTGTTTCATCCTTGATTAGTATCAGGAAATATATTTTTCTGTACAATTCGGAAAGAAAAATTTTCAAATATTGTGTTCTTATTTGTATGCTTTAGATAAAAAGAACACAAACGTTTAAAGAACAAAAGCCAGAGAATGCAATATTATTCTTATATTTTATATTACTTCTAAAAATGTGTATGTTTGTTTAGTAATTAGTTTTGAAATTGATGTTATTGGAATAAAATCTATTTAATATCAATTTTTAGTGTTGTTGAGTAAAATTTCTTAAGCAAAGGCTGTTAAAATCATGTCAGTAAATAAAAAATAGCACTAAATTATTATCTTCCTTTATGCCCACCTGATATTTTACGTTTTGTCTTGAAATTCGATGTTTGAAATATATGGAATATCTTTGCTAAATGCAGTAGAACCTGTTTTCGTACCAGGTCTTTTATGCAATTTTATTTTTGTACAATTTTTCTTTGCGATCGTATTTTTTTACGGTACATGAATTTCAACGGCTTTGGCGCCACTGTAATTAATGTTTTCCATCAATGTACATAGTATATTCTACACTTCAAGACGGTCTGTTCATTGGTATAAACAGTCTCCCTACAATGCACGTTCAGTTGCTTTTTCTCAACTCGCCAGCAGCTCGTACTTGATTGAAGACGAAACTTTGAATGACAGTGACATATATATAATCAATAATTTCTTAGATTATGAATATGGACAAGAAAAACCGGATTCTTTGAGAGTGGATAAAATATATCTGCTGGAATCCAGCTTTTTAACAAATAAGAAAAGCATTTTCTTAAAATAGATACCAATTCCGAAAAGGAGCTTCGATCACGCATATCTGGTTATCGTGACCTTTACAAGCAACTGACCAAATGACCGTCATCGCAAAAACTTATCTCTTACTTTATGATGCCAAAAATTTTTTTAAAAAAATCAAATGTAATTGTATCTTTAAGTGACGAAAGGGATTTTGAACTGATTAATCACAGGAAGATGCGTGCTTTGGATTACGATGAGTAGCAATAAGAAACTTCTCAATGTATACAATGAGAAACTAAGTGTTTTAAAGATGTTTCCATGTGGAATTTAATTATTTATTTTGTTATGGATATGATCTAGTACCAACATCACGCGAAGACGATCGTTTTGGCGTGATCGGCTAAGTACTCGCATTTTCATTCGGAACAGAAGGTACCCAGAACGATCCTTCCTTCATGTTCAAGGGGTGTCGGAGAGAGCACTACCGGGAATATTCCAGTGAAATTTGGAATCTACACGTTTCAGAACAAGCGCAAATAATATATGCAAAAAATGCCACTCTTACCCGATAGATGGCGCTGTGCTGTGTTTCAATGCTTAGCGACGGCATATATGCAAACTTTAAGCCCACTGAAGAATACAAAAACAAGACCACATTGAGTAATTGACAATCATGACTCTGAATAAGAAGGAACGTGCATTGTTAGTGATGATATTCAATAAGAATGGTAGCAATTATTCAACAATTATGTGGAAATGACTTGTGATTTTCTTGTGGGCTCATATTTCTTTGAGACCCCAACTCCAAGTGGTCCCAAACGCTGTAGTGTTACAGGGACTAGCTACGGTGTGATGTTGAGAGAACAATTGATGCCATCATTTCAATAGAGATATTGTTTAGAAATCACGATATTTATGCACAGGACGGAGCACTCCCTCACATCGCTAAACCTGTTAAAAATTGCTTCATGATACCTTTGGTGTGGACCGAGTCATAAGCAGAGGTTTCGAAAACGCTTGCCCCCCCCACGTTCATCAGACCTTAATCCTTGCGATTTTTATCTGTGGGATCTGAAAGACATGGTTTATAAAGGACGACATGCTTCTATTGCTGAATTGAAATCTAGCATAACGAGACACGTTTAATAAAGATTTATAATAATTAACATCATTAATAATATCAAGATATTAATAAATATTTTACAGTTTCATTTAATAGTAAAAGACACACTGCAAAACTCTTATCTTTGATTTTCTACAATTTTTCCTTTTATTATATACAAACTAAGCACATATCTATTTAAAGTTAGTGACGCTGACTGCTGTACCTTAGTTCCTGGGTTCGAATACCGGAAAGTGGCCGCGGTAGCCGAGTGTATAGGTATCGGATCGTGGCTTGCCATGTCACGAGTTCGAACCCAGTACCACTAAAGAACCGCCGTGTAGGGCAGCGATGCACGTTAATCCGTCGAGAGCTAAAACGTCCTCCCATTGGTGTGGTGTGGTAGTTAGGAGAGGGGGATGCCAGTTCAGGTGTCGTCCACGTCACTTAACCATGGTTCAAAATTACGTGGTCCGTCGTCAAAACCCTCGTGTAGCTGAACAGTGCAACGTTAATATTCAATCAATCGAATACCGAAAAAGGCAGAATATTAGTAAATGTACAATTCTTTATAAGCATGGGGGTACTCTAAATATCCGTCGAGCCGCAAGTCCTCTCGTGTGGGTAGTGGAAGAGGAAAAGAGGTGGGAGACCTCTGACCAGTCCCAGGGTGTTCGCTCTCAAGATTGGAGTGGAAACGAGCCAAATCGTACTGTCGCCTTAATGGTGCTTAAAGCTACGGTTAACGACAGATGTGCAATCTTGTCCTTTGCCTAGATGAATTTATTGGGCTTCGATCTGGTATTGCCGATCAAGTAGCATCACAGACACAGCAACAACAAGGTTGCTATAGTTATTGTAGTTGAAGTTACATGTCGAACTAGATCTGTCTGAAATTAGAAAATGTTGGTTGTTGTTTTTTTAATGGGGCTACGGATTGATCCTTTTACCATTGCAGACCTATTACATTCTAAAGGAGCTGGTATTTTTTAGTGCAGCACCATATAAGAGATACCAATTGCCGCAAGTAATTTTGACGCCTAGTCTCCTCCCCAGAGTGAGTGAACCTAGCTCTGGCGATGCGAACTTGATCTAGGGAATTTAATTTTGCGGGAGCACCTAAGCCAAACAGACATTCAAGGCATTTTGTACATGCCGCATAATCATACGACATGGATGCTGTCGATTTTCTGCATCATGAAAATCCACCGACTTGGGCCGAGGTCGAATCTACAGCCTTAAGTGCAGAGGCCAGTGACAAACCAACCACGTGATCCAGCCGACATTACTAAACAAAATGAATAATGTTTTAGTATGAAAACATACGTCTTTTATAAACAACATAATCAGTCAAAAAGTACATAATTTCCCTTGGTCCATTACTTTTGAACAGAAATAACCATCTACATTGTGGTTACTTGTTTATCAAAGAAATTAATGCAGTAATACAATAAAAATAAACTCTCGTGGGTAGAAATACATTCGACTCATAGGAAATTAATATAAGAAGAAAAGTTCAGACACGCAAAATGACTTGCGTAACAGAACGTGATGTCTTTTTGAAAATAGAAAGAACAAATCATAATGCATATAAAAGACGTGATATCCTAATATAAATAAAAATAGTTCAAAGACTTAATTCCAAAAAGTGTAGACCAGACGTCTATGTTTCCAGATATCTGTTCTCAACGCTGTTATCAATAATAAGTTGAGAGTTATTGCTTAGAACGATATGTGCAGTGGCGGAACGTACACCCTCGCATCGCGAGGAAGGGGGGGACTTGTGTTGTCATATGGTTTTGTAGCTCTTCGTAAGATCCGGCTTGGGGCGCAAAACCTGACTTTGCAGGGGGAGATCCTAATATGCTGCGTTGTGCCACTGGATATGTACTAAGAAAAAGAGACATTTAATGATTTAAATAATCATAAGATCTACTGTATGGGTGAAGACTAATGTATACATTATTTCAACATTTTTTATGAAATTTCATGAACTTTAAAACATGTCTTAAATCTCTTTATCTGGTGTTCTTAGCACGAATTTCGCCGCGTGTTCTATCCCCGATGCTATTGAAGATTCGCCGTCTAAAGGCCATCGATGCACGTTAAATCTGTTTAGGCCCAATGTCCTCCCGTTCGAGTGGTGTGGTAGTTAGGAGAGGGGATGCTAGCTGTCGTTCTCATCACTTCGTGAAGGATCAAGTTTACGAGTAGTCCTCATGTTGTTATAAATTGCTTCGTTCATTAACTCTCTTACTCTTCCTAACTCTAGAATTAATTTCAGTTTAAACAACACGATTTATTACGAAAAAACTATTATTTAGCGCAAGAGGGAAATGCACAAGACGCAAACTCGAATAATTTCAACGGTTAAATGTTATTTTAGGTTGCATCATCCGAATCACTGAGAATTTCGTACGAAATGTGAATCGGCTACATGTGATGACCGTGGTACATGTTTATGTCTAGGTCTACCACCATACATCGTCATCAAAAGGCGGCAGTCGGTCGAGCCGGTCTGCGTGATTGTCAGTCAGACACATTTACTTCCTTTGGGTTATTGTTTGTACAAGTATTTGATAACGATTGCTATGTACTGTACACTTGTATGGGTCATAGGTAGGGCCTACTTTAACGTGGGACCCAAAGTCTCAAAACGTTTCTGAGCAGGACTATATTACTATGTCATGTCCCCTGTCCGGGTCTAGGCCTACCGTGGTACACCATCATTAGTAATTTAATCGAAAGGCAGCCTTCGCTCGAGATGGTTTGTGCCTAGTTTTGTGGGATTGTGAGTCAAGCACATTTATTTGTTATGATTTACCATTTGTTAGAGTATTCGACAATATATGCTTGGTAATTTTTACTTAAAAGGGTCGTAAGTGGAACCTTCTTTTGCATTGCGTGGCCCAGGGCCTCAAGTCATAAAGACGTTGATACTCGTAACTTGACTATGGATCAAAATTATGATATCCGTAACCGATAGTCTTAGTGTTGCCTCACAGCACAACGTTAATAAGCAATCCAGTGCCGTAATGTACACCCCCGCAAACCCGCATTGCGAGGGAGTCGGGGCTCTTGGGAGCCCAAAGCCTGACTGACGCCAAATACGTACCCTTTGTAAGATCCTGCTTGGGGCTCAAAACCTGACTTTGCAGAGGGACCCTAATATTTTCCGTTACGCTACTGAAGCAATCAGTTAAGTACCGTAAAATCCGGCGTATAACGCGCACTTTTAACTCAAAAAATAAGATCGAAATTTAGGGATGTGCGTTATACGCCGAGTATAAAAATGAGAGCTTTAAAAAAATGAGTATTAAAAAAAATTTAGACTTATGTATCGAAATACTGTTTATTTAAAAGAAATAACATACCTTATATGAACTTTCATTGTTGGATTACATGAAAAGGCATTCATTTTTGACCATTTTAAGGCGAATAAACGTACACTGTTTCTTGTTACAATTAATCCATTCAGGCGATTTTCTAGGACCCAGTTCGCAACACTTTCTTCCAGAATAGGCCATTTCGTTACTCCTTTACGTAAAGCACATTTCTTCTTTGGCGTGTTAATTATTGTCGTTTCATTTTTTCCCTCACTCCCTTATGGAGCTTTCACCAGTATCAAACATCCTTGCTGCAGCACGATTTCCATTTTCTTTTGTAAGTTGAATCACTTAGATCTTGAAACCGGCACTGTGTTTTGCTTCGTTTACCAGGACCCATCTTTACTGCTCGCTGTTTGAAGCGTATTCAATATTATTCGTAGTATTGAATATACTACAGACAGCGAGCGTAATCAGTCTCAGGTTTGTTTCAATTTATTTTAAAATTAATCGTCCGCCTCGTACATCACACGAAAGGGAAAAAAGAATCAATGTTTATAGAAAAGCGTGGGAAAAATCCAGCCATGGCGCTGATTCGTCTCCCCCTCCCTTCTTGCGCTTAAGGGTTGTATAATTCTAGAACTATACTATTTTTTTCTGAAGAGAGTCGGGAATGATTCATTCGATAAATAATGACTTCAAAACATAAAAAAATAGCATGCGTACATTTCAAATTTTTTCGTAAAAAAGGGAATGCGCGTTATACGGCGAATATACCTAAAAATTAAAAAAATACAAAGTATAAGTGCGCGTTATACGTCGGATTTTACGGTAATTAGCCCTTTATATGTGTTCTATATATTAATCCTAATCGATTTTAATATGGACACACACTAAAATAAAAACTGTATTTATATAGAATTTTTCTTAATTTTAACGACAGTCTTATAAACTTATGGATAACAACGTAGGGAACTTCCATAAAAACTGGAGCAATTTTCTGTTATAAAAATTTTCTGTTATCACGCAGGATCTTTTACAGGAGGTAAGGAAACTCTCAAGGAAAAGAGAGCTTTCACTACGCATTCCTAAATTCCTCTAAGTAAAAGATCATTAACTCTGAAGCAGAAATGTGACAACGCCCCATCTTATTAAAATACGAAAGTTTGTTTCCGAAAAAAAAATTAAGTAAATAAACTAATTTTGAAACAATATCTTTCTGTGACTAGAAAACTCAGATATGTTTATGATGTATTTAATTTGGATATTTCTCCGGGCTATATACACATCCCGAAATCGTGATTATCATGAAATAAAATTTCACAGTGATTCGTTAGACACTATTTAATATAAACCTTCTTGCAAATTACGTAAATATTTTAGAATTTTTCACCATGCAGCGGCAACGGATCTTTTATATTTGCCAAACAAGGCCTTAGTCGTAAATAATTATACTTTTAATATTTCGAGTCATTGATATAAAATTACCCCTTGAAGGTTTTCTAAAATGATTGGAAATATATTTCATAGTATTATAAATTTAATCACGATTTTTTTTAATGTAGAATATTCAATAGTTATTCTATTGTTCACAAAAGCCGTTAAGATTCTCCATTGCTCATTGTTTTACAAATTGCCTGGAAAAATCTATAAATCACGTTTCGACCTAGTTTATATTTTTTTAAAAATATTATGACCTTTAATTCAAAGTAAGTTTTTCATTTGACCCTCACGTGTTAAAACAATAAATTAAAACTAATAATTCAGAAACACCTTAGTTTGGGAAGGTGGAATAGGTAAATTGAATTGCTTTTTACTCTCCGTAATCTGATAAATTAAGTGTTTATTTAGTGGAAAAGAATACTTTATTGGAAACAAAAAATATCTTTTAGAAAAACACGTTATAGCTCTTAGAAATAAACGATTTTAGCAAAATATTTATAATCATTCTTAATTTTTAGAGTAAGAGTAATAAAAGCAATTTAGTCTTATTAATGTGTTTTTTAAAGGTTGACTTTAAAGTTTCTTCTTAAAAGAGTCAAGATTTCTGATTAATATCATTTTTTACTGTTCGTTATCCTAAAAACTCACTTTCAGTCATCTAATTACTTGGAAGATAATTTTTTTTTAAAAAAAAATAATTATAGCATGCAATTTTTATTAACAACTATTATACAAAGAACTAACAGACCTGTTAAAATTTTATAAATTAGCATACTGTTAATATTAAAACAAGTTTTAGAATGTATTTAAAGTTTAATCCTTAAAAAAATTGTTCCTCATTAACGAGGTCGATTGAAAAGAAGCGAGTGTCTGATTGTGTTGATTATAAGAAAATAAATAAAAATAAGCATTTTCCAAGACAAATAAATATTTGTCTGTTATTTAAAAAATATTTATCGTAAAGGAAAATAAACTCTTGTTATACGGATGCTTAACAAACAAATTGTGTTTATACTTATTACCTCCACTGGAATGAGTGCATGTTCATAAATTTTTAGAACGTTCTACATTTCTTACCAAGTAAAAAGGAAAGGAAATATTTGACATTAGAAGTTGTAGCTGAAATATTTCCGTCATTATTTCCTACTGAACTACATTGACAAATTGGGCTATATTCATGTGACATATTAATCCCATGATAAATGCAATCATGTTACCAGCCAATCAGTTCATACACCTCATTGTTGCCAAGTTTTGCTTTTTAAAGGCTCATATAAAAATACATACTTGTTAATAATAATGACGTACAATGGTAAAAAAAATCTACTTGGTTTAAAAGTACCATTATAATATAAATAACTCCAACAGCAAGTAGCCCAATTGCTTACTTGGATATTAAACGGTGGATGGCAGAATATCCAAATACTATTGTAACGTTTGAAAGAATAACGGTAGCGTATTCTTGGTGAATTAAAATAGAGAATTTATTTACGTCACAACTATTGAAAATTATTTACAAAATGATACATTAAAGTTATTAAATTAATTAGATTGTTAGAGTCCACTATTTTGTGAGAGAGGTTTCGTTGGTTACCGCTCCCGTGCAAGTTCAAAGCATCTCTCCTTCTCAAATCGGGTCGCTAGATTCCTGTCAAACAGGGGTTGCGCTGGATGATTGCACGTGTGGGCGTCGAATCTACAAAGAAACCGACACCAGATGTTGTTGTTGTTTCGCGTGACGTTACAAAACCCCCTACTTATGGAAGATTTTCCGTTGAGAAAAGTTTAATGGGATGACGATGAGACAACTGCAGATTACCGACACATCCCTTCATCAAGCACCACTATATTTCTGAGCTGCAATTTTAATTACTAAAGAAAACGCTGAGCTAAATTTGGAATTACTTATTTCTAGTGAGTGAGTGTTCTTTTAGGGAACTTACACAAATCTATATCACGAAATAGCAATGTAATCAATGTAAGAAAACATACTATTTTAAATAAAAATACAAACAGTCCCTATCACATGCCTAGTATCATACTAACATGTTATATCAAATGCTAGTGTAAGACCTTGCACATAAAATATTCTTCCTCAATACTTAAATAAAATTATACTAACGACATGTTGATTTGATATGCGAAGTGTACAACCTCACCAAAATATTTTTCACAATAGTCTCTTGCGTAACCTAAATATCATGTATATTTTAAAACCCTGTACACAAAATTAAGCATATTAATACATTTGCTTTTCATGGCTTTATCTTTTTGACACGCATCGCCATTCGATATGATATACAGTACTAGTAAATAAATAAAATTTAATACAATTATTAACCTTTAACTAAAAAACATAAGCAACAATTATTATTCATGAGCAAGAGAACATTGTTAACAATCCCTAATTATCTATCACCGATCTGCTGAGACTATCTGCATTTTTTGTGACTTTTACGTTCGATGTACAAAAAATTATATGGTTGCAAAGCCAAAGCCCATCTTCAATCTAGGGTTAGAACTAACATTTCTATTCAACCACACCAACGGGTTGTGATCGGTCATAACTAAAAATGAATTTCCATCTAAGTAATAATGTAACCTTTTAATTCGAAAACAATACTAGCACATTCCTTCTCCGTCGTACAATCTCTCTACCTCTGAAAATTTCTTACTCAGGTAAAGATTGGATGCTCCTCACCTTGTTCCGTTAATTGGGTTAAAACTGCTCCCACCTGCGTTCGAAGCGTCCGTTTGAACAATGAATTCTCGTTCAAAAACAACGGGCTCAATTAGTTTCCCTTTTAGTTCTGAAATGCGTTTTCACACTCGGTCGATAATTTCTCCCTTCTTTGCTCTCCCTTCAACGCATCCGTCAACGGAGCAGCAATTACCGAGAACTATTTATATATTTTTGGTAATAACCCGCTATACCTAAGAAAGCACGTATTTGGGTTTTCGTGCGAGGGGTAAACTCTAGAACAGCCTGAACTTTGATCTCGGAAGGAGTGCGAAAACCCTGACCCACAATTGACCCAAAAATTTGACATTTTGTTGCGCAAACTTACACTTTGAAGGTTTTATCGTTAATAGCTCTCTTTATTCTCTGCAGAACGTTTCCATAGTTTAATATGCGACTAGTATCTGAGAAAATTGCGATATCGTCTAGATACGGGACAACGAAATCCACTCAGTCCGTTAAGTAATTCAGCCATGAGTTTACTAAAGAAATATGGAGCATTCTTTAACGAAACTCATTTAGGGGTCGGTATGTACCAAAGCTAGTACAGAAGGCTGCGTATCGCTGTGCTGTTTTACTCAAAGGTATTTGCCAATATCCTTTAGATAAATCAAAGACGGTAAAAATTTAGCCGCCGATATTTTTCTACGCGTTCTTCGATATTCGGAAGAGGAAAATATTCCGTTCTAATGATCCCGTTTAAAATCTATACATGAGGTTAGCTATCCCAACTAAAATCATAGGAATTGTTGATTCTCCTACCTCAATGATTCCTAATTTTAACATTCGGTTAATTTCGTTTTTTTAAGATTTCATTTTGTCGGTGCGACATTCGATAGGGCTTCGTCCTAACTGGTTGATCGCTAACTAACTGGATTTCGTGTTCAACCAGATTAGTTAAACCGGGATTGTTTGAAAAACATTTAGAGTATTTATTTAATAATTCGCGCAGTCGATCCATTTGTTTGTCGTGAAGGTGTTTGTTCAAGTAGCCTGGATTACGTCCTCGAAATCATAAATGAGAGAATTGTTTTCTAAGTATGGGATTTTAACTCCTGGTCTGCGAGAGAGTTTTTTGTTTCATCATTAATAATTACGTTAACGTGTTCATGTTTGTAATATGGTTTTAGCATATTTATATGATAGATTTGAGATGTTTCGCGTCTACCGGGGATTTCGACTAAATAGTTCGTTTCCGAAATTTTATTTAAAATTGTCCCAGGACCTATCCACTGCACTGCTAATTTATTTGCTCTGGATGTAGCTAACACTAGGACTAAATCTCCATCCTTAAATTCACGTTTTACTGCGTTTTTGTCATACCAAGTTTTCTTAACTTGCATTTCCTCCATGTTATTTATAGCTACTTCTTGACATCTTTTTAATCTATTTATTAACTTAAACATATATTCAGTGACGAGATCACCCTCTTCTTCCGGTTCCATCCAATGTTCCATTACTAACGTCTCTGGGGTTCAAATTTTTCCCATACACCAACTCTGACGGTGTAATCTCGTGAACAGTTCGTAACGCTAAAAGAATTGACTTCACCACGTTACCTAACTTATCTTCACGATTTTTGACCAATAATTCCTTCTCTAGCGAAAAACCTGATTGGTAACCTGCACTTGACTGGCTGCCTGTTCGTATCGGTTTAATCTCCTCGCTATTTTTTGAGCATCGATTAAATTTTCTCGCGTAAATCGCAGCGCTAATTCCGGAACATATTCCTGGAGTGCAGGTATTAAAATTTCGTCCTCTGCATCCGAAGAAACAATTATAACCTCATCTTCCCCTTTTTTAGCATCACCACTATCTATTCCCCTTTCTTCTCTAGCCGCTTTGACTTGAGACCTTGTTTGGACAGCATTCAATATTTCGTCTGGCAGGAAATTATAGCCTAAATTTCCTTTTATTAGTCGGCCGTTTTATTTCCAAGCAAATATCGACCGTGTTGATTTAAGTGATTTCCACAAACCGCTGCCTTAGTCTGCACCGTTCCAAAGTTTCCGGAAATTTCCACGACCGCCAAAGGTAAACAAACTAATTTGGGCTTAACGGTTGTTTTACCCAAACATTTTTTAAGGATTTATGAATTTTGCACATAAAATCTATTGTCCGTTTTCTATGAGGAAATCTCGTGACCATTCACAGAGCCCTTTGTTGTATATGAATTAAGAAAATCCGGTTTTCATTTCCTTCAATATTATTGAAGTTTCCGTCGTTTTGTTTTTTATTAATTTCGGCTTTTATATGTCCAGGCATATTGCAATGGTAACATCTTTGTATCACGCGTTTTTCAAAATTTAGTTTATCCGGTGAAGCTCCTAATCTGGGGTAAGTTTTCCCAAATCTATTTTCTTTTGCTTGATCCCTGAGTATGTCAAATATTTTATCATTTCTGCCCCACCTATCCATGGGTTTCGAATTTACCTTTCGGACGTCCTCATAATTATCAAAGAGTTCTGCTATTTGAGTAGCTGAAAAGGTTTGCCCAATTATCTAAAAAATGATCTTTCATACTAGCATTGGCGCGTTTTTTTAATTGATCTACCACCATTAGATCTTTAAGATCTTGAAAGGTATTTATTTCTAAGCCAATCAGCCACTCATCTAGATAATTCGTAATTTCAAAAGTGAAATCCCTTCCAGGTGCTATCGGATTTTTCTGGTGTTGGACAAATTTTTGCCGAAAGACCTCGGACTCAACTTGAATCTTTTAAGTAATAATTTCTTTACATACGTAATTTTCGGCTTGTTCCTCCGGTTCGCGAGCAATAAATTGCACGATCTTTTAATTGCCCCACCCCACTCTTTTTCTTTTCTATTGACGCCCTTTTTTGTTTCATAGATATAAAAATTTGCTTAGGATCGAAATCTGGGATCAATTTTTAAGTTTAAATTAGAGGTTACAGAATATGCATTTGTAGAATCGTTTGATTCTATTTTAAACCTTTCTAAATCAAATTTCAGCTGTAATTCTTTCTCTTTTAATGCCTGCTCCTTTACTAACTCCTCCAATCTCATTTTTCAGCCCTTTCTAACTCCTCTAATCTCATTTTTTCAGCCCTTTCTAACTCCTCTAATCTCATTTTTCAGCCCTTTCTAACTCCTCTAATCTCATTTTTTCAGCCCTTTCTAACTCTTCCAATCTTTTTCCGTTTGCAATGATAGTCTCATACAGATTTTTAACAAATTCCTCTTCATAACCTTCACTGTTAGTGATTGCAATTTTTATGCTAGGGACAGTCATATTTAAAGTGGCATTTATTCCTAATTCCTCAGCAAGTTGCAACATGTCTTGCTTTTTCCCTTTACAGGAAAGCCATTTTTTTAAACAATATCAAATAAATTTCACGCTAAATTTTGCACTATTTTATATTCTCTATTAATGGAATAACACTGGTCCCATGATACACAGAAATACACAAAGAAAAATAACACTAAAAATAATCAAAATCATTCAAGAGACTTAAAAACAATAAATCTTAAGCTAAAATGCACACAATGTGAAATACAATTACAATTCTCTGAAACAAAATAACCTGTTCCCATCAAGAAAAACACTAAGTATTTCAAAATTTCTAATGGCATTAACCAAAAAATTTAATACCGCAGTTTGTACTCAAAAATATAACAGTACTCACCCATTTGAAGTACTCAGCTTGCTGTCAGAAGCAAATTATGTGCACTAGTGGTACGGCTTCCGAAAATCGCTTTTCCTTCGGACACTCTCGCCGTTAACACTGTAGATGTAGATCAGTTTGATCTTTGAGCAGGACGCTCCGAAGCTGAATTTACTTGCAGCACGGCTTCCGAAAATCGTTCCTTCGGACACTCTCGCCGTTAACACTATAGATCAGTTTGATCTTTGAGCAGGACGCTCTTTTTCTCCGACGCTGAATTTACTTGCAGCACGGCTCCGAAAATCGCTTTCCTGACACTCTCGCCGTTAACACTATAGATCAGTTTGATCTTTGAGCAGGACGCTCTTTTCTCCGAAGCTGAATTTACTTGCAGCACGGCTTCCGAAAATCGCTTTCCCTTCGGACACTAGCCGTTAACACTATAGATCAGTTTGATCTTTTATGAGCAGGACGCTCTCTTTCTCCGAAGCTGAATTTACTTGCAGCACGGCTTCCGAAGATCTCTTTTTTCCTGCGTTGCGGTCCGTCCGTAAAAATCCAAAATTTTCCTCCTCTCACGGGTCCTGAATGCTAACTTTTTATCCCAAAGCGCTGCCACCAAAACTCTAAGCTGTAACGTTTGAAAGAATAACGGTAGCGTATTCTTGTGAATTAAAATAGAGAATTTATTTACGTCACAACTATTGAAAATTATTTACAAAATGATACATTAAAGTTATTAAAATTAATTAGATTGTTAGAGTCCACTATTTTGTGGGAGGAGGTTTCGTTGGTTACCGCTCCCGTGCAAGTTCAAAGCATCTCTCCTCTCTCATCTTCCGGTCGGGTCGCTAGATTCCTCGGGGGTCAAACAGGGGTTGCGCTGGATCGGAAAACGTGTGGGCGTCGAATCTACAAAGAAACCGACACCAGATGTTGTTGTTGTTTCGAGACGTGACGTTACACTATTGATTGAGAATACGTTCCTTGGAAATTCTGAGACATTTCTAATAAATATCGCAAATAGTGGTACACATGGTTATGGCGCATGCGTGTTATAGATTGCTGATGACGTCAATGGGAAAATGTTTTAAATGACGCACTGTACAACAAGAGATATGTATGAGAGGTAGTAATGACTAGAAAATCAAACCTTCTGTAAGTATCGCTGATCAAAACCCCCCTACTAAAAAAGATTTTCCTCCCTAGAAAGAAGGAATGCGTCAACCCTTCTCTTGGCTCTCCACCAAAGATAGGCAGTTCAAGTCAACGCCATCTTCAAGATCAGGGGGTAATTTATCCCCAACAACGCTCTCGTAGCTGAAGTGCTGTTGGCGATAAAGTGCTATTTCCTTTAGATACCGTTCCTATTCTATAGATCTTCATCTCATGTAAAAACTCGGGGTAAACAATAGAAATTAGTAGATTAAAAATAGTACGAGAGAGTAAGATAAGTTTTATGTATACCAGGGGTGGGCAGACTTTTCCAGGGTACGGACTACTACTAATTTTCTCAAGGTGTTGCGATCCACTCAGTGGCGTAGGTGTAGTGAGGTAAGAAAAAGGTCTACAATATTTATGGTAGCTTAAAATATATAGGGAGTATGTACTTACCTACATAACAAAAATAAGAAAAAGACTCATATTTTTAAAACCACATTTAAAGCAAAACGCAAGATACAAACATAATGATAGCATCCCCAAATACAATTGTTGGTACCTTGCACACTTCCGCTATTGGCTCTTGTCCGCGCAAGCGCCGCCTACAACTCGGTTTTCCTTGACTTAATTTAGACCAAGCAGATGTACAATACGGATGATCTTGTTGTGCGGAAGTGCCTATTGTCAAAAAATATTTTCATTGCTAACTATATCGTTGACACTGATTACCACATGTTGATGATAATAAATCCATGTTTGTGTTGGATTAAAGTTCATTTCTCTCACACTCGAACTCTATCAACGTTAATTTTAATGCTGACATCCCGCTGCATTTAAGCCTACCTCCCACTATTTACAACAATAATATCAAATGATGCATTTATCAAACAATTCAAAATGCATTAAAAAATAAAACATTTTCATCTTTCGTTAGTTCTGTTAGTTATAGTCAGTATAAAAGGCTTAATCTTGAATATTTCGCTAAATAATTCGTAACTGCAAATCTTCAGGCAATCCCCCCAAAATATCTTGACGGTCCACCGGTCGATCGTGATCGACTTAATGCCTACCTTTGATGTATACTCTTAGAATCGAATGCAATTGCATAAAGGATATTAAAATGGCTCCAGTGAACAAAATTAGCCATCAAATATCTGATGCTAAACAACTGCATAATAGTTCCATTGTCGTCATTGTTTAAAAACTGAAAGTATTTTTCAAGGAAAAACGCTTTTAAACCTTGAAAGTAAAGCAGAAATTGCTTCTTTTAGCACATTTTTATAAGAATACTAAAATCCTATGTCCGTTTTCTATGAGGAAAGTCGTCCAAATCCGGATAGTCTTACAATGGCCATAATTTGAATAAATTGCTTTCTTAGCCTTCAAATTCGAGCATTGGAGTTCTTGAATAATTAAATTTAGTTTATTGTGATTCTCCATAAGGTAATTTACATTACTTTGCTCCTCAGAAAATATCTTAAGTTGAAAAAGGAAACACAGTACGAAATTATTAATCGTAGAAAAAACGCGTTTTTGAGAAATCACAAATTGTGCAATTCATCTGACAACACGAAAGGAATGAAATAGCAATCCCTTGAATCAAGTTCACGATCAGTGTCCAAAAACCCAACATGGAACTGTTTATTGTTATTCAAGAAGAGTCGTGATTCATATATTAATTTTGAATACATTTTGCACTTTCCTAAAGTGTTAAAGTTAATAATTGATTTGATTCATATAAAAAATTTAAGGGAGGAATCATAATTTGTAATCAAAATAAGAAGCGAATATATATATATATATATATATATATATATATATATATATATTATAATAATTCTATAAATACTAATTTCTTTAAAGCACTCAATTTTTTATTTGTACTCAGAAAAAAGGATAGGAGGGGTTACCACGTAAGAAACATGTTTTGTACACACAAATTTAACTTTCATTTTACATTATCCATACAATACATGCATTTTGCGAATGTTTTGGGATTTATATAATTATTAATGGAATAAGCAATTATGTCTGATATGAGTATGATAAACTGTGTGTAAAAAATTTATAATAAAATTCTAAGAATATGTATAATTTTTTGACAGTACCTTCCATCGAAACAGTACGAGATCTAATGGCGATGATCCTTGTAAATTTAAACCGCGGTAGTCAAGAGATCAAGGTCACGAACTCTTGGCCGATGTGTCACGAGTTCGAGCCCAGAACCGATGCAGACTCGCCATGTAGAGGGGGCGGTTGCACGCTAAATCTGTTGAGGCTGATGTTGTGGTGTGGAAAAGAGGATGCCAGCTTAGGTGCCCTCCACGTTACCTGACCATGATTCAAAATTACGAGGTACGTCACCAACAGCCCTCGTGAAGCTTTGGAGTGCTACGTTAATGTCTCTCCAATTGATGCCCTAATTCTGCTCCGTAACCTTTTTATCGCCGCGGACCTGTCAACGTTTGTTAATTTTACCGCGGCCCGCTTAGGGGGAGGATGTTGATTGTTTATATTTTAGACTGTTTTGATTTAACAATTTTAATTTAATTATATTTAATCTTGACTTCTGAATAAAATATAGAAACACCAAAAAATGAATATAAAATGATTTAACAAGGAATATTAAGTGATTTTCATAAAAAGTAGCCCAAACCTAAAAAAAATATACCACAGTAAATAAAAGAGAAATAACTTAATGTTTCTTCTGCGGACCGATAGCATTTGATCCACGGACCGGGGGTTGCGGAACACTGCCCTAATTGATACCTAATTCTCTCCAAACTTTACACCATGTCTGCACCTACGGTAACTGAGTGGTCATGGTTTCCAGCGCGTAGCCGGCGAGTTCGAGTTCCAATGTTACCGAAGACCCGTCGTGTAGAAAAGCTGATGCTCATTAACCCTTTATCTACTGCATTATGATTTACTGCAGTTTTTTTAATGCAATATATTTTTTAATCACTACATTGAAAATTAAGGAATATACAAAAACAAAATACTCAACTTTGCGAAATTTAATTAGAGCCTATTAAGTAATTAAAGATATTCAACTGCAAAGCTAATTATATATACTGATTACTTAAAATAAATAGTTAAATCGTTTTCTAAGGTCTTCACTAACATACAAACACACACAAAAATAAGACACCTACCTTTAAACATTAACTATTTTTTCGGAACAAAAATGACAATCTTCGCGATCCAATCAAAATGTCAGCTGAAAACGCAATTTCTGCTACAAAACTATTCGCCTTCCCCGCTAAAATACTCATCATAGAGTATTCCATTCTGCCATATATCTTGGAAGAGTGGATTTCAAAGAATATTCCTGCTAAGTATCATCAGAGTATTCGTAAAAATGGTAATTTTAGAGTGAATGGTACTTATAAGTACCGTCGGTAGATAAAGGGTTAAGCTATCCAACTGCCCTAAAATTGGGAATTTTGTCAAAAACTCACAACTTTTTTATGATTTTATTTTATAGGCTATCTTATTAGCTTTACATAAATACCAAGTTTTTTGTGTTTTCCGTTCACTAGAATAAAAATTGCAAGTTCTTTAGTAAAAGCAGAAGTCACGACTTTAAACAAGATTTCAAATTTTAAAATGCGTTTTACTCGAAATGTGCTTTTTTTAGAAAATACTCAAACGAAGAAAGCGACTGCTCAAAAAGTTTTGAAAATAATTATCTAAAATTTTTTGTGTATGTTCTGTATAATAGTGGAAGTATATTTAGACCTTCACATTTATCAATCACTGTCTTATTTCAAAATTTACAGTCTCTTATGTTAATATACTGTTTTTTCAAGCAATTTCATATAGTAATTAGGATAAAGTGCTCTAGTTTTAGTAAAAATTAAAATACCTTTTACCTTGAAAGTCATTTTAAAAATGTATTCTAAAGTAACACATCAAAATTGAAAAATTGAGAATTCGCGCGCGTTCATAAGTTTTTATAAAGAGTGGACCTCGTTTATGTAATTTTTTGTAAATTTTAGTCCATTTTTTTCCAGTTTAGTTTAATAATTTCTTTTCCTCTTCTTCATTTTAGCATTTTTCCCCTTAGAAAAAATGTACTAAATCTAAAAACCACAAAAAAAAAAAAAAAAAAAAAAATCCCCCCATACCTCCATTTTTTTTAAAGTTATCGCAAGTAGTGGGATACCTTAAATCTGTCGAGGGTCAAAGTCCTCACATTGTCGTGGTGTGGAAATTTACAGAGTGGGTTTATGTTACTTTAAAGAGGTTTACAATTAGGAGATTCGTCGCCGGTAGTTCTCGCATTACTTTAGAGTACGTTATTTAAAAATCAAATCAAATCCGCGCCTCGCCAATGCGAGAACTAGAGCCTCGACGGGTATTCACGTGTATAAGCCCCTCTATATGGCGACTCTTTAGAACCACCGAGACTCCGACCTAGGGCTTAAAAGACACAATGACGGTCACGAATTCCTATCATGACCATTGGGTTAAGTATGATTACCAAGCGTCCTTTCAAAGTAAAGCTTAGCCCACTTGGTAGCTATCTCTGAGGGGGCACTGTATCATAATTCCTTTGGGGCCCTCTTTTAAATATAGGTGCCCTGTTAGTGGACTGTAGTTACACATGTTGGGGCCCCTGTAACTTGGGGACCCCGTATCATCGATAAGGCTGATAGGGCGGCAGCTACGCCCCTGGCTTTACCCCTTAATTGATTTGCCCGTACACCATGCGGGCCGCTAAAAGTTTGCCACAATCGGTTTATCCGCACGCTGTTCGGGCACTGATATTTTCTTCTTTCTGTCTTTGATTTGCACAGATTTTTAGTTCTTGTGAGAGTATTAGTGCAAGTGTTTTTAAGAGATGCAGCTTGTCCAAGGTACTGAAATACTTCTCATTCGAGAATGTGGTGAAGGCGGGAATTTTTCATTGAAGGCAGGAATTCAGATTCTCGAAAATATCTGATCAAGAACAGGGGTTGGCAAAGCAACGTGCAATTTGTTGCTTGAGAAGAAATGAAAATGGAAAGATAATCCAAAAAAGCGCCGATATTATCTCTCATTGTAATGTAAGCCAACGTATATTGAAAAGGAAAAACGAGCCATGAATAATTTTGTAAATATGAAAGAAATTCCTGTAAGGTATAAGAAACACATTCTTCATAGCATGCAGAGTGTACTTATAAAAAATTATAATTTAAACAAACCGAAAAATACCCTTTCATAATAATCGAAACAAGTTGTAACTTAATCTTTTAGCCGCCAAATTTGGAAGTGGAATCTGAAATTAGTCACCAGATGCGGGATGGGATCTGAAAATGGGAAATCGTGAATCCTGATTATCCTAATCAGATGTATGGAACAAAATTAGGAAATTATTGTATTGCCATCGGTCCTTGACAAGTGAACAAAATTTCGAACTAATCTGACCTATTAATGTGGGTAAAAATTGAGTTAAAAGATATCGTTGTATACAAGGGAAGCTTATAAAAGGGTGTTAAAGAGTAAACATTTTTGGGTTTTGAGTTCCACAGTTAAAAACTAAAAAATAACGTGAAAATTAAAATAAAATTCTTCCATTTTCACATTCTGTTAAATAGTATGCTTAGCTATATGCAATAAAAAAATTTGCCTTTTTTGGAACATTTTGGGCAAAAAAATTTAACCTTTAAGGGGCTAAAAATAGTAAAATTTCAACTTGTAGAATGAGTGTCATAATTATGCAATATAATATTTCTTTAACTAAATTATACTTGTTTATTAACTACAATATTTTGCATTGTTCACATTCACAAATCAAACATTTAAGATACAGATGATAATTTTTGAACAAAAGGAAAGGAAAAAAAAATAGAAAAAGAAGAATCGGTAGCACTGTTTTTAAAACCCTTGTCCTACATTCTAACCCGCCAAAATTCCTGAGTAAATAAAATTTCAATATAACAACCCATTTTCTTCCGTATTTCATCTCCAAAGCGAAAAAAAAAAATAACAACACAAAACCACAAAAACCAATACCAACATAAAGAAGAGAACCGCTTAATATTTATTCCATCAAAAACCACGTGACCCTGTAATTGCTTAAGCGGCTGTCTCTGTCTTAAATATACCTGGCAGACATCCAAAGCAGCCTGATCCGTTCACCTCTGGGCAGCCAGTGCCCTTCAACCCCGCATACCACACTCTTTTCACCCCTTTACTCATTCCCACCGTCCACTCAGGGGCTACAGGGACCCTTTTTACACCTTTATGTCCATCGGGGGTCATTTTTCTGGGGTTACCTGCGATCTTAAAGCGGTACAAAGAAGGTATAAGTGAACAGGTGTTGAACCTTGTGTTGTGGGTGTGGTGTACTAAGGCCCAGGCGCCACTGAGATGTGTTCGTATCTGCGCAAGGTTGACGCGTAGAAAAGTCTTTGCACTTTTCCTCTAAAGAAAGGGGACGGGCTTAGGATGGATTTTTTTGCTTATTTTTTAGAGAGAGTTTTTGTTGCGTATTGATGTTAAATGAAAATGTTTTAAGTGGTTAGAAATTTTTCCTTATCAAATTCCTTTGTGTTTTTTTTTTTATTCGCCACTAAAAAGTGTACATTAAAGCTGTATGTGATTTTTTTATAGTTTGGGTTTTTTCGAGGGTAGCTCAAATTTTTTAACATTTGAATTTTGGTAAAATAAATTTACTTTATATATGTTTGTAGAACAAAATTTTCGAAGTTTTAAGGTATCTGAATATGCTCAGTGTACTTTTATTAAAAATAGCATCCTAAAGCAATATAAGTACATTTAGGTATTCACAAAATACACAAAAATACTTAACCACAGCAATATTTGAAATGCAATACCTAAATTTTACCAATATCACACAATAATAAGCGAAATTGTAATATATCTTAAAAAAAATTTTTTAAACAGAGAGAAAAAGTAATAAACTTATATCAATAAAATTATTACTAAAATAAACTACGTATATTTATCTAGAGAATGTACCGTAAAATTCGGTGTATAATGCACAAAAAATAAGATGGAAATTTATGGGTGAGCGTCAAACACCGGGGATTAAAAAGGGATGTTTTTAATAATGAAAAGATAAGAACGTAGAAAAAATTAGACTTCTACATATATCGAAATACTGTTTATTTAAAAGAAAAAAAGGACGTTCCTTTAGAACTTAAAGCAGCAATTCTCAACCTTCGGCCCACCGGGCCTTTCTGGGTGGCCCGATCATGGCTCATTGCACCAAAAAATTCAATTATTTTCAGAGCAACGTATTAAAAATTTAATCAGATACTCTATCGATCAAGCAATCAATTCGACCAATTTTGCTGACGATGTCGTATTTGTACGAATTGTAAGATTTTTTTTTCTATTTGTAACCGTAATGGTTAGTTATAGCAAATAACACTGAAGTAGGGAACTGTACTGGAGAAGTAACCACTTTATGGGTGAAACTGATTTTTAATTATCAATAAATAATATTGATCTCCCGCGAAATCGAAACACCTCTTTGCTGCCATTCTGCATTTGATAAATTAATATTTTAAATGAAAACAAGAGAGGCTTTTTCAAAACAAAAAAAAAATTATCAAACAGCGTGGCATCTTTGTTTGTAAGATAGTAAAATGTAAACTAGAGGCTTGGTCAGTGGCGTAACGTACACCCCCGCATTGCGGGCTCTAGAGGGCCCAGGGCCTGACTATCGCCAAGTACTTACCCTTTTTAAAATCCAACTTGAGGGGCCCAAAGCCTGACTTTGCAGGGGGGGCCCAAGTGTTCTCCGTTACGCCATTGGGCTTGGTCATGGATGAAACGGAACTGAAAATTTTTTTATGTGTATTTGATACAGATTAGTACAGCATTAAAAGCCAAAAATGAGTTTTAATATTGTGATCAATTTTCCACTTTTTATATGTCCAACATTGCCTTGGTCTTATGATGTTTTTTTCCATGAATCATCAGGTTGCGGCCCGCATGCAATACTGCCATACGTAAGCGGCTCGGAGGGATAAAGGTTGAGTGGCCCTGGCTTAATGAGTTGTAGTTGTAGAAGTATACTAATTTTTTTTTATAAAGCTTGGAATAATACCTCGAGTAAATAACTTCAAAACATAGATCATTGTGCACGGACATTTCTGACTTCATAAAAAAGGGGTGCGCATTATACGGCGGATATTACCTTACAATTAAAAACTGCAGTTTGAAAGTATAGGTGTGCTTTATTCGCCAGATTTTAAGGTACTATTATTTTAACGTATTATTAAATATACAAATTTTAGAGCTGATCATGAAAACATTTTACAAGTAATGGGACACATTTAAAAGGCTACAATTGAAATAACAGAACTCAAAACATATCCATACAGTAAGAGTTACTTTATCACATTCCCTAGAAAGGAATGTAAATATCAGCTTCAAAAAGTTTCATAGAAATACATTCATAATATTTTGGGTAATCAGACTCGCCATGATAGATTTTGAACCATTTAATTGCTCACTTCTTATCAATTCCTGATCCACTTCCGGTTTTTGTTTTATTACTTCCGGCATTCTTTTCCTCTTAACTCAAAAAGATTTCCCTTCTAGAAATGAACAAAATGCGGAAAACTCCAAGCGGACTAGACTGTCCTATTGTATTATCGGAAGAATTGATTGCAGTAGATGATGATAATGTGTGCGCAGCTACAATTATAGCAAAGACATTTTAGAGTTTGTTCAAAGCACAAAAAATATAATGGATGCAAATTCCGGCGAGTGAGTGAGTGAGTGAGTGATTAACGTCGCACTGTTCAGCTACACGAGGGCTTTTGGCGACGGTCCACGTAATTTTGAACCATGGTCAAGTGACGTGGACGACACCTGAGCTGGCACCCCCCTCTCCTAACTGCCACACCACACCAACGGGAGGACGTTTCAGCTCTCGACAGATTTAGCGTGCATCGCTGCCCTACACGGCGGGTCTTTAGTGGTACTGGGCTCGAACTCGTGACAAAGCCAGCCACGATCCGATGCCTATACCACTCGGCTACCGCGGCCAGGTTGCAAATTCCGGCGATGAAAATAAATGAATAATGCAGCTCATGTTCCCAAATCATTCGAAATGAGGAACGTCATGAATAGTATGCACAGTTATTTAGGAGCAATAACAAAATGGTCGATATCGAATAATTTGTTGACAATTTTATGCTAAAAAAAAGAAGCAATGCAAGGAAAAATAGGAGATTATTTTTCAAACACTCAATATATATTTGTTTTCTATTTCAAAAAATTTGAAAATTTCGTATTAAATTTCTTTATGTTGAATTCTTGAGAATGTTTTCGTTTCATTGATTTTTTTAAATATGTAAATAATTAAATAAAATAAACTCTAATAAACTTAATTTTGTTGATATATATGGGTTTTTTTTGCAATATTAAAACGAAATTCTTTTAACGCGAAAAAAAAACATTTCAGTCCCTTCAGTTTCGGGTTAAGCGATTTTCACTGTATTTTATTGTAATTCGACTTCTCTCTTTGAAGCATATAAGCAAAATAATATATGTTTTACAAAGCCAATATAGACAGCTCTATTTAAAAAAATAATAAAAATAACCCCAACTGTGTGTTTTGTTTAAAATTGGTCAATTCAACGTGTTCGGATACCTTAAATATAAAATTATTTTTAAGAGTGGGAAAAAATCATATCGTGTGTGCTTGAGTAACAAAAACATTTATTTTAACTCATCAAAAAAGTATGTGATTGTGTTTTTTTTATTTAAATACGTTTTAAATGATCTAATGATTCATTAATTCTTACATATTTGTTCATCCTGTTATAAATATAATTACTTTTATGACTCTTTTTTAAAAACTATATTATTTTTATATATGTGAGAATGTTATGAATATATTATTTTTAAAGCTGAAAGAAACCAGTATGGCAAGGAACACAACAATATAATTAAGAAAATTCTAAACTATTTACTGTCTGTGAAAAAGAAAAATAATTTATACTACTCAAGTTTTTCAATAAATTGTGGAGCGAGCTTTATTAATCTTGCCATGAAATTTTCCTTAACATTAACATTTTTTATTTAGGAAATTATTTTGAAAACTTAAAAGTTGAAAGCTTTTTTTAAAATCCTAGATGATTTGAGTAAAATGTAAAAAGTAAATCAACAAACAGTGGAAAGGCATTTCATTTTAAACGAAAACAATGTACTACTTTTCTACGAGAAATCCATCAGTACTTTTTAAAATGTGGAAAAATAAATTTTGGACTATTCCAACTTAAAGGATGTGTGATTGAGGTTTTTAATTATCTCTTTTAAAAATATTTACTTTACTTTTTTTAATAGCCTAAAGATAACTTACTTCTATAAAATTTTGAAATTAAAATTACAAAGTCGTCCTCATTATTCAACTGTGATTTGAAATTAGTATGTCATCCTCAGCCTCAATATTCTAAAATAAAATTAATTTAAGTCAACCAACAAACCCATTTTTGAAACACGAAATAAATTGAGTATAGAGAAATAGTATTTTCAAAATATTCCCAAAAGTAATTATGAAGATATCTTGGAGCACCAATGATAATAGAGTGGTTTTAGGTTTCTAGCTTCTAGTCGGCTATCTCATCACTCTCATGTACGTGTTCGAATCCTGATTCCCCTAAAAACTCATCGTATAATATTGATGCAAGTAAAATCCTCCTGGGTTCATGGTGTGGATGTAGAATACTAGCTCTGTTGTCGACGTCATGGAAATGACGCTTATTAAATTCTTTAACTCTAATATCTCACTCTAACACTCCTAAACTTATTTTCTACCTCTTAACCTTTACATACATATATACTTGGTATTATTTTCCAATTATCAACTTAAAAGATTATTGTAAACAAATATTACATAAAAAAAATATTTTTAAGTTAATTCCTACTTAGATCAACAAAGAAAATTTTTATTTCAGCTACTTTTTATTAAATAGTTACAATTGATTTAAATATGTACATACATAGGTATGTACATCACAACATTAAGTGGTAATTAATTTTAATTAATTATAATTAAATCATTGCTTTGTCATCCAAAATAATCATGTATATAAAATTTCAGCTCAATTGAGCGCTTCAAAATGTATTTTATTAACGATTGAAAATTCCACCAAGATAAATAAATATATAGAGAGTGCGAGGGATTTTTTAGTTCAGGGAATTCGACAATTACAATTATTTTTATTACTATTTCAAAGTATCAGGCAAAAAAGAAGACATTTATTTTCTAAATGTATTTATTGCATTAAAAAGTTTAGAAAAAAATTATATATAGCTTATATTTCCCAATGTTTAATATCTAACCTTTTTAAAAACAACAGTCTGCTAAGTCTAATAGGATCCACAAGCGGTTCCGCTCATCACTTGCGATGTTGTTGGCAATCGAAAAAAGGTACTCACAGGGAACAGATGATACCACGATATTCATATACACCATGGCTATTGAGTGAACGTGATGATAAATAGAGTTTTTTCAGTAAAGTATAGATCATACTTCAGGTGCACAACTGCCTGCGATAAATAGTGTGTGGCGGTGTGATATCTATATGAACTTGTACCAACATCCCGCGAGGACGATCGTTTTGGCGTGATGGTTAGCGTACTTGCTTCATTGTACGTTATACCCAGATCGAATCTTCCCCTCCGACATTGGTGACCCGGACGTGATATAATCCGCACCCTTCGCGCGCCGCAGTCGTGGCGCCATCTATCCATCGCAAAAGCAACCAAGCCGTCAAACATTGACGCAAATAAGCCGTTACTTCTCAAAGCCGTCTAACACAAATGACGCAATTCTCAAGTCGTCACGCACGATGACGCAACCCACAAAGTGACGCAACTGCTTACAACAAATATGGTATCGTTCGTTCGCCTATTCGCCGAAACACTGGCAAGGGGGGTATGTGGCGGTGTGATATCTATATGAACTTGTACCAACATCCCGCGAGGACGATCGTTTTGGCGTGATGGTTAGCGTACTTGCTTCATTCGTACGTTCGGAACGGAAGGTACTCAGATCGAATCTTCCCTCCGACAAGTGTTTAAATTCTTCGTTTTGTATGGTTTTTACCAAAACAGGAAAAAATCGAATGTCGATTTTCTAGGATGAAACATCGATTCCCTGAATCGATTCAGTACTATATATCGATTTAAAAAATCGATTTTTTGGGCCCGAGAAGTCGATTTTTCGATAAATCGATTTCAGATCGCCATCCCTACTCGCAACCGTAATTGATCGGCTACCACGGCGGGGCAATGCGGAAGCTAGAGGGATGAAGAGCCCCTTCTTCATGCACCTCAAGCTTTTCTCAAATTTTTTCATACCTTCAAAGATTAAATTTTACTCATCTTCGCTGGTCCAATGGATTATCTTAGGGTAGAGGTATGGGAATATGGAATCATTATTGGCCAAATTAGAAATAATTGTTCTGATAATGTGTGAGCTCGTCATGGGATCGTTTTTAAGAATAAAAAAAGAAGTGAAAATATTTTTTGACAGATTTTAATTTAAAATTTTCCTATAAATATGTGGCATCTCTATTTTTAACATGGAGAAGCGACTGATTGAATATTAACGTCGCACTGTTTAGCTACACGAGGGCTTTTGGCGACGGACCACGTAATTTTTAACCATGGTCAAGTGACGTGGACGACACCTGAGCTGGCATCCCCTCTCCTAACTACCACACCACACCAACGGGAGGACGTTTCAACTCTCGACAGATTTAACGTGCATCGCTGCCCTACACGGCGGGTCTTTAGTGGTACTGGGCTCGAACCCGTGACAATGCAAGCCACGGTCCGATACCTATACCACTCGGCTACCGCGGCCATGGAGAAGCGACAATTAATAATATAAAGGGTGTTTTTTTAGAGGTATAGAACTTTAAATTGCAATAAAACAACCATGTATTATTTCATTGACACGAATTTTTTTTTATTCGAAAGATAATCTTGTGGCATTACATTTTAAATATGATTTCTGGCATATGACTGCCACGGCTGGCTCGGATGTAGTCCAATCTGGACGTCCAATTTTCGATGACTTTTTCCAACATTTGTGGCCGTATATCGGCAATAACACGGCGAATGTTGTCTTCCAAATGGTCAAGCGTTTGTGGCTTATCCGCATAGACCAATGACTTTACATAGCCCCACAGAAAATAGTCTAGCGGTGTTAAATCACAAGATCTTGGAGGCCAATTCACAGGTCCAAAACGTGAAATTAGGCGGTCACCAAACGTGTCTTTCAATAAATCGATTGTGACACGAGCTGTGTGACATGTTGCGCCGTCTTGTTGGAACCACAGCTCCTGGACATCATGATTGTTCAATTCAGGAATGAAAAAGCTAGTAATCATGGCTCTATACCGATCACCATTGACTGTAACGTTGTGGCCTTCATCGTTTTTGAAGAAGTACGGACCAATGATTCCACCAGCCCATAAAGCGCACCAAACAGTCAGTTTTTCTGGATGTAACAGTGTTTCGACATACACTTGTGGATTAGCTTCACTCCAAATGCGGCACTTTTGTTTGTTGACGTAGCCATTCAACCAGAAGTGCGCTTCATCGCTAAGCAAAATTCGTTTATGAAAATCGGGAACAACAGCAATCTCGTTTTGGGCCCATTCGACGAATCTACGCCTTGCTAGATTAAAATGTGCACATAATAATCTACAAAAGAGAATTCGATTATAAAAAATTCAGTTTTTAGATTTAAATTCCACTAAAGGCCTCATAAGGGACCTTAACTATTCTCTGCAACGGATGGTGTTTGTATAGAAGATTTGTGTGTGTGTGTGTGTGTGAGTGATAAAATCCTATTTTAACCTACATCTTTGACAAAGAAGAAAAACTAATTGTGCCAACAACACTTTTTTTTTTTGTATTTCTATCTAACATGAAGATAAAAAATCTCCAAGTTGGCGATAAATAAAGGTCTGAACTAAAATAGAATCTCACCAGAGATTTTTGATTGTAGTTGTTTATTCGATTGTGTGTGGCTGATAATTATAATGCTCTCTGTCATTACCTCTATGAGAATTTATTTGAAAGAAACTCCCCCATTTTCATGGGGGAAAAAATTTGAATTCTAAAAAATTGCGGTAATCTAAAAATCAAATTAGTTTCTAGAAATTTCATTCATTAACTTGTTTCCCTGGAAAAAGATACATTTTTTTTTATTCTGCAGTATGTTACACTGTCACGTAGATACAAAAAATATTACTGCAAAGATCAAAGAACAACTCAAATTAACGAGTTCATTCTGAAGAGTTGAATTAATCAAGTAAATTCGCGTTGAGAAGTTTATAAACTTCTTGAAGGCTCATCTTCTTTATTCGCACATCACATAATTTCATCAGTTGGTCTATTTTCTTCTTTACTTCCTGATTTTTATTATACCTAAAAAAATGCGTGCTTTTTGCACGTTTTTATGAAAATGCATAGCAACATTGGGTATTTTTTATTAAAGTTTAGATACATTTTTAAAAAAAATCCATTGATGTCAACACCAAAAATTTATGAAATTAATTTTGTTTACAAAATTCGTGAAAATTAACACGCTTACATTTTTAAACCCTACGTCATTGGCTAACTTTGGTGAATTAAACTAATTTTCGTGTTTGGCTTCAAAAAATGTTCAGCAATTCATCTTAGAAAGGTATCAAATAGGTTGCGGGGCTGCGGTAGCCCAGTGGTCAAGGTATCGGATCATGATAGGCATATCATGAGTTCGAGCCCTGTACCACTAAAGACCCACCGCGTAGGGCAGCGATGCACGTTAAATCAGTCGAGAGATGAAACGTCTTCCCGTTGGTGTGGTAGTTAGGGGAGGGGGGGTCATCCACGTCACTTGACCATGGTTCAAAAATGCGTGGTCCGTCGCCAAAAAGCTCTCGTGTAGCTGAACAGCACGACGTTAATATTCACTCACTCGCTCATCAAATAGGTTGCCATAACTCGTAAAATGTTTGGCGATTAATCTCTGGCACGGGGAAAACACATATATACCTATATCTATTCGAGAAAATGTAATTAAAATATTTTTTTCGAATTTTATTTTGTTCGTCACTATAAGTCTAATCACAGTCATCAAGTTCAGGAGCTTAAACCAGTGTCAGTATAAGAAAATTCTACGCTTATATTAATCTGTGTTTTAAAAAGCTACATCAATAATAATAATAATTAAAAAAAGTTTTTATGTAATAATAAATTGTTATACATAATTTTAATTTAAAATTTATTTACTTTTTATTTTGGTTTCCCAAATACAAAAGAGGAAAAGAAATAGCTCTTAGATTGCACGAAGAAAACATCGGTAATTACGTATTATACCGTTGACCAATTTCGCCAAATTAAAAGACATCACCAATTGAAAAAGGTCACCAATTATGCTGCCATTATTCTTATTGTTGTGTTAGAACATTCATGAGAACGGTTATCCAATATTGGCTACATTTCATGGCATTTGTCGAGGTCTTTTGGTGCGACGAAATTGGTCAACGGTATAATACGTAAGCCCCGAAAAATCAATTAAACATTTTTGATTAATTTATGAAAATAAGAATTGAAAACTTTTCGTTTACTTTTTCTCATTTTTTTTTTTTTTATAGATTTTTTGACGGAAATAATTCCCAAGATGATGATCCTGAAAACTGAGTGACATATTTATCTGAATAGGTATGTGGGAATTCTTACCTTTCCATTTTCAGGTTTTTTAAATTTTTAAAGTTCACTGGTCATTAACTATTAATTTTCCATATTTACTTTTCAAAAAAACCGCAAGTAAAATTTCTTGTAAGCTATCATCTAGCTTGAATCTTTGATTCGTTCCTAATATTTTCCTGTATCGGATATAATAATAATTATTAAACATATCAAAATCAAGATAAAATTCAATATTTTTCTATGAATTACAACTATTATTTTGTTTTATTATATTTTTGAAATATTTTAATTATGCTAAGAAATGGAAATATTTGCTATAAATTCCCATAATTTAATCAGCCGAAAATAAAATACTTTAAGCAATTTTGATGGAATATTCCATATTCTTACGAAAGATCGTTGTTGAAACTATGTTAAGTAATAAAAAGGTAATAGACAATTTGCATCTAGTTTGGTACTGCATTTATGATATATAAGAAAAGATTGAAGGAATTTAAGAAATATTCTCAATTTTTTATGAAAAAATCGTAATTGAAAATCTAGATGGCTTATCTGCAACTGCAACATGAAGAATAAATTTTTGTTTGAAAAAAATAATTGTTTGAAAAAATAAAAATGTTTTTATAAAAATAGCAAATGATTGTTTAATCGAGGAAAAGAAATCAACTAAATATTATTATAAATATAAAAAAAGACTAGGATAAAAATATTTTATATATAATAATTATAAAATGGTGTCTCGAATGCTGTTGAAGAAAAATTCAAGCAAAATGCATTTTTGACTCATAAATAATCGAGCAAATAGTAACATTTGTTTTTCTTCCATGATTAAATTTTGTCTTATGAGTTATGGAAATAGTTTTTATGAAAAAAAGCTAAATAATATTTATCAATAATCGTTTTACTGACAACATGGAACAAGCTATAAATATCTGTAATATTTACACATAATCTGTTCTATATATTTTTCTATGATTCATTTAAAACTGCTTCATTTTTGAACATTAAAATAGCGTTCATGCAATATAGTATTGCTATCGTGACATCTATACTGATATAGGAGAGCCATGTTTGAAAGCCAAAAAAAAAAAAAAAAAAAAAAAAAAACGAAATATATTAAATACCCTTCAATTTTAAATTCTAATTAATTTTTAAATCTGTAAATTTATTAAAATAATTAATTATTACTTTGAAACAAAATATGGAAACACATTGTGGCAGCAACTTCTCGTAAGTATTCAATTAGTGAAGATATTTTTTTGTCGTCTTATGTTGATAAATCGTTTGCAATATATAACCTCTTTTTTTTGTTCATATTTTTAATTGGTAAATAAGAACAATAGTTAACAAAACCGGTTCTGGTGGAGTGCTCTGCGTTTAAAACCCGTTTTCTTAATTACTTCATGCATCAGATTTAACTATATTACTACGCTGCCCACGTATAGTAATTTAATTATAAAATTTTAATTAAATAACTCTGAACTTTCTCTCAATTCTATTTAATCGAAAGTTAAGTCAAGGTTTCATTACACGTCTTATAGAAGCAACTTTCGAATGTGGTTGCTGCCAAAATAAGCCGTACACTTTCGTTTTCATACTCACTGTTAAGGTGTGAAAATAAATTATCGTTCTAGTAATTTCCTTTTTTGACAGTCCTGTTCTTTTTTTCCCCCGATTTTTTTTTCTCATGGTGATTTGTCATTCTTTCAAGGTCAAACGGTTCATTTCGTTTGCGTTCAACTGCGGCAGGCATTATTGCTTTGAAATGCCGCGGATGCTATTATTATTTTTCTTTCTTTCTTTCTTTCTTTCACCTCGCCTATTTCGGAGTGATTTCTTTTCAAACCACCCCTTAGGAAATTCGGTTTCTTTTTTTCGTTCTAACCTTATAGTTTTGAACGTTTTTTCCCCTTCTTTTTTGGAGTAACTCCAATTGCGAAATCTCATTTTCGAAACTGTTTATCGGCTATTCGGGTATAGTAATCAGTGATAATTCGATATTAAATATTGGAATAATATTTAAAAATCAGTACTCTTAAAACTGATTTTCAATTTCAAATTATGTTAAAGCATGAATTATCCATGGAATTCGGTTGATCAAATAGTTATTGTGATTACGATACTGCAAGAAAATTATGTGCAAGAACTTGGATGGTTTTGTCGCAGAAACTGAATTAATATTTTCAAGAAAATTTATTTTCCTTAAAAAAAGGAAGGTTATGACTGTAAATTGCTTGGTTTTAAAAAGCAGTAAAAGTACAGGGTGATTATTATTAAAGTTCCACTTTTAAAATGCCGTAAAAAAAGAACTATTGCTCAGAATAAATTCAAATTTGAATTGAATATAATTGAAGAAGGGTGGGGGAATTGTATAACATAAGAAAAAAAATCATTGACATTTTCATTGTTGTTTTTTATGCGCCGTTTGGCCACAGGGAAATTAAAAACTGATTCTCTTGTGGTATGACCTTACCGCGGTAGACGGGCCTTTAACTAAAGGTGCAATAGCTGTTAAGTGATTTGTAAGCAATTTTTTCCGACAAAAAATTGAAAAAAAAATCATGCACATTGAAGAGTACAATCGTGTTAATGAGCAACTTATTTCAAAGCCATTGTTATTCGATTCAAAAGGCCACTTATAGCCGAATACATTTTCGAAATGCTGCTTACAGTGCTGTCTATTGATACACTTTGTAATTTTTATCCTTACGCTATACCGTTTCTTTTCAAGTAAAATCAGTTCAAATGTGAAGTCATGCAAATCAGTGGTGTTCTACAGCATTTTGAAAGTCGAACTTTAATTATAATCACCTTGTATTTAATAAGTTTAAAGAATTCGTAAGCTTTTGGTCATATATCATGGAATTTTTTAAAAAGTAGAATTAAAAAATACATGTTTTGATAAAAAAACGCTCTGGCTTGCATTTTAAAATGAAAGGATTTCCTATAGTGGTTTATATTCTGGATTTATGTAATTGTCATTTTTAATACAAGATTTTATACATGTCAAAAAATGTGACAGAAATGGGTTTCCTCAGTTGTAGAATTTTAAAATTACATCAATCGCATTTAAACTTTTAAGCTCTATCACATATCTTTTCAAATCTGAAATAACAGTTAAGGTTCTCGTCTACCAGTAATTTTGAATTCATTTGAACGAAATGTTAGTTACGTGGAATTTGTTCTTTGTTCCTCAAGCATGGACTAGTGAATCGATTTGAATGCGATAAAGTGTATCCAAAAGTGTAAAAAATAATGAAGGTTTCACTGGAATTACGTTTCTTTAATTTCTGAAAACTCGGAAATGAATCATTAAAAAAGACATACAATTTTTTTTCAGAAAACGAAGGATAAATGCAATTCCGGAGAAACCTTCGTAATTTTTTACTCCTTTGGATGCACTTCGTTGCATTTGAAACAATACACTAGTTGAGATTTAAGGAGGAATAGTGAAATTTCTACAGGACTAATATTTTGTTAAGTTTTCGACAATGATCAGTTGACGGGAGCTTTAAGAATTAATTTAAAATGTTTAAATGTTTTGCAAATTTTTGAAAGAAGATGGGATACATGTTTTAATAATTGTAGTAAACTAATCCTGAAAATGTAATATATTTATACGTATAATTATGTTTTTAAAAGCCTATGAACATAAATTTCTTTTGCAAGTATGTATAATATTTCCTTTTTTTAAAAAAAATTCCTTAACTTTTTCTAAATTTTTTTGTATATTAATCCATATGGACTTAAACAAAACATTTTTTTTTGTAATTTAAAAATCACAAGAAGGATTATAAGACCAAAGTATGTAATAAAAATATTATTGTTTGAGATGACAATATCTGTTTCCTTCAAAAAAAAATACTTCTATTTTTACAATGACAATACAATGGACTAAATTCATGTGACGTCACAATCACGAGATAAATTCTATCACGCTTTTCCATCCAATTAATTCATAAGCTTCGCTTTTGCCAATTTTTACTTAGTGCAGAAACTTTTTTTTAAATTTGGTATTTATCAATAATGCATTTAGGTAAACTAAAAAAATTGACTTGATTGGAAAAGTAAAAGTGTTTGATTTTTTTTTAAATTTTGAAAACCTTTTTGAAGAATATTAGTACTTAAATATCTTTAAACATACTTGTCAAATTTGAAATTTTATCTAAATTTTGCAAGTAGAACAACAAGTTTAATGTCAGTTTTGAATTCAATGGAGGACACTTGATTGCATTTATCATGTCACCGTCATGTGTAGCCCATTATTTAATTTTTTAACCAAACGAATTTTGAATTTCAAATTTCAAGTAACCCCCCCAAAAAGGATCATAACCTGAAATAATAATTTTAAAAACACTTCAACTACAAAAACCATACTTAAATAAACCAAAACCATACATGACAACCCATTTTTATAATTCCAACCGCCTCTTTAACCATAAGTACCCTTTCTTGGCGATAAAACGATTAAAAGAACTCGGAAAAACACTCCTCGCCATTACTACCTGCGACGACAGAACTCGTTTTCAATCCTCCTAGGAGGTTCAGATAACAGAAATAGCACTGCAGTCATTAACTAAACAATCATTATCAAGTTATCGAAAAATAAGAACAACTCAGGAAGAAAGGTATTTCTTCGATTGCTGTCAGTACAAGGGAGTGGACACGGTTTTTTTGACCGCCAAGTTGGCTTCCACGCCTCGGTTGTCTCTTGGCTAATGATGATAATGCCCAAGGATTCCACAATTGGCGCCACGGATGATTGGCGATATTGATAAAAGTGTTCGCGAATTGTAATTAAAGGGGTTTTTTTTTTGTAGAAACCGTCGTGCCTCTGTGGTATTTTAATTCTGCATCTAATGAGGACCACCTATTATTAAATAAATGTATTGTTTGGTTGTGTTTTGCTGAGGATTGAAAAGACCTTGGTCGTGCAAATAATGTGAATAGTTGCAAGATCAATTATTTTATTTACTCGGTGATCAAGATCATCCGTTCATTATATATGCCAGAAAAAATGCTTACATATATGGGGGGGAGGGAAACAATGAACTAAATTTAATTGTGTTCATATATGTAGAATAAGGCTACGTTTTCGATACTCTAAAATTTTAAGGCTGTTTTCGGCTAATGTTAAAGTATAGGACCCGAATTCGGAATATTTTTTCAGATATAAAAGTACTCAAACATTAATATTATATTCTGGCTTCACTATCCTGTAGAGAATCACTTATTTTATCATACTACTCATTTTTATCCGAGTTGATGCATTCTTTCTATTATAAAATGTGTTTCACATTTTTTTGCTCCTATCCCTTTACATGTTAAAAGGGGAAAAAAAAGGATTATTTATGAAATATTTTGAAATTTTAAAAACACTATATTAGAAACAAATGCATGAGTTACAATGTCACAATTTTTTTTATAAAAATTGAAGTATTTTTACTGTCCGAAAATGTGCTCCGCGTCAAGTTCACGCTCTTGTGTGTGTGTGAATACGGCGAAAACTGCCTTAACAGTGTACAGTAAAACCTGTTTTTGTGCGGTAGATAAGGACCGCATAAAAGGAAACCGCACAAAAAAAAGTCGTCCCCCCAAAAAAGTAACTCCCAAATATCATAAATGGATAAATTATGCACAGAAATATTTTTAAAACATTTCACTTATTTCTACACAAAGAAGCTTTCAAAATGCACATACATAATTCACTGCTACTCGTCGTAATCCAAAAGACTTATCTTCCAGTGATGAATTAGTTCAAAATCGCTTTCATCGCTGGAAAATACAATTCCAATTGATTTATCTTTTGGCACCACGAAGTCAGTGATAAGTTATTGCTACGATGGTCGGTTACACAGCTGCTTATGAAAGTCACGATAATCAAATATGCAAGATCTAAGCTCTTTTTGGAATTTCAAACTCCTTTCAGAATTGGCATCTATTTTAAGAAAATGCTTTTCCGATTTGTCGGAAAGCTGGATCCTTAAATATATTTTATCCGCTCTCAAAAAATCCTGTTCTCCCTGTAACGCTATGTCCGTCTTCATAATTTATCAAACTACTGATAATGTCACTTTCATTGAAAGTTTCGTTTTCAATGAAGTGCGTGCTGCTAGTGCGTTGAGAGAAAGCAATTGAACGTGTATTGTTGAGTGACTGTTTATAACCAATGAGCATAGCGTCTTGGAGTGTATATATGTACATTGATAGAAAACATTACAGTGGCGCCTAAATTCTTATACCGCATAAAAAAAGATCATACAAAAAGATCGTACAAAACAAATCTTACAAAAATAAAATTGTGTAAAAGAAGGACTAAACAAAAACAGGTTTTAATGTGTAATAAAATATAAAATTTTGTATATTTGTAGCAATGATTTAATTTTAGATCATTTCCTTTTTTTTAAATATCTGGGCATTGAATTTGTATTTAATGAATTTATTCGAGAGCTATATTAAGGTATCCAACTACGTTTGGAACCGTTATTTTGAAAAAAAAAAGCTATAAATCTAATATATATTATAAATGTGAAAGTTTGTGAGGATATTTGGGGGTCTTTCACGCAAAAACAAATGAATGGATTTTAATGAAACTTTACAGTAATATAGCTTATACATCAGAATAACACATAGGCTATAATTTATAGCATAGACTATAATTTATAAAGATATTGTATGAAATGTCCAAAATAAAACGATATTTGTTAAGTAAGTAGGAAAAAATTCTGCCATCTACAAGCAATTCTGGCGTACGTTGCAAAAAAGCCCACCACAGCATAAATCTATCTTTTGTTTGTGCAAAACCCTTTTTGTTTTGAAGGGAGAGGTTGTTATAAATCTCTCTTTATTTTAATGTTTTTTTCTATGATTTTATTATGCACATTTGTTAGTAAGAAATTGATCTTTTTTCAAAATAAATGCTTTTATCGGTTCCGGTACTTAAAGTAAATAAACTTTCTCTTTCACACTGCATCATTTGGACAAATTTTCAAAATTTGTTTGTGGTTAGTAGTTAATTATAACGCTATAATTTTAATTGAATAGGCAGATATTGCGTTTTTAAGGATAAAAATAATTATAACTACTGTACTGTATCTACTGTACTCTACTGTATTTTTTGGAGCGTGTGAGTGAGTGAATATTAACATCGCACTGTTCAGCTACACGAGGGCTTTTGGCAACGGATCACGTAATTTTGAACCATGGTCAAGTGACGTGGACGACACCTGAGCTGGTACCCCTTCTCCTAACTACCACACCACACCAACTTAGAAGGATTATTCTACCAATACTTAACAGGAATATTCTTTGAAATACACTCTTCCAAGATATATGGCAGCACGGGTTCTATGATGAGTATTTTAGCGGGGAAGCCGAATAGTTTTGTAGCAGATATTACGTTTTCAGCTGACGGCGTTTTCAGCGGATTGCAAAGATTATTATTTTTGTCCCGAAAAAATAGTTTATGTCAAAATTTAAATGTCTTTTTTTTGTATGTTAGTGAAGACATTGGAAAATGATTTGACTACTTATTTTAAGTGAACGGTGTATATAATTAATTGTACAGTGGAATATCTTTAATTAATTTATTAGCTCTAACGAATTAAATTTTCCAAAGTGGAGTATTTTGTTTATGTATATCCCTTAATTTTTAAACGTAGTGATCCAAAAAAATATTGTATATGAAAAAAACTGCAGTAAATCGTAATGCTGTTGGATAAAGTATTAACGTGCATCGCGCCCCTACACGGCGGGTCTTACAAAGCTCTAATAAAGCTCGAGCTACGAAAGTAGCTAGGCATTTGCCAACTTGACTCTATCGTTAACATTTCGCTATGTTTTTCATTGAATCGCCATTATAATTTAAGAAATGGCGTTGCTTGCGAATATTACAATTTTAACATAAAATAAATACAACAGAAAGTTATATTAATGTATTACACTTTGAGATAAAAATTATTTACACTACTTTAAGCGTTCATTACGCAAAACTTTTAACAATGTGTTACTTTTCCTGAGCAGAGAACAACTTAGGGAGGTATTTTCAAAAATCGACCCTCAAGAGTGTTACGAGGAATTATTAATTAAAAAAATCCTTTTTATCAGCTATTAGATCTACATACTTAAAATTTAACAAAGGTGTTTTTTCTTTCTTGCTTTTTTTTGTTTAGCTGAGATATGCAAAAAGCTTTTTTTGTTTAATTTGAAATTCACGTAAAATTAACTCATTAAAAACTTCTTTTTCCTTCAATCTGTGTTGTTTAATTTTTCAGTTCACCCGTGCGAAGAACGGGTATACCAGCTAGTGAATAATATTTTTGAGATATTTAGAGTCACCTAAATTAAAATATGCATGTACAATTTTTCGAAAATATTATCATAATTAGAATTATTTAAATGTGAATTTTTGGCGAAAAAGGAAGACCGAATAATATTTTTTCAAAACATACACCTCCCCCCCCCTTTTACGGAAAATACTTCTATAATAATATATATGTAGTTTCCTTTACGTATAGATAACACTTCTTCTCTACAGATCCTGAACTAAGATTTTTAAAAATCTTATTTTCAGAGTTATGATCAGTTGAAATAATAACCAGTGTTTTTTGTTAACATTTCTCTGCTCTGATATACCAAAATATGAATAAATCCAATCCTAAATTATACATTTTAGAAACCCTAATTCAGACTCTATACAAGATATATAGTAGGGAATATATTATTATCATAGAAACATTTTCTATAAAAGGAGAATATTTTGAAAATGTGTCATTTTTCAATTCCTACTATTAGCTCGCACTCTCTCTATATTTATTTATCTAGGTGGCATTTTCAATCGTTAATAAAATACATTTCAAAGCACTCAATTGAGCTGAAATTTTATGTACATTATTTTGGATAACAATACAATAATTTATTTATAATTAATAAAAATTAATTGATTAAAAGTAATTATTTAAAGAATTACAAATACAGCCACGTTGGCGACTTAGCGATCCTTTTGGCGACTTTTGTCAAGACTTGGAAAAAGTTTTTTTCTCACGTTTTAAAGCATTCAGTTGAACTGAAATTTTATATACACAATTGTTTTGGATGACAATACGATACTTTTATGGTAATGAATAAAAATTAATTACCACTTAGCGTTGTGATTCTGTCCTATGCATATACATATTTATATTAATTGTAATTATTTAATAAAAAGTAGCTAAAATAAAATTTTTCTTTGTTGACATATGTAGGAATTGGCTTAAAATTTTTTTTTTATATTACTTGTTTCTTAATTTTTTGCCAAAAAAAAATTGCATTTACAAATTTTTATTTTAATGATATTCTTAAAAATTTTTTGTGAATTTAACAATTTTATTGTCTTAATTCAAGGGACACAAAATATCAAAAAATTTATTCATCTGCAAGTTTTAAAAGATCACGGCTCCACACAAACGTAGTTAGTCAACATAAATTAAAACAAAGCCGCCTACTCAAAAGAATATGCGTTCGACATGAAATAAGATTTATATAAAACATTTAAATAAATGAACACGAGGTAAAATAAATGACAAAGAATGAGTTGTGTGATATGTTGCATGAGCGCTATGTTGCTCACCACGGAGTCATTGTTAACAAAATAGTTCGTTGTCACCAGTGGAGCTCAGAAAGGGGGTGGCCTCAAGTCCAGCACCCCCACCCAAAATCCTGTGTATCGTAAAATCAGGCGTATAACGCGCACCTCTACTTTCAAGCTGCATTTTATTACTTTAAGGTACATTCACCGTATAAAGCGCAACCCCTTCTTATGTAGAAAATTGCAATGCACGTTAGCAGTGCTATTATATTTTAAAGCCATTTATTCGAGGGAATCCCCCAGGATTTTGAAAAAACAGCATATTTCTAGAAAAAAATTCCTTTTTTATAAGGAATGTCATTTCTTTTAAATAATCAGTATTTCGATACATGTAGAATTTTTTATAGCTTTATAAAGGGTGTTTTTTGAGAGGTGTAGAACTTTAAATTGCAATAAAACAACGATGTATTATTCGATTGACATGAATTTCTTTTTATTCGAAAGATAATCTTGTGGCATTACATTTTAAATATGATGATGTCTGGCATAGGACTGCCACGGCTGGCTCGGATGTAGTCCAATCTGGACGTCCAATTTTCGATGACTTTTTCCAACATTTGTGTGTGTGTGTGGCCGTATATCTTCAATGTTGTCTTCCAAATGGTCAAGCGTTTGTGGCTTATCCGCATAGACCAATGACTTTACATAGCCCCACAGAAAATAGTCTAGCGGTGTTAAATCACAACATCTTGGAGGTCAATTCACAGGTCCAAAACGTGAAATTAGGCGGTCACCCAACGTGTCTTTCAATAAATCGATTGTGGCACGAGCTGTGTGACATGTTGCGCCGTCTTGTTGGAACCACAGCTCCTGTACATCATGATTGTTCAATTCAGGAATGAAAAAGTTAGTAATCATGGCTCTATACCGATCACCATTGACTGTAACGTTGTGGCCTTCATCGTTTTTGAAGAAGGATTCCACCAGCCCATAAAGCGCACCAATCAGTCAGTTTTTCTGGATGTAACGGTGTTTCGACATACACTTGTGGATTAGCTTCACTCCAAATGCGGCAGTTTTGTTTGTTGACGTAGCCATTCAACCAGAAGTGCGCTTCATCGCTAAACAAAATTCGCTTATGAAAATCGGCCATTATTTTCGAAATAAAATTGCACAATTTGAAAGCGTTGTTCAGGCGTGAGTCTATTCATGATGAATTGCCAAACCAAACTGAGACTAAATCACTTGACAGCTGTTAAATCGGTCGCCATCTTGGAAAGTAATGCCAACTTAAACTTCTATACCTGGAAAAAAAAACACTCTTTATATGTTGTTGTTACCAATGCCACCTGATCGGCAAAGGTCCACGAAATTCATCATGGCAAAGGGCTAAGTGACGCATGTCGTTAGCCGTAGCTTTGAGCACCATACAGGTGACAGAACGATTTAGCTCGTTTTCGCCCCAATTTTGAGGGAGAACACACCCTGGGACGTGTCAGGGGCCTCCCACCTCTCTTCCCCTTCCACCAACCTCACGAGAGGACTTGCGGCTCGACGACTATTTAGAGTACTCCCATGCCGCAAAGGTACTATACATTTACAAACATCCATGTCTTCTCCAGGATTCGAACCCAGTCCCTACGTCACCGCAGTCAGTGTCGGTAACCACTATACCTTTCGGGTGTCAAACCTAATATATGGTACAGTTTTTATGCTCATAATATCTTTATTTTTAAAGCCACCATTTTTATACCCAGCGTATAACACGCACCCCTAAATTTTGATCTTATTTTTTGCGTTAAAAGAGCGCGTTATACGTCGGATTTTACGGTATATAGTACGTAAAATTACTCGTAATAAAAAAAAAAATCGTTTGACAAATTTTTTTTTTAATTAAAATATTTTATTTTTATCAGTTGGATCCCCCCCCATTAAGAACGTTTCAAAGTGAATTATTTCATGTGAAAAAATTGAATTTCTTATATTTTGTAATAACTGCGATGAAATATAATCCTCTAAAAAGATTAAAATCTTTACATAAATAATTCCTTTTTCCTCGAGATAAAATTTATAAACATTTATTCTCCCACGCCCAAAAGGCCGCCAGCTAAAATTTTCTTGCGTTCCTTTTTTTAAGAAAATTTTGTCTTATCAAACATCAACCATATAATCCAATCCCTTATCGAAATATCAAATTTAAAATTGTACCATAAATTACAAAACGAATCTTTTATATCTCAAATGAATAATATACCACATACTTAGTTTTAAGACTTATTCTTTAGCAAACAAGGTGATACTTCGTAGCAAAATGATTTTTTATTATTTACATAAAATATGAACACGGCATTTTGTTCTGCGATATTATCTGGTGAAACACAGTGAAGAATAATAATTATCTATCCACTAATTTTTTTTTATTTTCATGTTACTTATTTTGATTATTTTCTTGTAAGCAGTATCGGGTCAAGGGTACTTAAAGGAGTGATATATGAGGAGACTAACGACAAAACTCTGTGCGTAATTAAATTAGATATTCTAAAAGCTATTCATACTACGTAATGAATAAACTTTGCATTTAGTAGTAACTTTCTTTGAATAACATAAATTTAATCATAATTCGGTTTTCTTACATATAAAATAAAAATATTTCTTTTTTTAAAAAAAATTTCTCTAAGAGTTGCGCTTTTATTTATAAAACTAGTTCCCAAGCTTACTGTGACCACGAACCCCCTTTCAACCCCAAAACTATGGGTACTTCCCTCGGACGCCTTGAACCCTTCAAGTGAAAAAACTCTCAAAAAGAAAACTTTCTAATTCTATGTAGTAGGATTCAAAAGTTTCCTGGACTGAGTCTATAACTTAAAAAATATTACCCATTAAACTGCTGTGAAACACATCCTCCTTCGAAATAAGACCCTTGAGCAACACCACACTTTTGGCATCGCTTTAAAAGTCATCGAAGCATTTCTGGAATCAATTTTTAGCCATGTCCTTTAATTCAGCCTGCGATGCACTTTTAACTTCTTCTGAAGATTGAAAATGACTACCCTGCAAGTGATTTGCTATTTTAAGAAATATTCTGAAGTTTCAGCGAGCGAAATCAGGGGAGTAAGGAAAATGTGGCAAAACAATTGTTTTCCTTTTCATCCCGTCGTTGTATGAAGCATTTTCTTCGTACCACTGCGGAAAACTTTTCAATGTTTTCAGCGGTGTGGCAAGTCTAAGGACGTCCAAAGCATTTGTCGTCTATGACACTTTCCATGCCTTCTCTGAAACGTCGATGCCGTTCAAAAACTTTCGTTCGCGTGTATCACTGCCTTAAACATGTTTCAACATTTCGTTCGTCTTCGTAACTCTCTTTCCCAAGCGAACACAAAATTTGGTATTATTTTGTGCTCAGCAAACGCAATTTCTGTCAATCGCTGGTTACTAAATGCATCCACCTACAAAATATAACACTGTGGCGCACCACCGACTAGTTGATTTGGGACAAGCATTTTTAGAAAAAGGGAAGAACACAGTGACACAGAAATTTTATCGTAGTCGCTCTACTGCAAAATTTTGCACGTTTCAGACTGAGACTGGAAACTTTTGAATCCTGCCTCGTATAGTAGAAAAAAAAATAAAGTATAACATTGTGATATCTGAGGTAGTATTTATTCAAATTATAACTTTTATAGAAGCACGTTTTTCTTCATTAAGATAGGTGAGCCAATGAGATGGTTATCTTCATAACGATACGTAGAATAATACTGCAGAACTAACAAAAATATGTTACATTCACTTCACATATCAGGATTATGCGCAAAGCAAAACTGTTGATTATGTGTACGACTCTTTCATGCTGTCATATTTCAGTGAAGTTCATGTAGCGGCGGAATTTAAACCTGCAAAGACAGTCACAGCCGCGATCGACATTATTTACAAAGTGCGACTATTGTCATTGCTTGTACTTCATGTACATATCTAAAAAAATTTATATTAAAATTTTTAATTTTATCTTTATTTTTTTTTAATTTATAAAAATCAACCCTAATTTATTCTTACTTTTATAATAATGGAAATGAATTACAAACATTTCACTTCATATTGAGACTTTCGCGGAACCCCCAACCTTATCCCCGCACCTAGAAATTAATTTTAATTTTCCATGCAACCCCTCAGAAATCAAAAAGATCCCAGGAAACCATAGGAACCATTTTGGGAGTCTATGGTTTATAGAATTACAGACAAAAATAAAGATAATGTGTAAAATATGTTGTTAAAAATTTACTCAAGTTAAAGATATGTTAAAATCATTTTTTATTATAAAGGTACGTAAATATAAAAAGGTAGACATCTCATATATTTATACCTGATCTTGTCTTCATAATATTATTATATAAAGATTTGTCTCAGTAAAAGAGAAAAACAATTTTTTTCCTATCATGGCTAACTTTATTAACTTTTTTTTGTAAATTAACATATTTTACAGCGCAATATTTTAAGTGTTTGAAAAATTACAATATTGTAAATAAACAAGTAATATAAAAAAAATATTTTTTAAGTTTATTCCTACTTAAAAGAAAGAAAAATTTTAATTTAGCTACTTTTTATTAAATAGTTACAATTCATATACATATGACAGAATCACAACATTAAGTGGTAATTGATTTTTATTAATTATCATTAAGCATCGTATTGTTATCCAAAACAATCGTGTATATAAATTTTCAGTTCAATTGTATGCTTTAAAACGTCAGAAAAAAATCTTTTCAAGTTTTGACGCAAGTCGCAAAAAGGTCGCTAAGAAGCCAAAAAGGATGCCAACGTGGCTGTATTTGTAATTTTTTGAATAACTAGTTTTAATCAATTAATTTCATTAATTATAATTAAATAACTGTATTGTCATCCAAAATAATCATGTATATAAAATTTCAGCTCAATGGAGTGCTTTAAAATGTATTTTTATTAACGATTCGAAATTCCAAGATAAATAAATATATAGAGATGTGAGCTAATAGTACGAAGTGAAAAAACAGTCTTATATGAAATTATTGAATTGTCTTTTGTTGGTTTACTACTAGACAAATGAAACCTTTACGCTACCTGATTAAAATAAACCGTACAGATTATGATACATATTACGATATTTATATATTTGAAATTTTTATTTTATTCTACAATATTTTTATACGGATAAAGTGTGCAGATATTTGTTTGTCTAAAGTGCAAAAAGAAATGAAATTTATACTATACTTGTTTTCATATTCAAAATAATATTTACAGAATTATTCTAACCACATTCATTTTATGAAACTGTTGCCCTTCAGTAATTCAAATTTAAAAAAAAATCGAATGCTAAATTATTCATAACTAAGTGCTCTCATACGTGCTACATTCTATCATATGTATATTTTGAACAATGTATCTAAAATAGATTAACGCATTTATTTTTTTTTAAATGGAAAAGTATGTTTAACTTTTAGCAGTTAAAATCAAAATCATCTTTAGAATTAAAAAAAAAAGTCTGAAAATATAGTGTTAGGCATCTTCTAAAATAGAAATCAAGAATAAAGGCAAAAATTCCAATATCCTCGCCAAATCTCTGTTAAAATTGTGGAAAATATCTTATCGAATAGTGTAGAACAAGACCCAAATTAACACATTCTTTTTACATACAGATACTTGTATTATATTTTGACTTTACTTGTTAACGAAGAGTTATATTTTTCCTTCTGGTGTTACTTATATCTATTATCTTCTGTTTCAATTTACTCATTTTTTTCTTGTTTAAAATAGGTTCCATATTTCACTCTCACACATCTATAGCCTTTTTTTTCTAAATGCAAATTTTAACCTCAAAAAGTACTGCTTCTCGAATATTTTTAATTTAAAAGATTGAAAATGTTTAATTTGTGTATGTGTAATTGAATTTTACGCAAGTAAATAATAATTTCTGGTTGTTTTTTTAAATTCAAAATGGTGAATGAACGGAAGTTTAAAGATTTTAAAATATTTGTATTTTTAATTAATGGTTCACACAAATTGGCAATAAATTTGCAGGATTAGAATCACAATGTTTAATTTTAGTTTGCCTTTTTTTAGATAACATTTCGATTATTTTTTTTAGATAATTTTCTACGTTTTCTATATTATTCTGATTGTCAACTTATTAAGTTTTGGAATGAAGAATAAAATATAATCCTCAACTCTAAAATATTATTTTGAAAATAACTATTATTTACGAAATTTATTGCAATCAAATAAAAACGATAATCTTTGTTCGAAATAGGAAATTAAACCCGCGGACGATTACCATTTCTTTTTCTTCTTTTTTGTATTCAAAATGGTGAATAAACTTAAGCCTAACGAATTTAAAAAGAATTTTACTGTTAATTAATGGTTTAAAATGGCTTTAAGTCTGAATGATTAAAATGACGATGTTTAATTTTATTATTTTTTTTCTTAGATCATATTTCGATTATTTTCTCTTGCTCATTTTCTACCAAAACTGGCGGAATTTGTCGCCTAATTGCATTCCAACTCCTACTGATTTTGTACATTCATTATACCTGAAGAACTCTGGGTAATTTGAGAAGGCGTAAAGATCAACATGAATCTTTTACATAACCAAGAGTGACTTTACATTCGCAACCAAAATAGGAATACTTAAATTATCTCTGAATTATTTTTCTACAAATATTTTTTCCTTGATGTCGAAAGGTATTTATCAGGATAAAAAAAATTTGCAGTAAAATTTATGAAGTTAAAATTTATCTGGATATTTCGTTCAAGGCTTATTTCAAGCTGTGAATCTTCGTATTTTTTGCGTCTTTTGTGGTGAATTTTTATTTTAATTCTTAGTATAAGGAAAAAGGTAACGTACATTTGAAGCTTTTTGGTTTTTTGATATTTAATGTTTTATATAATATAAACTATTTTTCCAAAATAGAAAAATGAGAAACCGAGACAGTAACAACCGTGTTCAAAATAAAACAAACAATATTAAACCATGTTTAAATTAATATATCTGAAACCAAAAGTACTTCCAGGCTATATCAGTGATTCCCAAAGTGGTCTACATAGACCCCCATTGGTCTATGACTGCAATATTAATTAAGCAGAGGTCTACCCCATACCGAAAAACATGGCAAGGGTCTATGAGACAAAAAAAGTTTGGGAACCTTTGAGCTAAATTAAAAACTGAGGCTGCGTTAGAGTAACTCAAAAACTATAGCATTGGATTAAATAATACTGAACCTCAATCAAGTAATGAGTGGGTTAGTGCTTATTAACATCCCACCGCAAAGCAACACGAGGGGTATTGGGGGCGTACCTTGAAATTTTGAACCATAGTCAAGTGACGAGGACATCTGAGCTGTGTGTGTGTGGCGCGTACCATCCTTTCTCTACAAAAATACACCAACGGGAGGACATTGAGCCTCGACAGATTTAACGTGTATCAAGTCCTCTACACGGTGGATCTTTAGTGGTACCAGGACTCGCGAACCCACGACAATCCAGCCATGAGTTCGTGACCATAATTGCCTAGGCTACTGCGGCCACATCAAGTAATCAAGATGACACTTGGACTAATATTATTCTCTTCTAGCTTCCACACCACTCCAGTTTTAGAACTTTGAATTTCATTTTCATTTAACGTGTAATTCTCATCATTTTGTGCAATGGGTCTTTAGCAGATTCAAGACCCATGACGTACGCAAGGTGTGAAGGTCACCCTAGACCTCATATTTGAGAACGAGAATAAATAGGAGTCATGTTAAGAACCAGTAGCCATTTTTATAAACAACTTTCTTTATTTGGTTATATCTTATCCAAATAGAATCAAAGAGCTTGACCATTGACTTAAAAAATTTGAAATAACTAGTATTTGTTAGTTTAAAAAGGTAATATCCTTTAAATTAACTTAATTAATTAATGATCTAATTAATTAATTTATTAAATAACGATCACGCAGATTTAACGATAAGAGATCAGAATCTATATTTAATAATTTCTCATTGAACATTTAACTTTAATCTCCTAAAACTTTAATGAGATTTAATTATAAATCTATTATACCAACGGAATCTATAACGAACTTTTTCTTTTGATATTAATTTTTTTATCTCCAACAAGAAATCTTCAAAAAATTCACTATAACTTTATGCTTCAATATCTATTTTACTGCTCTAACTTTACTATTTCGTTTGACTTAAATACTTTATCTAATCTGCATATAACAAGGAATCCTGTCCACTTTTTGGAGTTGATTAGAAATAGGTAGGGATATTAAATTTCCCCCTAAAAGGTCGACTCAGAAGGTTAGTGATAAAGTTATAAAATAGATTTGTTACAAACTTGGGCTTTAGGGTTTAAAATGTTCAATCACCCATAGATAAAATATTTGCGTAATTTTTGCCAAAAGATTACTTCTCCATGCTTCTGTTTTTGTGTTTTTTAGAATGTTCCCCCTCCCCATAAGAGAGGTCTGCGTACGCCACTGAAAAGAACTCGAGACTGCAAACTGAGTATCACCAACGTGGAAATTGACGGCCTTGACCATAGAGCTGCATTGACCATTCACAGTGCTTAAAAGATATTCAGAAATTTGTTTTGTTAGTTTAAAAAGATTAAAAGATCACCTCTTACAAGATTTTCCATTTGATCTTTTGCAACTATTTTACTATAAAGGAAAAACGAGTTTAATGTAATTAAAGTCAATAAACGTCTATATTGGAATTTTTCTGTATAACGAATTTTGAACCATTGAACTTTTCACGATTTTGTTTCATAAAATAATTTTCTTATAAAAGTCCATTTTCTATAACGAATTTTTTCTTTTCGATTTTAACCTTTTTTTTTCCTTGGTAGATGATTAAAGAATTTCTGAAAAATCAAATTAATTTATTCTTTGTTTTAACACATTTTATGGTGGTCATAAATTTGAACATTTTTTTATAAAAATCACCTAACTTTTTATTAGAGAGCCATAGATTTTTAATACTTTTAACATTTCCCTCCAAGAAGTGCAACCTTTAATTCCCCTATTGCCCAGTTCACTAGAAACATCTTCGTATATAATTTCCCCTCAGTAGAGTTGTCTCGTGTTCCTGTGTTCTAATTATAAAATAATGTATGTTTAATATTACTTGTGTGCTTTAAATTATAAAATGTTCTTAAAATTCATTAATTTTAGTATAAAATTATTTTCTTTATATTGAAAAAACAGTGAATTCTCTTCGACATTCTTTTTTCTTGTTTTTCTTGCAATTTTTCTTTTTTTTTTATGGGTGAGATACATAAAATAAACCTATATTACTTTAAAAGAAGGTGGGAGTATAGTGTTAATGAATGTATAGTGTTTATGAATTTAAAATTTGTTTTATGTGGTTTATAAAGTACATTAAAAGATTAACCTCTATATAACGAATTTTCCATTTAACGACTTTTTTTTCTGGATTAAGCGATTCCGAGGTCCGACTGTATTTAATTATTTCTTCTCAATAAACGTCATTAGTGGTAAATTTATTTAAGATTATACCTTCCATAAAGAATACTTTGAGACAATTATTTCACTGTTGTATTAATTTCAATAATTTTCCCTACAAAAATCCATTAATACATCCTGTATATTAGGGAGAACAAAAATTTCTTTCTTTTCAGAATTTTAAGACCTAACTAGATGTTCCTTGGTAGATAGATAAAGGGGAAAATCAAATTAATTAATTTGTTTGTTATGTACTGCCCCAAAGGGAATAAAGTCTAGATATTTGAGCATTTTTTGTGGTAAAAATGTCACTCTAACTTTTATTAGAGAAAAATAGGCATTTTAATACTTATTAACATTTATTGCGATGAGAGGATGCCTACTAAATAATTCTCAGGGGGGGATATATCAGGCGCATTTAACGGCTTCTTTCTTTAGTATTGAATTTCTTTTTTTTTAAACCTACTGTCGGAATGACAGTGCACGATAAAGCGGAAGACGGGAATAAGCTAAGATCTGACTGATTAGTGCACGATAAAGCGGAAGACGGGGATAAGCTAAGATCAGGCTGGTTAACACAATAAAGCGGAAGATGGGAATAAGCTAAGATCGGACTGATTAGTTCACGATAAAGCGGAAGACGGGAATAAGCAAAGATCGGACTGATTAGTTCACGATAAAGCGGAAGACGGGAATAAGCTAAGATCAGACTGGTTAACACAATAAAGCGGAAGACGGGAATAAGCTAAGATCTGACTGATTAGTTCACGATAAAGCGGAAGATGGGAATAAGCTAAGATCGGACTGATTAGTTCACGATAAAGCGGAAGACGGGAATAAGCAAAGATCGGACTGATTAGTGCACGATAAAGCGGAAGACGGGAATAAGCTAAGATCGGACTGATACTGATTTGATGGTGCTAAGAGGAGAGAGTTGATGTGTGTGTTATGTGTACTTAGTATACCATTCACTTATCAATAATCATCGCTTTTGGTTATTTTTATTGTAGAAAAACAATTTTATTTTCAGCCAGAAACCCTTTAACCAAATCTAAGACTTCTTTCCATTTTTTTTTTTGAAAGTTCAACTATTTTGAGGAATTATTAAGTTCTGAAATAATTTTTTAATTATTCTTCTCCTAATCCTCATACCATAGAACATCTTTTCCGCACAGGGAGGTCTCAGTTAATAATAATTTTTTTCTCCATATAGCCGCCATCCACCTCACTGTATATGTGTTTTGTTAAGTTGGTCAATAGCCAATGGCGAGTTAAACCCTTGCCTGTGGAATAAATTTGAGAAAAACCGCCAAAAATGGAATTTTTTTCTTTTTTATTTTGTTCGTTGTCATCAAAATGTTAGAAATAAAGTTTTTCAAAAAATTTAAACGAAATAATTACAATATTTAATATTTCCACACATATAGGAAATGCTAATGAATTGCAGAGATTTTTACACAAATGATAGCAAAATGAATCAAATGACATAATTTTCAAGGTAAATATAATAAACTAATACAACAATATTAATATAATAAACTAATAGTGTGTAATAAACTAAAACAATCCAATTATTTACATCAAATGTCATGAATTTTATGGTCCTCAGATTCCTTTCCTTTACTGTATGGTACATACGAGCTGCAACATTACAAAAATCCGACAAATGGCGCTAAAATGTCAAACTTTTCGCGAGAAAGTTTCGCGATCTATGAGGAAAGCGGTAAATTACATATTAGACATTGGACGAACTGAGAGTTCGGGTTTCACGGAATTGAAACAACAATTCTTCTCTTGCCCGAACACAGGTCGGGCATTCCAAAAATCGTGCATTTGTGTTGACCGAACTGAGTTCAGGCTTCATAGGCAAGGGGTTAGCGAAAAATTCTGTTACATTGCTAACTGGCCACTACCGTTTTTTTTTTTTAAAGCAACTAATGTGTAGTTACATTGTTACTAGGCTATCTCGTCCATCAAAACTTGTTACAAAACCCTTTTATATCAATTAAGATTTCTCCGCAGAGGATTAACTTCATATAATCCTCCAATAATGACATCACCTTCCCCCCTACATCCCCAACAGAACAAAAATTCAAAGTTGCACAACCACCTCTCTCTCAAGCAGATCGCTCACACCACATGATTCCGAGAAGAATCCATCCTGTAATCCATTCATTCCGAGCTTTTAATAACTGGCGCCTGTACGACAACTGCCTGAGGGCCCGAGCCAGGGCGTGGCCCCAGTTTTCGGGCCCTCCTCAGCCCTTTGATGCCCGAGATAAAAACCTTTTTTGCGCAACGACGACGTTTCATTGTCGACGACAACACCCAAGTCCTAATTGGAACCTGCGACTGTCCTGTAACAACAGCACGTGATGGGATTTGTTCTATTAAAAACAGTTCCTCTCTCCCTTTCCTTTTCGGCAAACGATTTTACCTACCTTTCCTGCTTCCTTTATATTCTCCTGATGGTGGCTCTTGGAGGTCAAAGGTTTGCCAAATGGCAAAAGTAGCTTTAGACTATCCACCCAAAATATCTTCTCTCTGTGCTGGTCCAAAGTTTTTTATATATGCTTACAAAAGGAGTGTTCTTTTTTTTTCTCGTCAAGGAGTGTTTTTAGGCACGTAGATGATTTTGATATGTTTAGTTCGTTCCTTCATTATTTTTTTTTCTGTAGGGATGCTGGGTTTTTCCTCACTCGTAAATTCTATGGATGGGAAAGGTGCTTTACGGAATGTGTTTTTTGACAGAAATAATATCGTGTCCAGCATTGTGTTGTTTGAAGAGATAGGGAAAAACTACACGCGTAATTGCATGGTGTATTATGTAAGTGTCCAGGTTTCTTTAGTAAAACTTAACTCTTATCACTATAACATGTGTTTAGCGCGTGCATAGCGTTTAATGTCAATAAGGGAAAATAAATGTTTAAATGCTTTAGATGTTGGGTTTTGTTTTGAAAGCAGATGCACGCCTATCTCGGTTTATCACAATATTCTTCCGCGGTCAGAATGTAGGAACCAGACAAAACATTTTACGGGTCAAAGACAAAAATATTAGAAAATTTTGCTTACTGATAATTATAGCGTAGATCATATCATAAATTAGTAGATTTATTTAATTTGATATCTGGATTCTAGACATAAAAATCAGGTTTGGAATAACAATTTGGAACCGTTCTCAAATAAATAGTTTTTAAAAGAAATACTTCATTAAATTCTTGATATTTTTCTCTTCCTTCAGCCCCAGGTAAAAAATAACAAAAAGTTATTCTGTATTATCCTTTAGATAACATAAAAAATGACATTAATTTTTTTTTAAATCTCACTGTACACTTAATACTATAGCTTAGTTTCTGCACTATAAAATCATAGTGATCTTTAGATTTAAAAAGGGTAATTATATATATACTGCATGTACGAAAGCGTGTGCGTTTCTGTGCGTGAGTCTGAAACTTATATTAAATTGTACCGTAAATCTATTAAAGAAAAGCAACACAAATAAAAATAAAACAAGACAGTATAGATCAAAAATAAGATATACTCAGTAGTGCAACAGCAAATTATTAGTCTTAGGAACTAAGATTGGGGTGATACATATGGTTTTAAAGACAACCAACCTCAGTGGCGTAACGGAGAACATTTGGGCTCCCCTGCAAAGTCAAGTTTTGGGCCCTTAAGTTTGATTTTACAAAGGGTAGGAACTTGGCAGCAGTCAGGCTTTGGTTCCCCTAGAACCCTGATGCCCTTCTCCAGTGATGCGGGGGTGTACATTACGCCACTGACCAACCTTCCCCTAAATTTGCGTACACTACAGGGCTGCAAAGAAAACAAAATAGTAAAAAAAAGAATACATGTATAATGCGTGTATGTGATGAAATTAAACATTATAGTATAATTTTTTTTATGCTTATTATAATTTTTCCCCGTCAATATTGAGCAAAAAAAAGGGGGAGAGTTTAAAATTTTTTAATCCCGCTGTTAAGTCCTAAGCTTGGATGAGCTTTATGCATACTGGGCTTTGATTGAATACAGATTTACATATTCAGTGTTGGATTTTTTTTATTTATGGAAAAGTAAGGTTTCGTAATTTATTTGTACCATCTTTCTGAATTTCTAATAGCAATTAAGCTATATATATTATACTTCATATATTTTTAATTAACACAACAAAATTTACTTTTACAACCAAAACTAAAAACAAAACTACAGCAAATAAACCATTACAGCAGCCATTTACAGCAAAAAAAGGCTTTAAAATGATTATTTTTTCTGTGTACCGTAATTAAATGAAAATCTACGCTTTTTACACTATGCAAACTATGTCTTTTACAAGGTTGAGTCCTGGACACAGACACTCTTAAATCTTTTCCCAAGGATTTTAGTTGTCATCGATTTTTATTATCAATCTTATCCAACGCAAAGATTCTTGTTCACAAATCTTCACTTTTATGTGCGTAAAAATTTTTAAAAAAGAGTCGGCGGGTCGCGTGTTGGGCACCCCTGATATAGATCAGTGTTCCGCAACATTTTTATCGCCGCGGGCCAGTCAACGTTGGATAATTTTACCGCGGCCCGCTGAGAGGAAGGACGTTGATTGTTTATATTTTAGATTGTTTTGTTTTAATAGTTTTATTTTAATTGTATTTAAACGTGCCTTCAGAATAAAATATAGCTACACCAAAAATAAATATAAAGTGCTTTAGCAGGGAATATAAAATGATTTTCATAAAAAGTAGCCCAAACCCAAGAAAAATATGCCGCAGTAAATAAAATGGAAATAATTTAATATTTCTGGTGCGGACCAGTAGTATTTGATCAACGGATCGGTATCGGTCCGCGGACCGGGGGTTGCGGAACACTGAAGATAACAATCATTAGTAAAGAAAACCTTACCGCTGCAGTGCAAGACATATAAATATATTAATGTTTTTTTTTTCTTTTTTAACACATTTTCTACCTAATTTAAGTTTAGGTAGAAGTTGAGACTGTCAATTAAAGACGGATATTAATTATTACTTTAAATTCTTTGAAACGAATATACATACATTTATATATATATATATATATATATATATGTGTGTGTGTGTGTGTGTGTGTGTGTGTGTCTTGCATAAAAACGACTTGATATTTTAAAATTTTATAATTATGTTGTGCCTGAGAACAAGTTTTAATTTAATGTCCTTTTCCCAGACCCCGTTCTATATCTCTAACCTCGTTTGTCTCTTTTGATCTTGCCGGCACACAAGGTTAAAAACATTCATTGCTTGAAAATTTTGTTCAAAAGTGATGTGTAGTAGTTTGATGTATAGGCGCATGTTATATTTTTAGCGTAATTAAATACCCGACGTAAATTTGCAAAATTTAAAACCTTCAGTAATGAATTCTGAATTAGTAAAACGAATTTTACCTTTTAGAATGGTTTTATATTTAAATTATTTTATCTTACAGTTAATTGCTTTATTTTTTTTTCTGTGTGTATGAAAACTTTCAAATTTATTATTACAACAGCCTCTTCTAAATTAAATGTTGGAAATTCATTATTTTTTTCTTTTTACACCCAGTTGAAAATAATCGTTCTTTGAGATTTTGGGACACGTTACAAAACGATTTTTTAAAAAAAAAAACATTTAGAGGCCATTGTTTCTCATATAAATCAAATTAATCCTTTTATGTTTGTATGCTATTTTCTTTAAAAGAGTAAAAACGCTTTTTAAAAGGCTTGTAAAAAATAAAATTTTACCTAAGTAAAACTGAAGGTGAAAAATAAATTTTTAAAAATATTTGCCAAACTTTAATGGAGTAATTAATTAGTTTTATATATATATGTGTAGAATTTTCCGTTTGAATCATTTTGTAAAAGATTGAGTCATATCCTTTTCAGAGGACTATTAATGTCAATTTTGTTTATTACTGCATTCCGAAGCAGCGCCGTCTGGTGGGCTTTCGGAGTGCCGGCTTGAATGATTTTTTGGTAGAGGCCTACTAACACCCGCCGGTTCAACACGTCACGGTTTTTGCGCATTTCGCGCCCAGCGCGGTTTCAGTCCAAGCATGAGAAGTGTAATTAATTTCCCCGTCTTCTAAAGGTATAACTCAACTTTCAATTAATCTAATTTCTGCATGTCTCTTTCCCTTTGTAAATATTTCCCTTGTAAATCTTCCCCTTGAACTTGAAATAAATTCTTTTTTACTCAAATGAAGTACCTGCGTTTAAATGACTTTGATTCCATTAATTCATCACTGACCCTTTAATACTTACCCCTAGACAACTACCTCGCCAATTTAAAATCCCGACTTCTGAAGAGTCTGATTTTTGTTCGAAGATTTTAATCGGACTCCCACATATATGCTTTTGCTGGTAAATCTCGTACACAATAATTACATCCAAGTTTCGGATCTCTTAAACAGCAAGGAATTAAAACATTTAATGATTTAACAACATTTGATGCCACCCAACCAGTATGGTGGATGTGAACCTCGGCTTCACTGAGTGGGTTGGGGTTCGAATCCCGAGTAAGGCATGATTATAACTTCTTCGGGAAAGAAATCGAAGTTTCGCCTGTAACAGATTCCCGTCTCAAATCGAAAACAACACACCCCTTCAGTTATATGCTGGGACACACGACACAACACACGACAACAACAACATTTGATAATGTCTACAAAGTGTATAAGGAATTTAACATTTTTTTTTAAAATGTACTACAATGTAAATCATAAGTAACTGTTAATGAAATATTATGCTATATTTATAAAGAGTAAAGATAGTATCCTGAGCAGTACTGGTTTATCCATTGGGCGTTTGGGGTTGGTGCCTAGGGGCCCTGGGCCCGGATAAGCAGGACTTTTAATCAAGTTTCTGGTAATAAATTTCAAGAAATTTCTGCGCCAAGGGGGCCTGTAGATCTTGTGCACCTAAGACCCGAAATTAGCTTAAATTGGCATTAATCCTTAGTAGTTCATATATAGTGTCTAAAATAACAAAATGAAACAAAAATACACAGATACAAAGTATAACGGCGGATATAAAGTTATTTTACCAATGGATATCAGACATCTGTATTTTTAATCATATTGAAAATGAAGATTCGATGTAATTCACTGGTTACTGAATTTTACTGTTACCTGAGTTGATGAGAAATGTTTCAGAATTTAAAATTTAACAAATTGATCTTAGAAGGATTTTTTCTTTATTGTTTTAAGGCTGTCTTCGGTAAAAGTAAGAGAGCTTGTGAACTAATCGCGAAGCACATTTTCAGTCAGAAAAAATGCCTCTTCAATGGAAATTTGCAATATTATAACTCATACCGCTGTTAACAATATAGTGCTTTTATATTCCATGAATACTTTCTTTGTTTTTATACGTGAAGGCATAGCGCATTTAATGTTACGGTATAGGAGAAAAAACGCGAAACACATTTTATACCAGAAAAAAATGAATATATATATAAACTCGGTTAAAAACGGGTAATATGATAAAAAAAAATTTTTTGCTCTCCTTAAGAATAGTGAAGCCAGAATATCATATTAATGTTTCATTCCTTTTATATCGGAAAAAATGTTCCAAATTCTCCAATTAAGACTACACGGTACCCTTTTTTAAAAATTTTTTTGGAGAAAGTTACAGTAAAAATAATTGATGTTTTATATTTAGATTATATTATTAAACTGATTCTCTGAAAGCAAAAAGTGAGTTTGATTAGGCATTATTTTACAATTTTAAAAAATTAGGAATTTTTGAAGTTTTTTCAAACTCTTATAAAACACTCAATTTTTAAAATTTTTTAGTAATTTTAAGTTGTTTATGATTCTTAGATTACTACAAACAATATTTAGTATGGATTTGAAAATCTATTCTCTTGTTGATTTTTAATAATTATTTTTCTAGAAAAACCTGAAAAAACACGAAAATTTTTAAAATATCAACTTTAGCATTTTTTAGAAAAATAACTAGAGTTCTTAGCCCTAAGTCCATACTAACTTTTATAGAACATACATTTGGAAGTATATACAAAAACACATTCAAGGCTCTATCTTGAACAGGAAAAATGCCTTAGGGGTTAAAAAACACTTATACCTTCAAAATTAAAAGTCTGAGAAAAACGCATTTAAAGTTTGTAGGGTCATAAAACAAAAACTTATAATGCCCGTAAAACTCTAATTTTTTAATATGTTATTTTCCAATGTATGTTCTACATTAAAGCACTATTTTTATTAAATATGACTGAAAATTATATTTTAATTCAAAATATATTTTTGCATAATACCGATAGCATTTGTTAAGATATCAGTTTATTCAGCTTTATCTTAACCTAATATTTCACAAAAGCTTTGAAACACGAAGCATTTATGAACAAAATAATATTTACTAACTTAAGCTAAAAATAGTCAGGTTTGCTCATAAAATTTAATTTTTTTCAGTTTTAAATTGGGGCAGTTTAGGAAGTTTTAGCTCTTGTCGTATGACTTTAAAACACTAAAATATAGTACTACAATATGTTTAGTATAATGTAGTTTGGTACATCAAGGAAATATATTCAGTTATACCTGCAGCATTTGAAGTCAGAATACTTGTACTCGGAAGTCTAATTGCAGAATCAGCTGAGGACTGATTTTTAGATACATCATTTTCAGTAGTATTCCATCTCTTCGAAATATTGTTTCTCACAGAAACCCAGAACGCATTTGCCATGGCATTTTATCTACAGGAAAAAAATAATGATAAAGCTTTTAAGTTATACAAACTATTTTTAAAGCAAAAATTGGCCATGAAACTAATCTTTATTAATTAATTATGAGAACTCAAAAAACTCAAAACATAATCAAGTAGAAATGATTTTAGTATTGAAAATTGGAATTAATAACCATTTCAAACTAAAAGCTCAAAAATATTTTTAATTAATTCAACTTAAGTGTGAAAAAAATGCTTTTAAAGGAAACCGAAACCAAAACCATAGCTCCTAAAACTTCAAATATCTTAAAAACTAATTCGCTAACAGATCTGAAATTTCGTGGCAAGCATCTCAATGATATGGGCCACCAAAACATGCAAACAAATTTTTTTCGGTAAAACTGAAATTTTTACGGTACTGTGTAGTCTTAACCGAAGACAGCCTTATAGTGATCTTAATATGATTTGAATACATTTTTTAAATTTGAAATGGTTTTCTATTTTTATAGAAGCTAAGGAAACAGTAGATTAACAGAAAAGGGTTGTTTTCCAATATCTTAGCAAAAGATATTTTGTTGGAATTGTTATCTGAAGTTTCACGGAACGAACCGGAAAACGGATATTCTACGACACCCCCACAGGATACTGTGGAATTAGTTTCCCTAATACCCTACGAGAGAAACGAAAGCAGGAAAATCAATAGCAGTTCTTTAATGCTCTCTTTCACTCACGTATATAATAATCAGAATCCATATAATATGACTAAAAGTGGAAAAAAAGACATGAATATAAAATAACTTTAAATGTGTTTAAAGACGATTTATAATGTTTTGAAGTGATTTTAGACAATCATAGATTTCAAGGAAATTTAATAAATTAGTAATCACCTTATTATGTTAAATGATGGAATTTTTTCTCTCTTTGCAATATGTTAGACATGTATACGTGCTGAGATGGTTCTGAAAACCTAGTTTGATTTGATCCTCGGTACAAGTTATAATAGCATTGCCTCGAACTACTTAATAGTTATTATTTTAATATTAAGGGTTAGATTTTGCGTCTATTTAAATTAGAGACTCAAACCAATGAATTAAAATTAATATTAGTCTTAATTTTAAAAATCTGCATTTATATGTAATTAAAAAATTTATTTTGGATTGGTACTATAACTTATGAATTAAAATAAAAACACACACACACAAGTAATATAAAAAAAATTAAGTCGATTCCTACTTAGATCAACAAACAAAAATTTTATTTTAGCTACTCTTTATTAAATAGTTACAATTAATATGAATATGTATATACATATGACAGAATCACAACCTTAAGTGGGCATTAATTTTTATTAATTATTATTTAAGTATCGTATTGTCATCCAAAACAATCGTGTATATAAAATTTCAGTTCAACTGAATGTTTTAAAACGTGAGAAAAAAAAATCTTTCAAAATTTTGACCCAAGTCGCTAAAAATGAAACCATCGTGGCTGTATCTGTAATTCTTTAAATAATTAGTTTCAGCCAATTAATTTTAATTAATTATAATTAAATTATAGTATTTTTATCCCAAACAATAGTGTCTGGAAAATTGCAGCTCAAACGAGTGCTTTAAAGTGTGAGAAAAAAACCTTTTCATGTTTTGACACAAGTCGCCAAAATGGTCGTTAAGTCGCCGAAAAAGAGGCCAACGTGGCTGTATTTGTAATTCTTTGAATAATTAATTTTATTAATTATAATTAAATTACTGTATTGTCATCAAAAATAATCATGTACAGAAAATTTCAGCTCAATTGAGCGCTTTAAAATGTATTTTTTAACGATTGAAAATTCCACGAAGATAAATAAATAAATAGAGAGAGTGAGCTAATAGTAGGAATTTAATAAGAAATACATGTTATATTTCATTTATTACAAGATAACTTATACACTAATGTAGGCATTTTTTTTGTTATTTTTTTTCTTTTGTGTTTGAAACTGGTTTAAACCACAGTGGCTTACCCAAAAGGCGAGGGAAGACTCATTCCCTCATAAACTAACAAATCTTTAATTTTTTAGCATAAAAATTGCGTTTCGGCTCTTTTAACTTAAATTTTTTTTAAAAAAAATATAACCATTCTTTTAAGCCACTGTGCTCGGAAGTGCATTCAAAAATGTCATGGTAGCTACATTTAAACAGCAATTTTTTGGTTACTCATCTCCAATATGAACCAAAATATCCGCAGTAAGTATCGTTCTATGGTAAAAATAAATAAAATTTATACAATCTATTTATTAAAATTTATTTCATATTGACAATTTCCATAATAGTTGGCTATAGTTTGTACTGTAGATAATTTTTGTGAAATGATTGAGAATAACTCATTGCGCCAGGTTAAAATACGATTTCCTTTTTAAGACACTTTTTAAACTCTAGCAATTAAACCATTATAAGGCCATTATAAGGAGTGGTATATGTATAGGGGGGGAGACCGGGGCAAGATGACGATGTTAACAGATTTTGTTGTTTATCAATTTATTTTAAAGGATAAAAAAATTATTTTTACATAAAGTGTTAGAGTACTCCTTTGTAGTGTTGAATACATTACCATTTAATTTTTCAAATAAAACAAAACAAAAGATAATTTTATTTTTTCAGAACCTTAACAAATTGTCATCTTGCCCATTTGGCCTTGGGGCAAGATGAGAGCACTGAGAAAGGTTGAATAGATTTTATCTTTTGAATATGTTACATGGTTTAACAAATGATAACTGTGTTTTTACATCTCACAAAGTATCAAACTAAGCATAATGCATTGTAACGTAATGTTGAAGTGTTTAGTTGTGCAGCTAACAATAATCACAAGTAAAAATGCTGTTTTCATAATTGGAACATTCCTCATGCCACCTCTCTTGGCATTCACAGCAATGGATCCATTCTTCTGTTGGAGGGTCACAATATTCCACTTCACAAGCAGGACATGTTATAACACCATCCTTTGAAGTTGATGCAACTGTACTGTTTGGCTTGGATTTTATAGAGGCCTACAGGAACTTTTAGTTTGAGTTTTTTTACTCCCTTTTTAGCTTCACGGGCTTCTCTTCTCTGTTTTTTTAAAGTTTCCTGTTCTGCTTGTCCCTTTGTTCAAACATTTCTTTGATGGTTGTGCTTGTAAGAATGCTTGAGCTCCCTTTTTTCTTCTTTTTTTCTCACATTGTGTTGCTTTAAGCAATGGTATTAAATAAAAAAAAACACTAACACAGGCTTCTTTAGTGCATCGTAATCAGCATTTGCCATAAGTTCTAGTTCTTCTGGAGGATTTATATGTTGGTTTTCTACTACTAGGGTCGGAGAATTTGAACTATTATTCTCAGTTTCATCGCCAACAATATCATAGTCAGTAACATTTGAAGCAGTGAAGTCATGTTCCCTAAACAAAAGAGGTTTATGAGTTTTAATCGCACATTTTTTAAACCCTTTAACGGCATTTCCAACTGTAGCTGTTCTGAAGTAAGCGGTGCTCAAACGCTCACCATTATTTTTGTCTATGATTGTTTGTCCTTGATGAGTGATCATAAAGTTATTACCGAATGGCAAAGATGCCTTCCTCTGGTTGCCCCCTTTCGAACGACACATTCCCCGATTCGATGCACCCCTTAGTCTCAGAAGCGAGAGAAGCGCAAGGTCGAGCGGTTAAAAACACAGACAAATTAGTGTTACAGGATTTAATAGAATAGAAAACATAGTTCGTTTAATAAATTCTGAAACACGGGACAAGATGACGCGCTCGTCATCTTCACCCGGACTGCCTGTTTAAAAATATTCGTTTCCATTTCCATGAAGGAAGTCGATTAATTGACATTTATTCGTGGTAATATATATGTAGTACTTTAACTAAGTTATTCATAAATATTAAAGATAAATGATATATCTTGCCTGTATGTCTAGCAGAACTTATTTACACATGCATAAAAGTTATATTAGGGTAGCTGTAAACAATCAAAGCTTCACAACTAAGAGAAAAATGGCAATTTCAGCTCCTCTATACTATTTTTTAACGAACGGCCAGTAGGAAAGCCAATAGTGTTCGGTTGATCCTGCCACCTAGCAGAAAACGGAAAAATTAAGACATTCGTTATCTTGCCCCGGTCTCCCTTACTTCCCACCAACTTCATTTTTTACATGTTATGGGGATGCTATTCTCTCCCCTAAGGTTTGTGACGCAATCATTTTGGTTAGCGCGACAGTTGATTTCTGGATTTTCAATTCGTTAACGCAAAGAACAATCTATAATCTTCCTAAGCTGAAAGGAAACTGTTCTTCCAAATGGCATGCGTTTGACGAAAGTTGAGGAGCATATGCCAACTTGACAAAAGCATATATATGTTGCTGTTTATTCTGTACTGAAGCACACCAGAACTAGATAGTTTACGCAATTTGCAACACCCCACTTTGTGTTGAACCCTATTTCCATAAATTTCATCGAAAGTAATGTGTATAAATTCTGAAAACAAAATATTTCAAACTTATAATTTCTTTCTGTAGATTTTTATGTTTACAAATTATACATTTTTTTATAAATATCTTGCAATGTGATATAAAGAGAAATGCAAAACGTAAGATGCCCTACATTTGAATAGCCCCCAGTTGGCGGTGGGCAATACAGGGTGTCCGGGCTTAAAATGTCCAAAAGTTATGGCTTTTTATTATGGAACTACCCATCAGAATGTAATAAACTGTCCATCCGAGAATTTTCGGGTCTAGTCCAGGGGTACTCAACCTTTTTTCCTTCGGGCCACACATTTATAGCAAATATTTCACGCGGGCCGCGACATTACATGACTAAGGCCAATATTGGATATTTAAAATGTGGAAAATTGATCAAAATCTTAAAACTTATTTTTGTCCTTTGATACTTTATTAATCTCTATCAAACACACATACAAAAAATATTTCGCCTTTTTACTGAGTTATAGGTTAGTTTTGATTTACTTTCATCCATGACCAATCCCCTAGATTAAATTCTACTGTCATAGAAATAAAGCTGCCATGTTACTTGAAATTTGATTTCTGTCTTTTGCCAAAGCCTTCCATATTTTTATTTCAAGTATTAATTTATCAAGTGCAAAATGACAGCAAAGAGTTTTTATTCAATTCCAGACATGTGCGGCTGATTTAAATTTCTTTAACCAAAGTACGTACTGCACTTTTTGCTGTGGCGTCCACATCTTTACTTATGAAGTCAGTGCAACAAGCTTATCGTCTGCGATTGCCGAATAATTAGCACACTTGCGGCCGATCGGACTGGACCCAAATATTCTCGGAGGGGTTTCCAATCTACGGATGAACAGTTTTTTTACATCCTGATGGGTAGTTCCGTAATAATAAGTCATAACTTTTGAATACTTTAAGCCCGGATACCCTGTACATTTCCCGCCAAAAAATGGTCTTAAGGATTAAATTAATGTGAGGTAATAAGCTACGTGAATTTCTTTTTATAAATCAAGCTCAATCCTCAAAAATATTTTAACATAATATTACTAGGAAAAAACGGCCCTATTTAGTCGAATTTTAATAAAACTGTTATTTATTTATTTTTTCCTCCATTTATACACATAGACTTTCAATACTTATATTTTAAAATTTTCTTTTTTTAGTCATTTTTTTTTCTTTTACCATACTTTTTTCTTTTTGGCATTTTCTCTTTTTTTTTAAACATTTTTTGGCTACATTTTTCTAGTGGATAATCATCGTGACAAACACACTTAATTTTCACAAACCTCATGTTGAGGTACACAAAAATATTTTTATTCCGCAACCAACAAAAAAAATAACACTCATTCAGCTTTCTGGAATTTAATCACTCTATTTCATCTGCTTTAAAATAGAATCGTTTTTTAATAGGACGCGAAAGTCAATTTATCATTATTTCACATAATTCAATAACACATTAAATTTCTCGAAAATACCCGTTTAATTTCCCTGAACAAATTATAATCTTCCTTATTAGTATCCGATTTTAAATACATCCTTCATCGAACCACTTAAGCGTTTTTTAATGTTTCTGGTCATTTATCAATGTAAAAGAAATCGATTAAGGCTATTAAAATGGCCACAAGATGAATAATAGGGCGACTCAAAAACAACCTCGGATCACTCGGAGGTCAATTTATCTTTGTCCATTGTACTTGTCGTTTCCAGAGGACAAGGGTTTTATGACAAGCGTAGTGGTGTCCAATGACACGAAAATGACCGATAGAGTTCAAAGTTCTGTGGAAGGCTGTCCAGTTTTTTGAAAACACAATAATAGTCGTTAGATTGATAAGGGATGTATTCATATTTTAAAAAAGTAGCTTTTTGGCTGCTGGTAAAAATTAATAGAGGTTCTACGGTTTTCCATGTACCCTTTAATTGTGATTGCAAGTATAGTATACTCCAATGATAGGGTTTTATGGCGGAAAAAGATGGCTTTTAATGTATTTTTATTAATACTTTGAAGTTGATGGACAGCTAGAGTATGTTAGATGTATAATATTTGTAATAGGGGTATTTTGGATATCGAAGAGCTGTGTAATAACATTTGCCTTCAAACTAAAAAGCCCTTGCGTGAGGGCTTCCATTAAATCGAAAACTTGTGATCTCAATAGAAATTTCCTCTTTTTTTTTCGACGGTGCATTATTAACTCTTTACGTTAAGGTTAGGATGAACTTATTATTTAGATTCTGCCAAACTCTTCAGAAATTATCAATGCATGTTCAAAAATTCGAAAAGAACATCATACAGTTAGGTTGTGTTGTTACCTATTGATATATTTTCAAGCAATTTACTGCTAATTCCCGGATTATCACATTGATTTGTAATCTATTCACTGACTTCTTTTCATTTCGTGTTCTATTTTATTACAATTACTACTGCACAATTTATACGATTTTGATATATGATATTCGATAGCAGATGTACGTAGTATACGAAAAATAAATTACGAATTTCTTGGAAAAAATACGCGACGTTTTTTATCTACATATTTAATAAAACACCTAAAAAGGAGATAACGTGGTAGTTATAAATATATTTCAGGCTCTTTTGTTTTTGAGTCTTTGCTTCAATCATATAAAAATTTCCATTGATTAGAATGAAATATAAACATGTTTACTTAATATGAATACTCTTATATAATGGAAAAATAATTAATTTAAATAAATTATGATAATGCTAATGTCCACCAGATAAAAACATATACGAGGAGATATTATAATATTGGTTATAGGATTAGTCACTTCTTGGTAAACACGACGAAATAAAAAATAGAATAGAACATTTTTATATCGAAATAAAATGATTGCGTGTTTTCCCTTAAGAATTTTAATCCAATGTTTAACCAAATGAGCAATTCAAGAATCTAGTGATAAAGTCTTTCATGTGTCGAATCAGAATTAATTAATTGATAAAGCATTATTGGATACCTTTAGAGCTCCTATATATATATATATATAATTGAAAATATAATTAAATTCTTATCACATTTGGAAATACATATACATGTAGGACGAATTAAAACAAGCTGCGAAGAGGTGAACATAAAAATATTGCTTACTTATTTCATCATAAAAATTAAATCTAAATTAAACAATAATATATAAAATTAGAAACTTATAAACCTCATTAATTTTTTAAATTATTGTCAATGATTTAGATGTTTTGCTTCGATATGCATTCTCATTAAATTAACATTAAAAAACTTCAAATGGCATATTTTACGAATGCCTTTAAAACATTAAACATATTAAAATTATTTCTCATAAAAAATAATTTGAAATGCAAAGTTAAAAAACGTTTCTTACTCGAAACTTCGTCATACACTGTTTTATTTTAGCAATTTTAACAATCAATGATCACAAAAATTTGGATAATAGATTTACAGCGTAGTTAGAGTGATGGTCACACAAGCATTTTTATAAATACTCATACAAACGATAATCCATGACAAGAAATGTGCATGGCTCACAATCTCACGAACCAAGGGACAATACGACTGCCACCTTTCAACTAAATGAATGATGATGGTGTATGGTTGAAGGCTAGGGCCAAACACGGATGACCTTGCTAATTAGCATAGGGTTCGAAATTCCTAGTTTTTCCGGAAATAACATTTGACCATTAAAATTATTCGGATCGTGATCTTATTGAGGCCGGGTCAAGAACGAGACGAGGCCCTTCAGAACCCAGACTCAATTGGTCCTTGCTAAAAAGCGTCCTTATCAATGGCGCAGCTAGTTCTGAGTGGGCCCCGTATCGAAAATTCCTTGGGGATCTCTTTTAGGCCTCTTAATAGTTGGCGAATTTTTGCTTACGCGTGTTGGGACCCCTGTAGCTGGAGACCCCGTTTCACTGATTCAGTGGTGGCTACGCCCTTGGTCCTTATATCTATGAGAGAGAGAAAGAGAAAAGTTATTTGAAATGAGCGATAAAAATTATCATTTGTTTAAAAAAACATTTCTTCCCATAGTTACATGTGTCAATTGTTAAATTTATACTAATTCTTTATTGATTTACACAGTATGAAGTGTCAGAAGGCGACGCGCGTCTGTCTGCTTAAACTTAACCTTCGGATAATATGATAGCTTAAGAAATTTCAAGGATAAACTTCATTTCAACTTAATGAAGCTCAGAAAAAGGAAATCAAGCACCTAATTTTTGTTCTCTTTTTTAGAAATAAAGAGCTCTTTAGTCTTCCATTCACTATTTAAATTATTTTATTAAGGAATATCAAAGGTGATAGAAATGTTAATATTGTTATCGATTGTGTTTTTAGAAAAAATGTGTTAGTTTCTATTTTATAAAGTAACTTTGAAGATAGTCTATTAAAGAATAACAAGAGATAAATGAAGACGGCTGAAAAAACTCCTTAGTAAGACAAAATAAAGAGATTTATAATCATTCGGTGAATTCAAAGGCTTTTGCTTTGAAAATTTACAAATGTGAATTATTTTATACATTTTGATTTGAAATTTTACGAACAGGGATCATAACATAAATTTTGGTTTAAAATAAAACAAATGAGTGAATTTTTATTATTGGTTAACAGCTTTTTGTTTTGTTTATTTATCTAAATGCAGCATAATACGGTTTATATATTTATCAAGATAGTGTTGCCAATAAAATTTCCCTAGAAATGATAAAAAATAAATATTATACCAAAATGTATTTTTTGACGCTCAAAATTTATCAGTACAATTTTCATTTTTATGAACTTGTTTCTGTGTGTAAATATTGAATTTATAAACTTTTTTCTTTATTACAGTTAATTGAATTAATCTTCCAAACATCCCGGTTAATAGATATATGTGTGTACATTTTTAATTCTACATTAAACAAACACATATATACTAAAAGGTTTCTGTAAGCAATTTTCGTTTTTTTAAAAAAAAATATGAATTGTTTGAAGTTATGTGCTTTTATATTAATAAATACACATTTTTGAGTACTTTTTGTGTTTCTGTATCTTTAGGAAGAAATAAAACTAATTATAATTTCATAAAAAAACATTCGATTTCTTTTTTTTTAAATAATGCATAAAGATAAAATGATGTTAAGAAATATAAAACACTTTATAAGAATCTTCGAATTGAAATCGACAAAATTTCATGATGAATCTTTATTTCTATATCTAACAATTTTAAGTCGTTTTTCAACTGGAATATATATAACTTTATATTATATTTATATTAATATTATAACTTTTTTTACATGAATTTGAAGTTACTCGGTTTTAAAAAGTCCACCTTTTTGAAAAACTCATTTAATCTAACATGATTTCCATTATAGTTCTATAACTGTGCGTGTGGCAATAAGTGGTCTAATGCAAACTGCAGTTTTGGCTACCAAAATGTATAAAAAAATTCTCGTTTTCACCACACTTCAAAAATTAGGCATCACTGTGCACTCTGCCATAATGTAGGATTACTCTGGGGAATCCAATTATTTTATAATTCTTGTCTGTACCTCTAAAAATTGTAGTCCAAACCGTCGTAAAAAACTACGCTTATTATCTAGTAGCCACAAAAGATTATGTAACTATAAATAACACACATTTCGTTACTTATACTTTTATCTTTGAGTTTTCTCATCTTAGTTTGGGTTTATTTTTTGCTTGTACAGCTATATCAGAGAATTTTGTATCTGCGTATTTTTATTTGCATTATTGTACGTCGTTATTATGCACATCAGAACTTTTACGGGATTCGGCTTTTTCACCTGGTTTTAAACTAAATTTAGCTCTTTATTTCATGTAATATGTTTTTCACGACCGTGGTATTGTTGTGGTATTTCTTATGCAAGTTTCTGAGGAACGTATTTATTGCGTAAAGAAATAATAAGGTTTTGATAAATAATTAGGTTAAATAAAAAGTTTACCTTTATGATTCTGAACAAAATAAAAACGTTGAATTATTTTAAAGCATCTATTACGCCTTCTCTGTATATAAATGCATCCTCCTGAAGGACCACCAACGTACCCCATCCATTGCCGAGTTCATGTTCATCAATGAGAGAGTGTTAATCAATGACAAAGGGCAACCCTATCGAACTGACAGTTGCAACCCATTAATAACCAATTCATTGACACTTAAAAAGAAGCCGTGATTGCTAAAGCCAATTCCACTTCGCGTGAAGTTGAAACAGATGCAACTCGACGTTTTCGCGAGCTATTTGCCTTGATTTATCGACTTTGTTATTAGTATTTTTTTTTTTTTTTTTTTAGAATTGACTACGTAGTATATGCGTAGAATTCCTGCCAGATTGAAAAAAAGTTTGCATTTTTGTTTCTATTTTTCTCTGTGTTTCAAGCGAGGCGATGATGAATTGCCATAAATAATTAGTATTTGATTTTTGCATAATGATATAAATCGTTTGTTTCTGCAGAAAGAAACTTTTATTTTTCCGAATTTATTTTAACTTTCGAACATATTTTTATTGGCATTAGCACATCATGGTATTATGACCTTATAATACTACGATCTGATTGGCATTAACATCTCACTGGTATTAGTACTTTATTTGTACTAACATCTCATCGGCATTAGTATTTCATTGGTACTAATAGCCTTTCTTAGCATTGACATCTTATTGGTACTATCATTTAATTGGCATTAACATTTCATTGATATAAGTATATTATTTATGTTATCATCTCATTCGTATCAGAATCTTACTAGGACTACCATCTTATTTGCCCTATCATCTCATTGATATTAGAATCGTATTTGGAATCGCATCTTATTTGTACTAGCATCGCATTGATATTAGAATCGTATTACGACTACCATCTCATTGGCATTAACTTCTTGTTGATTACTAGCATCTTATTGGTATTAGCATTTCATTGGCTTTAACATCTCATTGGTACAAGTATTATACTGATACTACCATTTCATTGGCATTAGAATCTCTTGGTAATATTATCTTCTATGTACTACCATCTCATTGGTAACAGAATCGTGTTAGTAGTAGCAACTGATTGGTATTAGTATATTATTTGTAGTAGCATCTCATTGGTACTAGTATTTCATCGGCAGTAACTTCGCATTAGTATTTATACAACTAGCATCGTAAAAGTGGCAAACGTGACCGAATTCTAAGTACTGAGGAATGCTATTAGTATATATCTTTCCAAACTTTCCCGTCAAGGGATGATTTTGATACTAATTAAATTTAGCGAACAGAAGCCTCACATTATATTCGCTCCATGATCATCGGAGGAATCTAAATTCGAACGCGCAAACCTTTGGTAATGAAGCTTGCAATGCTATCATCCAAGCACCCTACCTAGAAAATGTTTCGAGAAAAATTGGTAAAATAAAATCAGATACAATTCACTTATATTGCTTCTTTTGTTAATATTTTTTTCTGCTTTGTCGAAAAATATATTTTAATTATTTGTCCAGAAAATATATTTTAATTATTCGAAACTGGTTTATATCAAAATACACTGCTGGCCACCGCAAATGCAACACCTAGAAACACAAGAGATAGCACAACAAAATTTATTTTGTAGATAACATGTTGACCAAGTATCAAATGATTAAATTTATAGACTTCTGTGAAGTGTGGTTCCTGCCAGAATCAGTAGCCAGAGTAGCCGCTATTGTTGGAGATCACCGCTGCCACACGCCTCGGCATTGATTTACAGAGTTTTTGGATGTGTTCTTGGGGTACAGCAGGCCAAGCAGCTTTCACACGTTGCCAAAGTTTATCTGGTGTAGCAGCTTGATGTGTAATTTGGGTCAATCGTTTTAGCAACCATGGACAACATGTTTTTTATCGGTGAAAGATCCGGAGAGCGAGCCGTCCAGGGAAGCAATTCAATCTGGTGACTGATGAACAACCTTTGGAAAATGCGTGCCACGTGTGGTCACGCATTATCCTGTTGAAATATGGCTGTGGTCAAGCCCTGAAGGTAAGGAAGGACAACTGGCTCCACCACTTCGGAGATGTAGCGCTGACTGTTTAAAGTACCGGCAATGCATACTAGAGAAGTGCGAGAGTGATATCCAATACCGCCCCATACCATAATATCCGGTGCAGGACCAGTGTGGTGGTGCATGTTCAGCATCCTCTCTCCACGGTGTCTCCAGACTCGAATCCGACTATCGTGGTGTTGCAGACAGATGCGTGACTCGTCAGTAAAGACAACTTCATTCCATTCTGCCGCCCACATCCTTCTTTCATCGCACCATTGGCGGCGGAGACGTCTGTGGTTCTGTGTCAAGGGTAGACCAAGCAATGGACGTCTTGCAGACAGACCACTCTGCTGTAAACGGCATCGAATGGTACGCGCAGACACCGAATGATGCATTACTGATTAAATGTGCAGTTCTACGGTTCATGATGTGACTGAGTGATCCGTCACTGTCATGTGCACAATTTGCCTGTCCTCACGTGAAGTAGTACACTGAGGTAGATGCGATCGACCAGGTTGGTCCGTCTTACCCTCCTACATCCAACGGTCACATATCCGCATTACATTTGTTTGGTTTCGTCCAACACGACTACCGATTTTCCTGAAAGATAATCCGCAATATCTCGGTAGGTCACTATCCTTCCTCTGTCGAACTCGAATATTTGATTAAAAGCTGATCGCTGTTTTCTACGAGATGCATCTTTTCTCTCATCCTCTTTCTTGCATCTTCTAATTTTAGCATATAAGGCTCTTCTAAGTTACAGCGAAAGAAAAGTTTAAAGTGAGTACAGAAATAAGTTGAGATTTATGCCTTGAGCAGAAAATATTTTTGTACTTCCTTTTATTGTAATGAAATAGACAGGCTTTATAAATTGAATTTAGATGCTACTGAAATATCTCAACAATAGGTTACTCTTCAAGATAAACTTTCCTCCCATTTAAGTTTAACTTGAATTTTTCTTACAATCTTAAAACTATACCCTCTTTTTTATTTACATATTTGGTGTTTTAGTATTTTCTCTCTCTCTCGTAGTTTTTTTACATTTATAAAAAATATTCAATTAATTTTTATATTCTTGTTAGATATTTTTTATTCTGAAATATATTGACTTTCATAACTAAATTTCATTTTTAAAATTTGTCTCTAGTTCGTCTTTTTTCAATTTTAAAATAAAGTTTGATTTCAATTGCGAGGTAAAAACTATTTGAATTTTTAGTAAAATTACTTTAAAAAGAGAGACATGTGTGTGTGTCTTTAGAATATAAGGTAAGGGCTTACAAATATAAGCAAGCTTTCAGTCTTAATTACAAGATTTTTTGGTATTTAAATCTCTCAATAGCATCTCAATTTTTAATATATTTTAATTACTTATAAAAAAAAATATTATTTCAAATTTTTTTTTAAAAAACCTTTAATGTATTATATTTTAAGAAGCTGTTTGAAAACTTTAATAAAATGAAGGCAGTTCAATGTTTTATATGTAAATTTCTGATTTTTGCGATGGTAGGTTAATAGATTTAACCAATAATAAAAAGTAGTTAGGTTAATAAATTGTTTCTTTACGATATGATTGACACAATAATGGATTTATTTGATGTTGCCTACTCGAAATCCTTAAAAATGAGGTCATACATTAAAATCCGGAGAAAATTAAATAGCCTTGCGAAGCTCAATGACGGATATTTTTTGTGACATTTAAATAGACACGGTTAATTGATTACCAACTAATAGCAATGACTTTGTTTTCATAAGTAAAAATGTGTAACATTAGAGTTAGGAATAGATGCATGAAAAAGGCTTTGCATCACGTAGGCCTACATTTTACGGTTCATTAAAAACGTTTTTTGATAATTACACATGAAAAAAAATGACTTTAAATTTACTGCGAGTAAATATTAAAAATATTCCGAAAAGCAACACATGTCCATGTGGGTTGAGGAGTCATGGAGTCTGAAATTGTAATTGACTTGGAACAAACAATTTCCTATTTTTTTCTTTTTCTAACATTTTAGGTAATTTTTATTGGATTGATACCTCATTGATTCAAAAGGTCTTTGGTAATTTATTCCTTTAACTCCTTTCTCGATAAAATATAAAAACTAAGAGGTCCTTCCCAGATTGAATTTTCCCTCTGGTTGAACCATTTTTCTTGTGCTTTATATCAATGGAATACGTGAAGTACCCTCTCTTCACAATTCTTATTTCGGTATTTATCGTAATTATAAATTCTTACAAGCATTAAATGGAAAAATTAACAAATTTTTGCGATTGAAAAATCTGATATTCCTCCGTACGACCAAAAATGTTCTGCGTACGGCACAGGGATATGTATAACATGCAGAGATTTACATAAATATAATTATAATGAAAATTAATAATTGAAATAAAAATTTTAAATAATACTTATACATAAAAGTTTGGCATTTTCTGTAAGTGTAATGGAACGAATGTTGTGGTTTTCTTGGAGCCTCATGCCTGTGTTTCTTGAAAGTGAAATTAGAAGTAGAAAAAGGAAATTAAAAGAAAAATTTATTGGAGGCCTGTAAGTGAATTCTCAACATATGTACAAACATATTGTACAGCATATATATTATTTAAAAAAATAAATACGAACATGAGATTTATTGTGACTGAAGGAAAATAAAAACAATAAAAAGATATGTTTCTTTCATTCAAACACTAACTGACCTTACGTCAATCTGCGGACCACCCACTTGCACAAAAGATGCAATGAATATTTTGTTATTCAGTGATAATTTGCGACATTCTAAAAGACTGGTATCTACACTCATGTCCATAAATTAAGGATAATTCAGAATCACACAGAAATTGAACTCTAAAATAAAATTTCACCTGTAGAATTATCACACACATCTTGAAGAAGAATATGCAAATTACAGGAAACCACCAGATGGCGCGGATAGTACGTCACAATGACGAGAGTGTAAGAGAGGGGTATATAAGGAATGGTGGCAAAGAAGTAAAATTGTTCACAAGCACTTTAAAAGCCTTTCAATGCAATAACCGCATAGTTATGGCACAAAGGAAGCATTTGGATGATTTTTTACGTGGTAGAATTATTGGACGACTGGAATGTGGACGTACCCAGCTGGAAGTATCCGAGGAACTTGGAATCGCCCAAAGTGTCATCTCCAGGCTTTGGCGACGATTCCAAGATGATGGTAATGTGAGTAGATGGTACAGCATAGGTCGCCCCCGAGTTACAACGCCGAATGAGGACCGGTATATGGCAGTTACTGCCAAAAGAAACAAACGGAGCACAGCATCAGACCTGTCTCGTCAGCTCTCTTCAGCTACCGGCACGACAGTTTCAAGGCAGACCGTGTACAGACGCTTAGGGCACATTGGTCAATATGCTCGTAGGCCTTTCAGATGTGTTCCACTTACCGCTACTCACTGTCGCCTGCGATTAACCTGGAGTAGAGAGCATGCATTGTGGACACCCCAACAGTGGTCTTGTGTGTTGTTTCCCGACGAGTCCAGGTTTAGTTTGCAGTCTGATTCTCGCCTGACTTTAATATGGAGAGCGCGAGGTACTCATTACCACCAAGAGAACACCATTGAACGACACCGTTACGGTGGTGCAGGGCTCGTTTGGCGAGGAATTATTCTTGATTCCAGAACTGACCTGCATGTTCAGAGTGTAACGATGACAGGCCACATCTATCGGGATGTCGTTCTAAAACAACATGTACGTTTGTTTCGGGGCGCCATGGGTGCTGAATTTCTGTTTATGGATGACAACGCCCGTTCTCACCGTGCAAACATTGTAGACGAATACATTCAATCGGAGGATATCACCCGTATGGATTGGCCAGCATACTCACCGGACTTGAATCCAATAGGGAATGTGTGGGATATGCTTAGCCGACGAATTGCAGCCCGTCAACCCCCTCCCTCCTGTCTACAGGAACTTCGGAGGGCATTGCTTGATGGGTGGTGTAATATTCCCCAAGATCAGATTGATAATTTGATACTCAGCATGCCTAGGCGTTGTAAGGCCTGCATTGCATTGTCCGGGAGACATACTCCATATTAACCATAATACTAACCATGTTATACTGTTTTTTGTAAATAGGTTCTTTTTTTTTTTTTTTTGAAATTTGCTCCAGGGAGTAAAAATCGAAATTTTTATTAATTATGTCAAACATATAGCATCTTTTTTGCTCTTTACCTTTTGTTTAATAAATAGACTTTACAAATAAGTCAAATTTGTTTTGCTTCTGTCTCTTTCTTTGCCTGAACTTCATTATCCTTAATTTATGGACATGAGTGTATAATTTGTTACATAGTAAAAGACTGATAGAATCGATAATTTGCTATTTATTAAAAGACTGGTATAAATAATTCACTACACAGTAAAAGACTGGTATATATAGTTTGCTACATAGTAAAAGACTGATAGAATTGGTAATTTGTCACAAAATAAAAGACTGGTACATATAATTTTCTGCATAGTAAACCCTGATAGAATGGATTATTTGCTACGCAGTAGGAGGCTAATAAAATAAAAAATGGCTATATAGTTAAACAAAGGATACAATTGATAATTTGATACACAGTAAGAGACTAATAAAATGGATTATTTGCCACATAGTAAAAGATTAATCGAATAAAAATAGTTTATAAGTTAAAGACTCATAGAAGTAATAGTTGTCAAAAGTAAATAGTAATTTTGATGTTAAAAGCTGTCCGTTTTAAACCTTAGCCAAATTCTAAACACGTATGTCATCAGATTGACTGAAGACTTAAATGGTCAAAGTACAACTCTTATCACGTAATACTAGTTTTAATAGAGAAATGGATATCAATGCCACAAAAATTGTTGAATTTATTAACGAATAAAATCCTCTCTCCAAGATAAATTGTTTTCACCCGGATTTTAGAGGTAAGCAAAGAGAAACAGCAAGAAAAGTTAAAGAGCGACTTGTTACTCAATAAGGCCATGTTACCTGGATAGATACGTGTTTGCTGAAAGTCAAATTTATCCAGGTGTAAGGTAAAGTTTTCAGAGAGTTAAATCTATCCAGGAGCAAGTCACGTTTATGGAAAGTCTATTTTGACTTCAAAGTCCTGATGTAGCATTGTGCAAAATTGATAGGAGGGTGAAGATTGTTGTGAACCGCAAATGTTATGGTACTTTAAGGAAAGATACTGTTCTTGGATATTAATTGAATGAATTCAACACATTCGATTTTTTTCATTCGAAAATGCAAGAAATTTAACAAAATATCAAAGCCTTAGAGTGACATATTTATAGAGCATAATTTACAGCGTTGATTGTCATGTACCCTTGATAGGACAATAATACAATAAAATAAAATAAAATATCCTGAAAATATACATTATATCAATTCAATTAAACCTGAACATTTTTTTAGATTTACACATTTAAGGAATATGATTGATATGTCAATCAATTATCCTCAGAGTAAATTCAATTTCTGCTTATTCATTTCACTTCAAAGTGATTTATATATTTACCTTTTTCTCTCTTGAGATTATTATAATAACCAATAAGATTAAACTTTAGAATTGCTTCGTAAAAGCAAAATTTTATGTTCTGCAACAAACTGAATTTTTCTTAAGAGGACTCTGGTACCCTTTGAACAATTTTTTTATTCAAGTATTTAAAAAATATATTTTTAGAAATTCATATAATGTTCCTATTGTAGAAAATGATACTATATGAAATTTTGCGCATATTATTAGCACAATTTTAAAAATTTTAATTTTTTTAGAAAATTTAGACAATTTTGAAATCCTACTCCTTTTGTATTGAATTTTTGACCTGAAGTTTTTTTAATGTTCTTAAGGATGTTTTAAACAACTTAAGGGATCGATTTTACAATAACAATTAGTTTTGGGGGAAAAAATTAAAACGTCGATATATGCATGCTAAAATTCAACGAAAAAGCCAATATCTCCTACATTTTAATTTGTTTTTTTTAAAAAGTATTCACAGTTTATAGCAAAATGGATCCTTAATTTTGTTGCATGCATTATGTATATCACATAGGGAAAAAATGGAAGTGATTGGTCAATAATTGTGGAGGGAGTAACATTTTGAAGGCCCTAACGTATCGAAAAAACACAAAGAGAGAAAAACCGGAGGAAATAAATATAATAAATTTAAATAAACTGAAAATACTAATTTAAGACATTATCTATATATTTTTCTTAAAAATAATTGCATTTTTATATTATTTCAGTTCTTATTTTTTTAAAATGATTGACTTTCAGAGAGTATTAAATGCGCAAGATAATTCAAGGAAAACGTTTAAAAAATTCTGTTGTGATAGATATATTTTAGTTTTTTTCTTCACATGATATTAAAATATTATGTTTGTATTCTAAATATACCCCGTACTAGTTATAATATCGAGCTCTATAGGCTTTACAAAGAACCTCAAGTTACTCAAGTCATCCGAAGTAACAGATTGAGATGGCTCGGCCACATCTGGAGAAGCCCTGAAAACAACCAGACCAGAGCTTACACATTTAAGAATCCTATGGGATCTCGAACAAGAGGAAGACCACCAACAAGGTGGATATAGATGATGTTGAAAATGACTTAAAAACTCTAAATATATTAAAAACTGGCAGAGAGTTGCTGCGTATCGTTGGAATTGGAGGAAGCGAGCTGTGGAGGCAGCCAAGACCTGTAACAGGTTGTTACGCTTATAAAAAGAAGAATTCTAAACATACGATGAATAAAGACTGAAATTATTAATATTGAATGCCTTAATTCAAAAATTTTACAAGCACACATTTCACAAAGAAAAAAAATTACATCATTGTGTAATACCTCAGAGAAATATTCTGCTTTATATATATATATGCATAACACTCTCCTTTTTTTATAGTTATCGGTTATCTTTTTAAAATAAATACATATTTTAGCAAAAAGTTTTTTTATAGTTTTTTTTTATTTAAAAAGGAGGCGTGGTCAAATTGCTTAATTTGTTAGTTTACATTTTTCAATTGACGTTTCTTCGAACTACTAATTTCGCAACATACAAAAATGATGCATCAATCGAAAGATAATAATTCAAAGAGTATGACCAAATGATAATATTTTTTTAAAAAATGATGTTTCGATCATTTTTAGGGTACCGAATCACTTTTAGGTAAAGTTCTATATTTTTTTGTTTTTAAAAATGCGTATGAATTGATAAAAATTAAGTCATGATTAAAAAAATCTTATACTTTCACTACCTGTTTATAAACAAACTATACGTCAAAAGTAAAATGCATTTGCCATTCCTTACATTTGATTAATGGAAAATATTAAACACCAACAAGTTAATATTCTGTACGTCAAACATGCAATCATATCTCGATAATGAAATCGCATTTAGCGGATTCATTTTCATCCACGAGATCAGCAATACATATTTATATAGAAACTGAATTATAATAAAATCATTCCATTTGCTCAACAAGTAAATCTTTCTATTAATTGCTCATAAAATTCATTCGATTCTGCTAATGATTCGAGATTCGATTTCCAATGAACACTCATTTGTGTGTGATTAGAATCTTTAAATAAGTTCCGCTAGACAAAGATATAGAACTTGATTCTTTTTTTCAATATTGACACAGCTTTTTGTCAATCCTTTTGGTAAACAAGACCTCGATATATTTCCCGAAAAGATTTCACTTTTTATAAAACTGAAGAAGATTTATCGCTTTCTGCTTTCGATTCGTTCGTGTGTAATGCGTTTATCTCATTATATTTCATTTATTGACATGACTTAATGTATTGAAAAAGTGTAAAAAGGGGGAAATTTATTCGTAGATGAAAAAAAGTTTTTACCCGAAGACACAAATGGAAAAATAGCTAGTAATACGTGATAGTAATACATTTGGTGCAGTTAAAACTGATTCCATTTGATCAAATAAATTCCATGATTTTATTAGGCGGATCGGAAAGCAATGTCGTTTTTCTACGTTCAACTCAAATAGATGAATTTTTACTGTTTTAAGTTTTAATCAGCTAAGTAATCATCCTCGTTATAAACAACATTTTGCCGTCTAATGTAGAAATTTTCAATGACGGATCGATAAGAATTAAATAGCAAAATATCTGGAGATGGTAATTTGGACACTCTCCAAATTTTTAAATTTTTTACCACTTAAAACAACTTTAAGAAATCGGTTGAAGCAGTATCGGGGTAGTATGGATGGTGGTGGACATCAACTCCCATCTTAATTCTTTAACTTATTCTAGGGTTCATCTTGCACAATGTTGATTTGTATTATCAAGTTTAAGAATAACACCTTGTCTGTTGACAATATCTGGGCACTTTTCAATTAACCTTTTATCTACCCCATTATGATTTACTGCAGTTTTTTTCACGCAATATTTTTTTTTGGATCACAACATTGAAAATTAAGAGATATACGTAAAAAAAGTACTCAAACTTTGGGAAATTTAATCCGTTAGAGTCAATGAATTAATTGAAGATATTCCACTGTAAGATTAATTATATTCACTGTTCACTTAAAATAAAGAGTCAAATCGTTTTCAAAAGTCCTCATTAACATGCAAAAAATAAGACACTTAAATTTTGACATTAACTATTTTTTCGGGACAAAAATGATAATCTTTGCAATCCGCTGAAAACGCCGTCAGCTGAAAACGCAATTTCTGCTATAACACTATTCGCCTTCCCCACTAAAATACTCATCATAGAACCCGTGCTGCCATATATCTTGGAAGAGTGGATTTCAAAGAATATTCCTGCTAAGTATTGTCAGAATATTCATAAAATTGGTTATTCTATGTTACTTTAAAGTGAGTGGTACTTATAAGTCCCGTCGGTAGATAAAGGGTTAAAGATTGATTTAGTCGATCCACTTGTACACAGTAAGGGTTTGCTATCACAGTTTGTCCAGGTTTCAGCACTTCAAAATGGATGACCCCACGAATTCTCCATCAAACACAAAAAAGCGAAATTTGGGAGTTACTGACCTTTGCGTTTCGAATTATCATAGAGGACTCATTTTTCATCTCCAGTGTTCAACCAATCAAAAAAAATTTCTGTAGTGTGCTGCTGAGTGAGTAAGTGAGGGAATATTAACGTCGCACTGTTCAGTTACACGAGGGTTTTTGGCGACGGACCATGTCATTTTAAACCATGGTCAAGTGACGTGGATGACACCTGAACTGGCACCCCCTCTTTTAACTACCACACCACACCAATGGGCGGACGTTTCAGCTCTCGACAGATTTAGCGTGCATCGCTGCCCTGCACGGAGGTTCTTTAGTGGTACTGGGCTCGAACTCGTGACAAAGCCAGCCACGATCCGATACCTGTACCACTCGGCACACCGTGGCCACAGTGTGCCGCTGAAGTAATAAAGTTACGTGTGGTGGATCGGTCAGCTTTGTTTTCTTCGGACAGATTATGCGGGACACCTGCTATGCTCCCTTTACCAATCTGCTGCAAAGTTCTTGTATGGTCGACCAATTTGATTAACAGTCTTTAACAATTCCTAGATAGTCTAACATGGATTAGCCTCTCCATTTCAACCCTTAACATACCATGCTGTTGGTCTTCCTGAGGAGTGCGAGTCGGAAAGAGAGATCGAAATCACCCAATTAGAACTAAAAACCCACCTTATGCACTTCCAAACGTCTAGTACGTTTGGATAAATATCGCAAAAGAGTTTGGTATCAATCATTGCGTTACTACACTTGTAACATTCAAAAAACATATAATCTAGGATATGCACGTGTTCTGGTATTTAACTGACCATTCCCCTATAAATCTTTAAAAAAATTTAAGATTTAAAAGTTTACGAGTAAACAAATCACACTCTTACTGTAAAATGTCTCTGGCACGACTTTGAAGTACGCAATGAGCTGATAAATGATTAACTAACACCGACATACGCAGAAACGACATTACTTTCTGGTCTCCCTATTATTTATTTACTATCGATGAGGTGGGAAAGGTTTTAAAAGGAAATTGTTGTATTTGTCATTAAATTCTTATGATCAAAATAAATAATTCCAAATGATACGAAAAGATTGCCCAAAATCAAAAATTAATTCAGTATTTTAAGGCTGTTTTCCGCTAATGTTATAAAGAATAGGACCCAAATCCGGAATATTTTATCAGATATAAAAGTACTCAAACATTAATAAAGAGTGTTTTTTTCCAGGTATAGAAGTTAAAGTTGGCATTACTTTCCAAGATGGTGACCGATTTAACAGCTGTCAAGTGATTTATTCTCAGTTTGGTTTGGCAATTCATCAAAACGATCATCAAGCAAGGCGTAGATTCGTCGAATGGGCCCAAATCGAGATTGCCGTTGTTCCCGATTTTCATAAGCGAATTTTGTTTAGCGATGAAGCGCACTTCTGGTTGAATGGCTACGTCAACAAACAAAACTGCCGCATTTGGAGTGAAGCTAATCCACAAGTGTATGTCGAAACACCGTTACATCCAGAAAAACTGACTGTTTGGTACGCTTTATGGGCTGGTGGAATCCTTCAAAAACGATGAAGGCCACAACGTTACAGTCAATGGTGATCGGTATAGAGCCATGATTACTAACTTTTTCAATCTTGAATTGAACAATCATGATGTCCAGGAGCTGTGGTTCCAACAAGACGGCGCAACATGTCACACAGCTCGTGCCACAATCGATTGATTGAAAGACACGTTGGGTGACCGCCTAATTTCACGTTTTGGACCTGTGAATTGGCCTCCAAGATCTTGTGATTTAGCCCCACAGAAAATAGTCTAGCGGCGTTATGTAAAGTCATTGGTCTATGTGGATAAGCCACAAACGCTTGACCATTTGGAAGACAACATTCGCCGTGTTATTGCCGATATACGGCCACAAATGTTGGAAAAAGTCATCGAAAATTGGACGTCCAGATTGGACTACATCCGAGCCAGCCGTGGCAGTCATATGCCAGAAACCATATTTAAAATGTAATGCCACAAGATTATCTTTCGAATAAAAAAAAATTCATGTCAATCGAATAATACATCGTTGTTTTATTGCAATTTAAAGTTCTATACCTCTAAAAAAACACCCTTTATTAAATTTTGGTTTCCCTATCCTGTAGAGAATCACTCATTTTATCATACTATACTCATTTTTATCCCAGTTGACAGATATTTTCTTTTATAAAATGTGTTTTGCATTTTTTCTCCTCTACCGTCATGCTAAATGAACTATCCCTTTACATGTTAAAAGGAAAAAATAGTTATTTATGAAATATTTTGAAATTTTAAAAACACTATATTATAAACAAATGCATGAGTTACGACGACACAAATTTTTAGAAAAATTGAGGCATTTTTTCTGTCCCAAAATGTGCTCCGCTTTAAGTTTACGCCTTGTGCATATGGCGAAAACTTCGGTTAATGTTAAAGAATAGGACCCGAATTTGGAAAAATTTTCAGATATAAAAGAAATGTAGAATTAATATGATATTCTGGCTTCACTATTCTTTAAAGAGCAGTATTTGTTATACTTTCCATTTTTAACCGAGTTTATTTTTTCTGGTATAGAATGTGTTTCGTGTCGTTCGTTAACACTATATTGTTAACAGAGGTACGAGTTATAATATTGCAAATTTCCATGGAAATTGGGTAATTTTTCTGTCTGAAAATGTGTTTCGTGTTTAGTTAGAGCTCTCGTTCCTTTACCGAAAACAGCCTTAATCTAAACATTAAAAACGACAAGTTTCACAATTTAACACCCAAGAATTTCTGAAATTTCTTTTTATTTAAAGTTAATATTGAAATGATGAATAACTGTAATAAGAAGTTTTTTTGTTGTTGCTTAACCTCGAAAGATCTGACGAATGTCAAATCAACTCCAGAAGGCTGTTGACCGCTAAAAGATCTATAATTATAAGGGGATCGGATGTTAAGTCTCCCTTAGAAAGTTCAATGCAAACCAGAATGTGATCCGGTAAAGCTAGAGGACCAGAGTATTTTTTACAAGTGGGGTGGATATTTCTGCCCCTAACAAAGGAATGGAATTTGAGGTAGTTACATGTTAGTCTATCCAAATCTGTCTGATAGGGATGGCGATTCTTTCCGAAAAAGATCGATTTTTAAGTCGATTCGAATCGCAACCTAAAGAAATCGATTCACAAAAAATCGAGGTCTAAAAAATCGATTTTTTTTCAAGTCTGGATTTACAATGTAAACATAAATCCATTTTATGAAAAACAAGAAAGATACCATATATAAAAGATGTCTTATCAGTAAAATCAGGGAATTCGACAATTAAAATTACTTTTGTTACCGTATCAAAGAGTACCAGGTATAAAAGAAGACATTTATATTCTAAATGTATTTGTTACATTAAAATGTTTATAAAAAAGATTATACGGCTTAAAGTTCTCCCAGTGCTTCATATCTAAACATTTTAAAACAAGAGTCTGTCAAGTCTACTGGGATCCAATCGATACCGCTCATCACTTGCGATGTTGCCGGCAATCGAAAAAAGGCGCTCACAAGGAACGGATGTTCCCACGATGCTCATATGCATCATGGCTATTGAGTGAACGGGATGATAAATAGAATTTTTTTGTTCTGGCCAACTAAATTAATCCTTTAACCGCCAACACCGTAATATTACGGGGTAGAATGGCGGTACATTCAACGAATTCTAAATAATTTTATGGTTTTTATCAAAACAGAAAAAATGGAATGTCGATTTTCTAGGATGAAACATCGATTCAGTGCTACATATCGATTTAAAAAATCGACCCCTTCCCCCGAGAAATCGATTATTCAGTTAAATGATTTCAGATCGCCATTCCTACTGTCTGGGAGCCACGGCCACGTTTGATTTCCAACACAGATCTAAGGGATGTTCCTTTATTTCCTTGGTACGTAGGTGGAATACGCTGTATTAAATAATAGTCAAACACACACACATTTATCAAAGAGAAGTGAAACTTGTGAAATTGCGACGATAATTTGTTAAGAATAAGTACTTGTTAGAACCTACATTTTAAAAACATTAATTTTTTATAGCCATTACACCGTCTGATTCGTTGGGTATTTCATGAAGTTGTATAAATATATATATTGTATTTTTAATGATATGAATATAAATATACATCATGTATATGATATCAATATACGTTTTAATATACTGATATCAATATACAATGATATGAATACACTTGTAGCTTTAGCATCTTGATTTAAAAAGAATAGGACTTCGACTTCTAAGATGAAAGCGTAATTATCTTCTACGTCCCGTAATCCCCCTCCCATCCCCGAGTCGATTTTTCAATTCATACTATTAGCTCACACTCTCTATTTATTTATCTTGGTGGAATTTTCAATCGTTAATAAAATACATTTTAAAGCGCTCAATTAAGCTGAAATTTTATATACAGGATTATTTTGGATGACAATACAATAATTTAATTAAAATTAATAAAAATTAATTGACTAAAACTAATTTTTAAAGAATTACAAATACAGCCACATTGGCCTCATTTTTTGGCGATTTGTGTCAAAACTTGAACGTTTTAAAGCATTCAGTTGAACTGAAATTTTATTTACACGATTGTTTTAGATGACAATACGATACTTTAATGATAATTAATAAAAAGTAATGACCACTTAATGTTGTGATTCTGTCCTATGTATATGCATATTTATATTAATTGTAACTATTTAATAAAAAGTAGCTGAAAGAAAATTTTTCTTTATTGATCTAAGTAGGAATTGACTTTAAAAATTTTGTTATATTACTCGTTTCAAAGTCCATTTTTAGTGGATCTCTAATCAACAAAAGAATCAAGTTTGCGAGATTTAAAATCTGTAGATGTAATAGTTAAAAAAGGATATTTTTTTCATCCATAACGCCCTCGTAGCCCACCGCAACCCCCTTGGGAGTCGATTTCCTCAAAATACGTCCTTACTGGTTCTTCTCAATAAAAGAAACGTGTTTCCTGAATCTCAAATCTGTAGATATTACTTACTTATTTATTTTCTCAAGAAGATCAAACTCACCTAGAAGGTTTAGAACTGCAAACCTATCCTCCAAGATTAACAGGAAATAATACATAAATATATATATATGAACAAGAAAATATAATAACATATTTATATTAATAAAAAAAGACATCAGCAAAAAGTGCAAAGGCGGGGTAACAAAGTTATATAATTTACTATAAATAGATTACGAAATGTAGAAAAGGGGTTTTTTTTTCAACTATTCGTCTCAGTCACCCCTCCCCCCAGAGAATTTCGAAAAATTCGATTCCTACAAAATTCCTTTATTAGCTGACCTTCATTCAATAAAAGAAAATGCTCATTAATTTTAAGCCTGTAGGTTTAACAGTCCAAAAGAACTTTTTTTTTTTTTATCTATAACGCTCCGTGACTTTGAAAATAATTTTTCTCATTGAAAGTTTGAGAAATTTTGCTTCATACGGTTTTAAGATTCAACAAAATATATACCTCTATATAACGAAGTCGCTAAATGCCGGAAAAAGTTCTTTATATGGAAAATTCGTTATATAGAGGTTCACCATTTAATATACTTAATAAACCACTTAAAACAAATTTTTAATTCATAAACACTATATGTTAAACAAGTAATTATTCTTTTTTTTTTACTTTTTTACACTTTTTTAAAAAAATTAATATACGTTTATTTTATGTACTTACCCATCAAAAAAGAAAGAAAGAAAAACTGCAAGTAAAACAAGAAAAAAGAATGTCGAAGGATTCACTGTATTTTCAATGTTAAGAAAATAATTTTATACTAAAATTAATGAGAATTTTAAGGACATTTTATAATTTAAAGCGTACAATTAATAAAGGGTGTTTTTTAGAGGTATATAACTTTAAATTGCAATAAAACAACGATGTATTATTCGATTGACATGAATTTTTTTTTATTCCAAAGATAATCTTGTGGCATTACATTTTAAATATGATTTCTGGCATAGGACTGCCACGGCTGGCTCGGATGTAGTCCAATCTGGACGTCCAATTTTCGATGACTTTTTCCAACATTTGTGGCCGTATATATAACACTTCAATGTTGTCTTCCAAATGGTCAAGCGTTTGTGGCTTATCCGCATAGACCAATGACTTTACATAGCCCCACAGAAAATAGTCTAGCGGTGTTAAATCACAAGATCTTGGAGGCCAATTCACAGGTCCAAAACGTGAAATTAGCTTTCAATCAATCGATTGTGGCACGAGCTGTGTGACATGTTGCGCCGTCTTGTTGGAACCACAGCTCCTGGACATCATGATTGTTCAATTCAGGAATGAAAAAGTTAGTAATCATGGCTCTATGCCGATCACCATTTACTGTAACCTTGTGGCCTTCATCGTTTTTGAAGAAGGATTCCACCAGCCCATAAAGCGTACCAAACAGTCAGTTTTTCTGGATGTAACGGTGTTTCGACATACACTTGTGGAATAGCTTCACTCCAAATGCGGCAGTTTTGTTTGTTGACGTAGCCATTCAACCAGAAGTGCGCTTCATCGCTAAACAAAATTCGCTTATGAAAATCGGGAACAACGGCAATCTCGATTTGGGCCCATTCGACGAATCTACGCCTTGCTTGATGATCGTTTTGATGAATTGCCAAACCAAACTGAGAATAAATCACTTGACAGCTGTTAAATCGGTCACCATCTTGGAAAGTAATGCCAACTTAAACTTCTATACCTGAAAAAAAACACTCTATATTAAACAAACATTATTTTATAATCAGAACACGGGGACATGGGATAACTCCACTGAGGGTGAAAGAGGATATCGATGATCTTTCTAGTGAACTAGGCAATGGGGGTCAAAGGTTGCACTCCTCGGATGAAATGTTTAGAACTCTATTGCTCTCGGTGAGTTAGGATCTAGTAAAACCATTTAAAGATTTATGTGACCACCATAAAATTGTTAAAGAAAGAATAACTTAAAATTTTTTCAGAAATACTTTAAAAAAAGGGAGAACAAAAATCGAATCTCAAAATAAAAAGTTCGTTATATAGAAAATCGAACGAAGAAAATCGTGAAGTGTTCTAGGTTCCAGGAAAAAGTTCGCTATGTATAGAAAAATTTGTAATTTAGAAGTTCGTTATATAGTGGTTCGACTGTATGGTAGAAATTGCAAAGCTACATGCGTGTCTGTAACCATCTTCTTATGTTCATTTTGTGGCGTGGTTGTTAAGTGAGCAGTTAAGTAACGTACACCCCTATAACCCACATCGGGGGGGGACAAGGTTCTAGGAGGCTCAAAGCCTGACTGATGCCAATTTCTTCCCTTTTGTAAGATCCAGCTTGAGGCCCCAAACCTGATATTGCAGGGGGCCCTAATATTCTCCGTAACGCCACTGTGAGTGAGCATGGTCACTTATTGGTGCCTGATGCCACTGAATATCCTTCCCGCAGGGGGATTGATGCACATTAAACTCGTCAAATCTCATAAGTCTTCACATTGGAGTTCTCACGTATAAGTTTGGAGAGTGTGGTGCGAGATCAGATGTCGCGTCCTCGTCACTCAACTATGGTTTTAATTTTTATGGTTCTTTGCCAACAACTCTCGTGCATTTTCAAAGGGTGATGTTAACAGAAAAATCAAATCAAATTTGTATTAATCTAATTTTTTTACTTCGATATATTCTACGTTATATTTAACGGAAGTCTTGATCACCTTTTATATTGATTCTGATAACAAGAATAACATTAAGTACATATGAGCAAGTTTTAGCAACATGTATATAATATAAGCAATAAGTTGGCTGTGGTAATGTGTGTAGTTACAGCTATTTTCTTCAAAAAAAATCCACCTAAATTGAATGGCACACACAGGTTAGAGCTATGAAAATTTTCTATTTTGTCCTTTATAATGAAAATAAGATAAAATATTATTCTTAACCATACACAATATTCATAATGAGCGAAGAAACTAGTCATTCTTTTTATAGTTAACTACTTCAGAGAAAATAGCAAAGCCATGAGGAAATAGTAAATATATTTAATGATATTATATATGTGACATTTATTGTGTATCACATTTCGTGTTTTCTCTTAACTTATACGAGGAAACTATAATAATGAATTAGTGCAGAAAGCAGAGTTCCTTATATTTAAAATATCTGTCTATTGACCGGTTTTATCTACTTTCTTAGGTGATCCATTTATAGAGGCTCTATTGTATATTCTATGCAAAAGGAATGGATTTATAACACACACACAATTACATTTTTAAAAATATATATATATATATATATATATATATATATATATATAGACACAGATATTTTACATGCCAAAAAGACATCTGAAACGCTTGAATAATAATACAGTTTTTCTTCGATGAACTAGAAAGGAATATCTTAATTATTCATATCTGATTTGCAATAACTTACGGAGGTTTTTGCTATTATTTTATTATTACTTTGGTGCGGATAAAAAGAATGGTTAGATCTCGGACGCATTCTATATTTAAGGCATTTCAATAAATTACCTAACATTAATTTATCACGTGATGTTTAGAGAAATGAGTTAAAAATAAAAAATCGTTTGGTTAATGAATTCTTTTTTTTTGAAATTTTTTTTTAATTTTTTGTAATTTATTTAATAAAATAAATTTTGTTTTGCGCAAACGATTAAAAAAGAACAAGACATTTAAAAACGAACTGTCTAAGCAAATACAGCCATTTCTTGTTCAAGGTTTATTATTATACAGAATCACTTGCTTTTCCTTAAAAATAAAGGATTTTTTTTGTTATAAATTTTATTATTTTTTTTCTTTATTTTGAACTTTTATTTTGTTAACTTATATTTGACTGCGGGAATTTAGATGATAATAGATAAAATAAAATTGTAATCACTTCGTTTAAGAGTTGTTGATAAGAATGATATTTTTATCTGTTGAAAGACATCAAGGTTTAAGAATTTTATTTTTAACAAACATTAAATAACCACGTGACGTTAGAAAAAAACATATTCAGAGTAATTATAGCATGGCTCAGTTGACTCGCGTTAATATAATCATCAACTTAGCTTCAAGGAATATATATATATATATATATATTTAGATTATTCAACATTATATATTTAGATATTTTAAAATATTACTCTATTTATATATGATAAAATATTTTGGTATTGTTTTTCTATATTTATGCATTTCTTACTTATAACATCTCAATTTGAGTCGATACTGATATTCATTACCAAAAGCTATTTTGTATGTAGATTGTGGCAACATGTTAAAAAATAACACTGCAGATTGTTTTCTTTTTGTGGTGAATATGAAGATTTTTTTGGCAGTTAAAAATAAAAAGAGATTTTGAAAAAAAAATTTTTTTCGAACATGGGACCTGTTGGTCCATGGCTTAAAATATCCTTGACTAGTAATTAAATTAATTTTAAAATTAATAAGTAGTCAATATATTAGGTAGCAGAAATACAATGGTTAATTTAACAAAATAAAAAAATACACCAACATAAATTAATAAATTATTTATTATGTTCTAAATTTAAGATGAGAAGGAGAAGAAAAAAAAAAAAAAAAAGAAAAAAATGGCTCTAAGATTATAAATTATTTGAATAATACGTGGTGAAATATACATTTTCTTGTAGTCATTAGAATTTCGTATAAGTATGTAACAAAAGTCACGTATTAACCGCAGTAAATTGGATTTAATTCCTACATTGAAAAGGATTTTTTTAAAAATTATCTTTATATGTTATGCTTAGTGCAGTGTGGCAAAATGCAACAAATTCATCATCCATACGCGTAGAACCTGAAAATAACTTTTTCATGAAGTGAAAAATGCGAAAATTCTGTTACGTGATTACAAATAGCTTTGTCAACTTTCTTTTAAGAGTACAAAGAGAAAGTTAATATGTAATAAAATACATAATTATTGCCGCACGAAGAAAGAATACAAGAATTTTACGTGTACAGGCAAAAATAAAGGATTCGTATTCAATGCCAGACTTCCAGTTTCGTAAGACAAATTTCATCAAGTATACTTTGTTACCAACGGAATTTTTTGTATATATTTACCATTCTTTGATACAAATGATACAGAGGTTTTTTTATGAATAATGAACATATACTCTAGATAAGAATTTATATCTCTAATATGTTTCTATTTTTATCAAGAACTTTTTTTGCTGTGTTGTTGAACAGATTTTTGCATAGATAAAAATTACTTGAAAACTCACATTCAGGTCTAGTGAAAAACAGCACGAAGGATTATAATTCCTTACCTAATCAAAGCAGCAATTGAATCTAAAAACAACACACATCTTGAAATTTAATTTAAGTTTCTGGGAGAGCATCTAAAATTTAAAATAAAAGATTAAAATAAGTAACAAAAACAATAAACAGCTTTTGATAGTACCCTGACCTCTCAGAAATCTTCAAATTTTACATCGCTGACTCTTTTCTTTCGCAACTGTCGTTGTGGCAGCGGTAGCCTAGTGGTCAGTCCTGAACTCCTAGCCAGCGTTATTGTGCCACAGGTTCGAAACCTTTAGCGACTGAAGACCCGCTGTGAAAAGTGGATGAGGCTTGTTAAATCGTTGAGACTCAAAGTGTTTCCTCTGGCATGGTATGGAAGTTAGGAGGGGATGTTAGCCCATGTGTCGTCCTTGTCACTAGAACTTAGATCAAGATAACAAGGTCTGCAGTCAAGAGCCCTGATGTTACTTCATACTGTGGCGTAAATAACAATCAAATCCTTACTAATGTTATAAACGCGGAAATTTGTATGGATGTTTGTTATTTTTTCACTGAAAAACAACTAAATGGATTTTAATAAAACTTTACAATAATATAGCTTATACTTCAGAATAACACATAGGCTATAATTTATAAAGATATTGTGAGAAGTTTTCAAAATATAACGATAACTGTCAAGAAAGTAGGAAAAAAATCTGCCATCTGCAAAAAAGCCCGTGGCAGTATATATCTAACTTTTTTGCATGAAGCAAAACTTTCCCTGTTTGTTTTGTCTACGCTGTGCCTCAGTGCGCGCTCGCTTTTAATCTATTCCTTTGATCAGTGTAATCACTATTATTTTTATTTCGTAATAAAACTATATTTCGAAGCGAGAGGTGGTGGCAAGATTTTTACATGAAATAAATACAACAGAAAGTAATATATATATTAACGTATTATACTTCCAGATATAAGTTATTTACACTATTTTAAGCGTTCATAACACAACATTTGTAACAATGTGTTACTTTTGTTGAGCAGAAATCAGCTGAGGAAGATGTTTTCAAAATAGACTATCAAGAGAGTTACGGGGAGTTATAAATGAATAAAAATCCCTTTTATCAGAGCTATTAAATCTACAGACTTAAATTTAACAAATGTTTTTTTATGTTCAGGTACGATATGCAAAAGCTTTTTTTTTGTTTAATTTGCGATTCACGTAAAATTAACTTATTACAAACTTCTTTATCCTTCAGTATGTATTGTTTAATTTTTCAATTTACTCGTGAGAAGAACGGGTATACCAGCTAGTCGCTCATAAATGTCAACGTGGCGGTATTTGCCAAATAGTTTTGATGGTCGATATTTATTTTTTCTTGTGTAATCATGAGTTTGTGCCCAAGTGTCACTGAAAAACACGCTGTGTAGAGGCATCAATGCACATTTAATCTATCATGGCTGAAAATCTTGACGTGATTTGGAAGTTAGAAGAGGTGGTTCTAGCTCAGATGTCATTTTCTTCACTTGACCGTGGATCAAAATTTTATGAGTTTCGCTGCCAGTAGCTCTCGCGTATCTTCGAAATGTGATATTAATAATAAATCAACACACGAAATGTCATCAACTTCAAGAAATGTGGCTGGTAATGAAAAACATCAAGACAATTTTTTGATTTGGTACCATTGAACGCAATCTTTTTTCAAGAAAAATTTATGAGGTAATAATTGTACCTTTACACGCCCAAAATTGCGGTAAATATTATTGATAAAATTGATTGAAATATATTTAGAAAGATAAGAAATCATATATTATCTCACAGATGTAATATCCAGACGTCTTATTACGTTCCAAAAAATATATTTGCAAAATATTTAATTCATTTCATATTAAATCCGTATGGAATCATAATTTAACCTAATAATTTTGATAATGACACCCTCGATACATAAGCATTCACAACCAAATTTTTTGATTTGTAGGGTTTTTTAACGCCAGGAAGAATAACGAAAACACTCTTAAAAGATCCATTAGTCTTCATACATTTCGGCCAAATATATCCATTAGACGAAAATTAAAATCGATTGCCATTTGCACTCTTTAAAGCAACATAAATGGTAATCGATTTTTAACGATAATCGTAACACATTTGAAACATATCGAAACAATATCAAAAATATAACTATTTCATTACAGGTAATGAGAATTAAATTCTCTCAAAAGCCCCAAGCTCTGTACGATGCAAACAGTCACGGACAAATGAATTACACATCCATAGAAAAATCTAAAAACAAACCACCTTGAAGAAATTACAACGAACTGATTACCAAAGTTTTAATTATAGATACTCAAATCAATGTAAAGCAAGAAAAATAACAAGACCTACCAAAGTCTTAAACGTGGATGATAGAATAAGTGCTTCGACCATATTTAAGTTATTAACTGCCAATTTAATAACTTAATTAAGCCTTTCGCCAACAAATTTATTCCTGTTTTATCTTGGCTTCTAAATAGCCAGTACTTAACCTGGGTGTATTTTTTTCCCAATTGGCGATAGTAGCCTTTTGGCGGAACACAACAAATTGGGTTATCCTTCTTAAGACATTCTTCACTCAGGTATGGTGTAAGATGCGTGGGAAGCCGATATTTCGAACAATCTTTATGGCCATTAATCAAGAAGAATCTCCCTGGCGCCAAAGTTCTGATGAACGTACACGCAGGTAACATTTTTTGTAGTCATTTTTTTCCCCTTCCTTGCTTTCTGGGTTGGATATTGTTTGCCCAAGAACCAGAAGTGCAGATTCTTCTGTTTCCTACTTTGGACGTGATGCGACCGCCAAGTTGGGGATTCCTTCGTTGGTGGAGGGTGGTGCCACTTTTTCGACGACGCCTAGTAGGACTTATGTATCGAGGAATGCGTATAAAAAATCGATTTAATGGAATTTGGAAGATTTTTATCGAATATTTCGATGCTAATAACTTCGTCGAGGAATGTTCTCTCCAAGGTTAATAGGTAGTTGTGTTATTAAAGACGAATGTGTGTGTGCCATCCTGCGTTTCTAACTCTGTTGCCACTTTAGAAGTTAAAATAAAGATTTATTTTTTTCCGTCATTTTTTCAGATATTTTTATTTTTGGATGTTTGTTTTTAACGCACCTAATCCCTCTTTATTTAATTTCTATATTCTATGTTGCCATAAAACTAAATATTAATCATACTCGCTAAAACGTATCACGCATACCCAGCTTAATTCCACATTAATATATATTTCAAATAATATAATTACTATATAGGAGAAAAATGACTCATCACGATATTTCCCAGACTATTAGACCTGACTTTAAATTTGGCAGCCATATTTGTTTTTTTAGTAGAGATCTTCCAAGAACGGGGGTTTCAGAAGATAGACTAACCAAGGGGATGGTTGGGGAAGCGTTATAAACAAAAATTCCTGTTTTTGAACCATTAGACTTACAGACTTGAAATGTGACGTGCGTGTTTCTTTTGTTGAGTAGAGATCTACAGAGAAAGAGTTTTTCGAAAATCAGCTCCCGTAGAAGAGAGGTTGCAAGGGCTACCTATAAACTTTGACAGGCATGTTTCTATTGCTTAGCAGGAATCCACTATGAAAGGATTACGTGAAAATTGTATCCCAAGGTGGGCTGCGAGGGTTGTTCTAGACAAAAATTCACATCTCTGAAATATTTCACTAACAGATTTGAAATTTCGAAAAAAAAATGTTTCTTCTGAGAAAATATCCCCTAAGAATCGATTTTGTGGAGTTTGAGGTTTGCGAAGACTCTAAAAAGGTGGGTTACAGGAGAGTGATGAATAAATAAACTTCAGTTTTAGAAATTCAAGTCCTGTCCTTTTTATATCAAGAGGTGAAAACTATAAGAATATTCTCCAATACAACCGAAAGCTTAATGTTGAGACTTAGATAACAGAAATAACTTAAAAAATCAATATAGTCACACCATTTAATGAAAAACCCATGGAAGCGAGCGGGTAATGGCTCGTGATGCAATATAACATTTTGGAAATGGAATTATATTTTAAACATATAATTTCACTGTTCCCATTATGGAGTTTATATAAAAAAGAAATAGATATATTACATCTATTTCCATTTTACGCTAAGTTTTACGTGTTATGTAGGTATTTGGAAGGGGAGTCTATTACTTACCAGAATAAGCAAAATTTTCGGATATTACAAACCCAACTAGAGCATTAAAAATTATATTTATTTTAAAACTAGCTGGTATACCCGTTCTTCGCACGGGTGAAATGAAAAATTAAACAACACAGATTGAAGGAAAAAGAAGTTTTTAATGAGTTAATTTTACGTGAATTGCAAATTAAACAAAAAAAGCTTTTGGCGGAACTCAGGTAACAAAAAAAAGAGACAAATAAAACACCTTTGTTAAATTTTAAGTATGTAGGTCTAATAGCTGATAAAAGGATTTTTTTTTATTATTTATAACTCCCCATAACACTCTTGAGGGTTGATTTTTCAAAATACCTTCCTAAGCTGATCTCTGCTCAGCAAAAGTAACACATTGTTAAAGTTTTTGTGTAATGAACGCTTAAAATAGTGTAAATAATTTTTATCTGAAAGTATAATACATTAATATTACTTTCTGTAGTATTTATTTTTGTTAAAATTGTAATATTCGCAAGCAACGCCGTTTCTTAAATTATAATGACGATCCAATGAAAAACATAGCGAAATGTTAACGATAGAGTCAAGTTGGCAAATGCCTAACTACTTTCATAACTCGAGCTTTATTAGAGCTTTGTAAGACCCACCCTGTAGGGGAGCGATGCACGTTAATACTTTATCCACCGCATAATGATTTACTGCAGTTTTTTTCATACAATATTTTTTTGGATCACTACATTGAAAATTAAGGGATATACATAAACAAAATACTCCACTTTGGGAAATTTAATCCGTTAGAGCTAATAAATTAAATAAAGATATGCCACTGTAAAATTAATTATATATACCGTTCACTTAAAATAAGTAGTCAAATAATTTTTTAAGGCCTTCATTAACATACAAAAACACAAGACACTTAAATTTTGACAAACTATTTTTTCCGCTAAAATACTCATCATGGAACCCGTGCTGCCATATATCTTTGAAGAGTGTATTTCAAAGAATATTCCTGCTAATTATTGGTAGAATATTCTTTATAAGTTGGTGTGGTGTGGTAGTTAGGAGAAAGGGGTGCCAGCTCAGATGTCGTCCACGTTACTTGACTATGGTTCAAAATTACGTGATCCGTTGCCAAAAGCCCTCGTGTAGCAGAACAGTGCAACATTAATATTCACTCACTCTCACACTCCAAGAAATACAGAACAACAGTTATTGCGTTTTTAAGTGTAAAAATAATTATATCTGCCTATTGAATTAAAATTATAGCGTTATAATTAACTACTAACCACAAATAAATTCTGAAAATTTGTCCATATGATGCAGTGTGAAAGAGAAAGCTTATTTACTTTAAGTATCAGAACTGATAAAAGCATTTATTTGGAAAAAAGATCAATTTCTTACTACCAAATGTGCATAATAAGATGTTAAAAACATTAAAATAAAGAGAGATTTATAACAACCTCTCCCTTCAAAACTTAGTTTGATTCTGAAATAAAAAAAATAGCATTATATCAGAGGAATTAATTAGAAGCGAGCACCTTGCGTAGCCAACACAAAAAAGGTTTTTCACAAACAAAAGATAGATATATGCAGGCGTGGTTTTTTTTTTTTTTTTTTTTTTTTTTGCAGCGCATGCCAGAATTGCTAGCAGAAGACAGAATTTTTTCCTAATTACTTGACAAATATCGTTATATTTTTGACACTTTCCCCAAATCTTTATAAATTATAGTCTATGCTATAAATTATAGCCTATGTGCTATTCTGATGTATAAGCTATATTACTGTAAAGATTCATTAAAATCCATTCAGTAGTTTTTGCGTGAAAGACTAACAAAGATTTTCACAAACTTTCACATTTATAATATATATTAGATTCAGCTTCAATTCTGTAAGGACGAACGCGTTCTTTAAATATTTCCGTTCATTTATTTTTCCCCTTTGTTCTTGTCTGAAGAGTTCATACATTAAGCAATTTTTTAAACAGAATCTTCGTGAGAAATTTTGCAACTATATGCACAAGCGATATAAGAAAAAGAAGCCTGAAAGAGACCAAGTGAAACATACATGCATTTCAAGGAGGAAGGAGAACAGCTTGAATGACAAATTTGATCTTTAATTTATTTATTCGGCTTACACGTCTATCGCGCAGCTGTTTGTTAGGAAAAAATGTTTTCGATGATATTTAAGTGAAATGTAATAATATTCTTGTGTCATTGACTATGAATAGAAAGAACGTAATTTCGAAATTTCACAGATGGTAAATGTGGGTTATGGGATTGTTGAAAAAGTTAAACATCTTTACTTGTTCTTCTATGATAGTATTTCAATCAGGTTTCGAATTGCTTTCTTTTCCTTGTTTATTTTATTGTTTCATCTGTCATACATATAGACAGTACTGAAAGAATTAAGATAGTAAATTTCATAGATGATAACGTTCTAAAATCGAGGCTTAGTTTCACTTGAGTTACGCTAAATGAAATAACGTAATATTGATTTCTTTTATATAGGATTAAATTTAAATAAGGTGACCAATCGACCTCCTTTAGGGAGGGCACTCCTTTTATAGTTTCTGTCCTTCCTCAAAAAGTGTCCTCCTATTTGTCCTCCTTTCCAATATTTTAAAACTTCTCTGATAATCTCTATATTCAGAGATGCCAGGCCGAACTATTACAGTTAGATGGCTAGCTCTAATACTAGTTATAAAGCATGTTTTACAATAGTATGAACCTCCTCATTCATAATTTTTAAATTTAGACAAATGTCCAAAAATTTTGGAATATTTTTTTAGTTATAGATTATGAGCAAAATACACATTAATATATCCGATAATCAGGCATTTATTTTTCACAAAACAATTCAAAAGATATATACATATCTTTTTATCACATATTTCAGCTACAGAAGTTAGTCTTATTTTGAACCATTTTGCACGTCAAAATAAAATCACGATTTGAAGAAAAATTATACGCTTAATAATAAAAAGAAAATTATCAAACTTAGAAGAATAAAATCCGAGCATTACGAGAAAAGTTTACCAAAGAAGTACAGAATTTTTGTCAAACATATTTCCAATATGTGGAAGAATGGTCTGAAATAAATATTGCAGGAAATGACACTTTTGGATGGGTGGTTTTTTGACTTCATCGTAAGTAATTTGGATAGATATGAAAAATTGTGTTGAGTTTTTATCGAAATAAATGCTTGATTGTAAAATCGATGACAATTGTCTGTTTGCAGAAGTTAGAAAACTGAATGTATATTTGAATTCTGATAAATTAAAACAATGGAAAAATCAGCATGTTGAAATTGATAAAAGATGAGTGGAAATATTTAACCATTTCAAAAATGAATACATTCCATATGAAAATTTAGTTATTCTTGTTGAATTAACATCTTACTGCCCTGGAACTAATGCAGCAATTGAAAGAATTTTTTCAATTGGTAATGCTTATAGGACATGTGACAAATCAAGATTGAATGTTGATACTTTAGCTGCACCACTTACCATAAAATTCAACATAAAAGATTTTTTCTTGATCCGAAATTTCCGGTATATTAGAAAATAATATATTGTCAAAAAAAAACAAAAAAAATCATTCAATGGAAAAATACACGTTTAAGTAAATAATTAAAAAAGATGTCAACGTAATTGTTGTATTTTTATTTGAATTAATAAAAAACTTTATAAATTTAGTCGTAATTTTTTTAAAAATTTTCGTCCTCCTACTCATTGTAAAAAAACTGGTCACCTTATTACCGTAAAATCCGGCGTATAACGTGCACCTATACTTTCAAGCTACATTTTTTTAATTGTTAGGTATATTCGCCGTAAAACGTGCATCCTCTTCTTAAGAAGGAACCTGAAATGTATGTGTAAAACGATCTTATGTATTAAAGTCCTTTATTCATGGTATTATCACAGAATTTTGAAAAAAAAATAGTGTATTTAACTACAATTTTTAAATTCATTAGGGTGTCATTTCTTTCACAAAAACAGTATTCCGATCAATGTAGAAGTCTAATTTTTTTTCGATTCCTACTATTAGCTCACGCTCTCTACATATTTATTTTATTTATCTTCGTGAAATTTTCAATCGTTTATAAAATACATTTTAAAGCGCTCGACTGAGTTGACATTTTATATACATGATTATATTGGATCACAATACAAAAATTTAATATTTATTAATAAAAATTAATTGATTAAAACTAATTATTTCAAGAATTACAAATACAGCCACGTTGGCGACTTAGCGACCATTTTGACGACTTGTGTTAAAACTTGAAAATGTTTTTTTCACGTTTCAAAGCATTCAGTTGAACTGAAATTTTATATACACGATTGTTTTGGATGACAATACGATACTTTAATGATAATGAATAAAAATTAATTACCATTTAACGTTGCGATTCTGTCCTATGTATATACATATTTATATTAACTGTAACTATTTAATAAAAAGTAGCTAAAATAAAATTTTTCTTTGTTGATCTTTGTAGGAATTGACTTAATTTTTTTTCATATTGTTTATGTTACCCTCTTTTATTATTTTTGAAACTATTGTTTTCATACCCGGCGTATAACGCGCACCCATAAATGTCGAAAATGTTGTGTTCAAAGGGCGCGTTACACACCGGATTTTGCGGTAATTTGGTAGAATTTTCACTAGGATTCCTGGTAAATGATTAACCTTTCCATTTTTAAGTACCCCCAGTAGCTCTGGTCGTGAATGCAAAGCCACTATTTTTATTATCTAATCGTGAGTTTCATTCTTGGTGCTACAAAAAGCATCGCCTTGTAGTGGGGCCGATATAACAGGCTCAAAATCCTTTCGTTGGCGTGGTGGGGCAATGTGAGGTGACGATGCCGATTCAGATGGCGTTTTCATCTTTTGTCAGAAATCTATCATCAGTATCTTTAGTGGAGCTTAATATCACGACACTAATAAAATAAACAATAGCAAAAACGTACGCATGCAGAAACGTCTCACAAAAACTCATATTTTAAATAAAAGAAGAAAAAAACATCTCATTTCGATTTCTTTAGTTAATTAAAACTTGATTGCTGATAATTTTTTTGTTTGTTAAATATCCTCTGTAACTCTTTACTCTTTTAAAGCACGATTTACATTCTCACTTATTAAAATTTCATTCATCAATGCAATTATATTAAGAGCTTTTACGTACGTGCATTTTAAAATTAAAATACAAAGTTAAAAAAGAGAGAGAGAAGGGAGAGACATGCTGATAAAACTAAAAATGTTTTTTTGGAAGAAACTTTTCAGAGTTTCTCTTTATGTTGCATGTGGCATCATTTTTAAGAGTAAAAAGAGGTCATGAATTATTTCTTCATGATTTAATATCAGCTGCTTCCTTTCAACTGGTTGACATTATCAGAAGTCCATTTGTCATTTTTAAAAGAAATTCATTTTTTCCCTGATGTTATTTATTAAGATAAAATAATGGCTCTAGAAAGAAAAAAAACTGTGGAATGTATGTTCCTATAGACTGGCTTACGACACGACATAGGGCTTTGAAATAAACTCGATATTTGACTGGGTTTTTTTAGTTGTTGTTTTTTACTTGGCATTTAAAACTCTGTGTAAACTATAGCTCAAATAGTTTAATCTAGTTTTCTCAATGCAAAAATAGCCAGTTTTTTATTCTAAACTCTGGGGTTACCAATATCAGAAATATTTCAATTTAGTAGTTTGAAAAGGAATATCGGTAATATTTCAGTTTAGAGAATTTATTTCGATTTAGTAGTAACTTAATCGGGTACCCTAACTCGATGTTAATTGGTTTTCCCTACTGATATGGAGCTATTGGTTAAACATCTTTGATACAATACTAATAGTTAATATTAGTTGACGCGGAGCTATTGGATAATATCCGTTGATACGAGGCTATTAGTTAGTATTCATTTATATGAAGAAAGCTATTTGTAAAATTTAGTTGATACTGCTCGATTGATTAATATTCGTTTATACGATGATGTTGGTTTTTCCTTGCTAATACGGCACTATTGGTTAAATCTAGCTGATACAGTACAATTGGTGAAGTCTTGTTAATACGGCTCTATGGGTAGAGCGTATGATGAGCTCAATTCATGACGATCACATGATAAAGTCAAACATGTGTTCTCCATTGAATACACAAAACAGACATCAAACTAATTGTACTTGTTGTTCTATTTGTAAAACTTCGGCTAAAATTTCAAATTTCATAATTGGGTAACGATATTTAAATGTTAAGGAAAAAGAATTTCCTTTAAAAATATTTTTTAAAATTGAATTAAAATCTTATTATATATATACTTTTAAATAAAATGCATTTTGTATACAATGTACTTTTTAAGTGGAAGTTTCTGTAAGGAGCAAACATTGGCAACAAAGAAACGCGTGAACTGATTAGTTGGAACAGAAGATAGCTTTTGTCGTGTGACTTTGACGTCGCATGAGTTTTTGAACTGATTGGCCAGAATCACGTGGGTACAATGGCGCACACAACGGGGGAGGGGTACGGACCCCCTCAAAGCCCTTGAATTTTTTTTTGATTGATTATAATTCTATGTTTATAGTACGCAAAATTTATTTAAGTATTTGTTATTAATGATTAATTTTATTAATTAATGCTAATTATTTATTCAATAATTAGTTTTTTTATTGTGTTTTGTTCCCGAAAATCGACAAAATCAAAAGGAGCATGATACAAGAATGGTGAACTTTCGACCCCGAATCCCCCCTTGAAAAATTCCTGTGAACGCAACTGCGTGGGTATCATTATCATGTTGTGACGTCTTACGCGTCTTTTCTTTAACAAGTCCTTTGGGTTCTTTGGGCCAGAATTAATGGCAACTCTTTTCCAACAAAATCCAAGAAACGAGATGTTAAGAAGAGATGTAAATAAACGGACTTTAAATATAGGATCTTAGAGTAAGCGGTATGGCAATGTAAAGGGATGTTAGACAATTGATGTGCGTTGTGGCAGTTGATGATTATTGCAGTTCGTAGTGCAAGATTGATTAAGTTCTACATGTCGTGGATAAACATATTGGTGTTCGACTAGAAGTTAATCGTCAAGTTACATCCCATTACAGATAAAGACAAGTAGCATTACGGAATAATATAAGGTAGGATTAATTATTTAGTATTAGAAACGAAGATTAGGCGGTTCGTTTATTAAGATTGGTCTGAAGTAGATTAGATCATATATATATATATATATATATATATATATATTATTGTGTGTTGCGTATTGAGTCATCGTAGATTCTCTCATATTAATTATTATAATTATATTTGTTAAAAGTTTAAGTTGAATATCTTAATAAAGTCATATTAAGATAATGTTTGATCCGAGTTCTTCCGCTAATCCTACACCTCTAGCTCACGTTGATACTTCGAGAGATGTACTTCCAAGGGGAGGTACATCACAATATGACTATGACATCATATTAAGAGCCCATTGTATTTGCTACCGTGGGACTTTTGATGTGCAATAAATCCGTAATTTCAAATACAGCTTTAAAAATGAATTTATCTTTGCAGTAAGCAATGTAATGGCGTCAATCGTAAGACTCTATGAGCCATGTATTATCTCCTGTAAAATTTTAAAAATAAGGAAAACTTACCGTAAAATTCGGCGTATAACGAGCACTTTTAACTCAAAAATTAGATCAAATTTACATGTGCGCGTTACACGCCGGGTATAAAAATGAGAGCTTTAAAAATTAAAAAAAAAAAAAAAGATGAGCATAGGAAAAAATTAGACTTCTACATATATCGAAATACTATTAATGTAAAAGAAATGACATTCCTTATGAACTTAAAAAGTTGTAATTCTAGAAGTATATACTTTTTTTCTTTCTGAAGCTTTGAATAATATCTAGAATAAATAAAGTTAAATCATAAGAGCATTGTGCACGTATATTTCGAGTTACTTCGTAAAAAAATGGGGGTGCACGTTATACGGCGAATATACCTAAAAATTAAAAATTGCAGCTTTAAAATATGGGTGCGCATTATATGACAGTGCACGCTATACGCCAGACTTTACGGTAATTAAAAATGAAAGTTTTTATTTAATTTGAAGATCACAAAATAAAACGAAATTATCGAATAAAGGATAATTAGTTACTGCTTTATAATTTGTTTTATCCACAGATGCAAAATTTCAGCAGTTGATTTTATTTCAGAATTTATTTTAGAATATAAAGAAAAGAAGAAAATGTGAGATAATATATTGCTGACAATATTGTGATCATTAACTACAAGCAAAATAGGCACATTTTCTTATTATTGTTTGAGAATGCCGAGATTTCTTATGAGAACATTTAAAATTTCAGTAACGCATCATCCACTCTTAGAATAAGTACTTTTAAATTAAAATAGTTTTCCAAGAAGCTCACGCTGATTTCAAAAATAATGATTTTAAACGTTTGCATGTCCCATTGAATATTTTTTATTAAAAAACCCCCAACAATTGTGTGACATTGTTTGTATTCAGGAAAACTGACTTCAAACAATTGTGTGACATTGTTTGTATTCAGGAAAACTGACTTCAAACAATTGTGTGACATTGTTTGTATTCAGGAAAACTGACTTCAAACAATTGTGTGACATTGTTTGTATTCAGGAAAACTGACTTCACTACTTTTTATCATAACTATTGAACAACAAAGCTGATTAATGATATTCACTTGCACATATTCTTTTAGAAGTTTAACATTGACGACCCTGACTGAAAAAAAAGCCTTTTAAAAGTGTTTATACCCCTACCAAAACAGTAGGGGAAAACCAATACTTAGCACAACATCTAAAAACAGCTAATTTATCTTTTAAAACAATTAACTTTTTCCCGTGCAAGAAAAAAAAGGAGTGAACTTCTAAACAAAAAGAAAAAGAACAAAACAGTTCATCTTTTTTGGGAAAGGCATAGCAATACATAGCCCACATGCATCTCTCAATATCCTGGTTACGTGATCTTTTTAACAATGTAAAACAGAAAAAGAAAAATAGAAACAACACGTGAGTCTCAGCCATTGCGTGAGGGATTGGCGAAACAAGCAGTGAATTTTGAATGGTTCTTAGTCTCATTTTGACGTCCAGTTTTACAATAAATATTTGTAATACTGTCAGCAATGGTAGTTGAGATGCTACTAAATGTTAACTGGTCATCCCTTCGTAAAGAAAAAAAAATTAAAATCGGGAAAAAAATAACTCTTGAGTCAGGTGACACCTAAATACATCTTCTTCGGAAAACACAAACATAAATTTAAGATGAGATTTTCATAAAAATGAGAAGAAGCGAGTTGATTTACTGGAGAGATTTCTTTTATGAGTTTTGGGAACGAGATTATCATAATAGAATTAAAAGAACGTATAAATGAGAAGGGAAAAAAAGGAAATTGTGGTTTTGTGATTTCGTGGAATCAGTACAGTTCTAATAAAAAAAATTGGTTTATTTTTCTTTCTTATGAAAACAGATAATAAAGTCGTCATTAATACATATTCTGCGGATATAGTGGTCTAATTTTAGTCATAGAATATTTTCTTTTAATTTTTTAAAAAATTTTAGTATAATAACTGAATTAACACGAAACGAAAAATTGTATTTATTAATTTTATTACAATTATTATTTCAAGAAAAAAAATTTAAAATAAAAGGGGAGTAATAAAATGGAAGAAATTATTTGTTATTTTTCTTCTGTATCTTCTAAAAATAAAGTTGATTGCCTTTATTTATATTTAAATTTAAAAAGAAAATATTGAAACAGCTGAATAATAATTAAAGATATCAATAATGTTATCAAACTATATATGGCATTTCTACAATGTGTTTCATAATGTTTATTATTTTATAATATTTTTCTTTTCGTTAGAATAAATGATGATAAAATGGAAAAGAGATTTGCCTGTAATATTTAAAAGATAATTTTAGGTTACAACGTAGTTTTTTTAGAAAAATATCTATATTTGGTTTCCAGAAAATTTAAAACTTATTTAGATAAATAAATATTTCAAAATCAATAATTTGTGAAGGTTTAATTTTTTTATAAAGTTAAACCTATTTCAAATATAATGTAATACAGTATTATAAAGTTTTCAGAAAAATCGATAAGAAAATATTTTTTTAATTATTACACAAAGCAAAGAAAGTTATTAAATATTGAGTAATAAAATAAAATATTTTATAATTATTGAAATATAAAGCCGATCTACTATTGAATATAAAGTTGTTGATCAAATTTTGAATTAAAATATAATCATTCAACGCAATCGATAAGGTGCTATTTTAATTATATGTTCATATTATTTTGTATAAAAAATAATATTGATTATGGTAGTTCGATTTTTAAAGTAATTTATTTTAATTTCTCTTAATAGTTTATTTAAATTTCTCTTAAGGTCAAATGACTCAATTTGGCAATCTTAGAAAATTAATTTTTTATTTTATAATTTGTACTTTTTCTCTTTGCAAGAGTTTTATCTTTTGTTAATTAAAACAAACTTCTAATCTTTTTGTTTAATTAAAACAAATGTATATATAAAACTCTTATAAAAATAACTATGTAACTTTTAAAAATAACTAAGACAACTAAAAATTATATTTAAATAATAATAAATTTTGTTTTTTACACATTGCACATATCTTTTTTTAAACAAAAATATCCACAGCTTGAAAGTATTTGTATTATCGTTTGATGAAACTTCATGTGTTATTCTTAGAGTTAGAATTGTATATTTTTAGGTTTATTACATTTGTAATCTCTTCTTATAGATATTTACATACCATTTCAGTTAAATTTATCAATTTGTTTTTATTTTTATAAAAAATATTTCACTCAGTGAAACAATTTTCTTCAAATAATTTAAGTAATTCTACTAAAAATTATTATAACTTATCTAATTCTAAAAACCTTAAGCTCTAATAATTTGTCGAATAAGGCTGTTATTCAGTTTTTATTCTAATGTGCCTCTTAGACTTATTTTTCGTATTACTGAGTATTAAGTTTAAAAAATTTTCTAAAAATAAAATGCACAATTAAATTTCATTCCTTAAAGCATCAACTGAAAAATAATACAGAAAGAAATGGTTGTGCAAATGAATTTTTTTTTTTGTTAAATTATATTGATATTTTTACACTTGTAATTCATTTTTCATTATAGAAAGTTATGAAACAGAAATAATTCTTCGAAATTTCAACTTTCAGTTCCTCAAATAAAAAGCTAGTTTTTTAAACAAAAATCATGAACAAAAATATCTCTGACACAGTATAAAAATTGATAGAATAATTTATATTAAAATTAAATTATAACACGGTTTGAATGATTTTTTTAAAAAAATAATTTCTTTTCATGTAACACAGAGTTCACAAAATGAAATTAATGCCAAAATTATTTTTTAGAAGTAGAATTTTAGATTAGCATAAAATTGTGCTTAAGGTATCAGACTGCGTTCAGAACCGTGATTTTGCAAAAGCGCATAAATGGATAATTTTCATGATATTTAGTGTCACTTACATTAGAATATATGCATAAAATTGTTTTAAGGATATTTTGTCAAAAAAAATTTATTTAAATACAATATTTCGGTAAAAAATTAACTTAGAATAATCTTTTTTTCCAAATGTTCTCCTTTTGTGAAAAATGGTTCTATTATAATAATATTCTGCCTATATATACTCAGACCTCTCTACAGAGGCTCAACAAGTATTTTTGAAATATATAACTTAGAAGTGGGTTTATTCATATTTTACGACAACAGAGGGGAGAAGTTTTAAGAAAAAAACGCCGATAATTATTTCAATGGGTGGTAACTCTTGAAAATAAAGTGAATTTTACAAAAATTCTAGTTGAGCCTCTGTAGAGAGATCTGAGCTATATACAGGCGCAAAATATTATTATAATAGAACCATTTTTCACAAAAGGAGAACATTTGGAAAAAAAGATTATTCTAAGTTAATTTTTTGCCAAAATATTATATTTAAATAAATTTTTTTTGTCAAAATATCCTTAAAACAATTTTATGCATGTATTCTAATCTGAGTGACACTAAATATCATGAAAATTATCCATTTATGCGCTTTTTTTTTTAAATCACGGTTCCGAACGTAGTCGGATACCTTAAAAATACAAAATCTACGTTAATGTGGCAGATGTCAATGATGACCGTGAAAGGCAAAGACGTCTTCAGTTCACTTTGAATTGAATAGCTCACGATTAACATATTTACATATTATTAACATATTATAAATCTAATTTGTATCATATTTTGTAAATCTTAACAGATACGAAGGATTTTCGTTGTTTTTCGTCGTGTCGTAGAGTCTTATATTTCGAGCGTCTAAAGTCAATCTAGCTCCGACAACAAGTTGTGCGCTGTCAGGCTTGCGAAGAAATGTTCAGTCCAGAAAAGAGTGGCTTAGCAATAGCGGCCGGCACCGAACTAATTATATATTTAACTTTACTTTTGTTCTTTTTCCTAATGAAAATCAACACCTCTTACTATAAAATATCAATAAATTTATTATTCATGGTAAGTTCGAAAATCGTAACCCATCAAGGACGGTCAATTTCAAGTCTTGTGGTTTTGAAGCTCACTGGTATGGTGTGGTGTGTGACTTGCCAATTTGGTGAATGAAAAATAGTTCAAGTTGTGTCAGATTTTTGTGACCATGGTTGCAGAGTGGTAATGGTCTTGCACTCGTGGCTAGTTCTGTCGCTGTCAGGTCGTATGTTTGAATCATAAAGTCACTAAAGACCCACCATCTAGAAGGGTTGACACGTGTTAAATCTGTAAATGCTCAAAGTACTCACGTTGGTAAAATGTGGAAAATTAAAGAGTGTGAGGAAGTTTAGATGTTGCCCCGACTATACTTGATTCTAAATTCTGCCCGCCACTAAGAGCTCTCGTATGGCTTCGAAGTGCTATGGTAATAATCAATTCATACGTGGAACTTTTAGTAGGCTGTTTGTTTTTACTTTAAAATAGCAACATTCGTCTCCAATACAGTAGGATCACTATTTAACAAAGTCGCTAAATCCCCCAAAGTTTGTTGTATGGAAAATTCGTTAAATAAAGATTCATCTTTTAAAATATACTTCAAAAACCATATAAAATAAATTCATAAGCACTATATACATATATATATAAAGGGTGTTTTTTTAGAGGTATAGAACTTTAAATTGCAATAAAACAACGATGTATTATTCGATTGACATGAATTTTTTTTATTCGAAAGATAATCTTGTGGCATTACATTTTAAATATGATTTCTGGCATAGGACTGCCACGGCTGGCTCGAATGTAGTCCAATCTGGACGTCCCATTTTCGATGACTTTTTCCAACCTTTGCGGCCGTATATCGGCAATAACACGGCGAATGTTGTCTTCCAAATGGTCAAGCGTTTGTGGCTTATCCGCATAGACCAATGACTTTACATAGCCCCACAGAAAATAGTCTAGCGGTGTTAAATCACAACATCTTGGAGGTCAATTCACAGGTCCAAAACGTGAAATTAGGAGGTCACCCAACGTGTCTTTCAATAAATCGATTGTGGCACGAGCTGTGTGACATGTTGCGCCGTCTTGTTGGAACCACAGCTCCTGGACATCATGATTGTTCAATTCAGGAATGAAAAAGTTAGTAATCATGGCTCTATACCGATCACCATTGACTGTAACGTTGTGGCCTTCACCGTTTTTGAAGGAGGATTCCACCAACCCATAAAGCGCACCAAACAGTCAGTTTTTCTGGATGTAATGGTGTTTCGACATACACTTGTGGATTAGCTTCACTCCAAATGCGGCAGTTTTGTTTGTTGACGTAGCCATTCAACCAGAAGTGCGCTTCATCGTAAAATAAAATTCGCTTATGAAAATCGGGAACAACGGCAATCTCGTTTTGGGCCCATTCGACGAATCTACGCCTTGCTTGATCATATTTAAAATGTAATGCCACAAGATTATCTTTCGAATAAAAAACAATTCATGTCAATCGAATAATACATCGTTGTTTTATTGCAATTTAAAGTTCTATACCTCTAAAAAACACCCTTTATATTACTTAAAACAGTAATTATTCTCATTTTTTTTAAAAAAATTAATATCTATTCATTTTATGTATCTTACCCATAAAAAAATCTGTAAGGAATACAAGAAGAGCAAAAGCCAGGAATATACGCTGTATTTACAAATTTAGAAAAGTAATTTTATGTTAAAAGTAATGAATTTTGATAACCACATTTTTTATTTTAAACCAACAAGTAATCTGGAACGTATATTATTTTACAAACAGTAATTTTTCGCATACACTACCTCATGCGTCCTAAAAAAATGTAATTTCTGATAAAATCTAATAGTTTTATTTGAGTTTTCTGTTTGAAAAATGTCAATTTCATTGCTCTAGAGGAGTTAGGCGCCTGGCAAAACCAGTACAAAATCATTGATCATCATAAAATGTGCTAAAAAAGATTGCAATTTGAAAAATATCATGAAATGTTTTAAAAATAGGGGGGATTTAATTACTGCAAAAAAAAAAGTTCTTTAAATAGAAAATGTCCTTCGCTATTTGGATGTTATTTTACAAAAAAAAAAATAGTAAAACGTTCTTGATTCCAAGAAAAAGTTCGTAAAATAGAAGTTCGTTATATGGAGGTTTGGCTGTATTTGGTTTTATAACGCTAGAGTACAATATTAATTCAAAGAATAAATTGTGTGCGATTTCATTAGCCCATTTCATTTTTTAATGTGGCTTACGTTTGAATTCGTCTTTATAAAAATAAATCTGTACGAGTTCTAATTGTATAGCTTTTAAACAAAAAATAAATAAAATTGGTAATTTTATTTCATTTACGTTTCAATATTGTAGGCTGAATCTTGGAAAAAAGTTTCAAATATTGCACATTTTTATTTAAAAAATGTAATAATATTTTTATGATAAGCTCGAAGAATCATTTTCACATCATAAATAACTTTATCTACAAGTTATTTGCATGTAGAGATATTTTCCCGCTTGTTGAGTCGTTTTACTGATTATTTGATATTATAGTCCTATTTGCTAAGCTCTGCCGTTATGTATTAAAGAATAAAAAATGAATATAGCACGTTTCTTTTCACCTCATTTATACGAACGAATTAAAATTCTAAAAGTCATAAAATTAAAAAAAATTGTGAAAAAAAACTTCAAAAGAAATCAATTTAAGTCACGCCCGTCTTTTTTTTATTTTTTAAGAGATAACTTCTTTAGGCGCGTTTTGCTGAAGAGTGAACTTAAATGAAGCGTCAAATTCGGGTGCGTAACAATAATTCGGCTCCAGTGGGAAATCGTGCTCGCCGTGTCACGAGTTCGAGCCCAGTACCACTAAAGACCCGCCGTGTGGGGCAGCGATGCATGTTAAATCTCTCGAGAGCTGAAACTTCCGTTGGTGAGTGGGGTAGTAAGGAGAAGGGGTGCCAGCTCAGGTGTCGTCCACGTCACTTGACCATGGTTCAAAATTACGTGGTCCGTCACCAAAAGTCCTCATGTATCTGAACAGTGCGACGTTAATAATCAATCAATCGGAAATCTTGCTCGGGTCGGCAAAGCGCGTTTAGTTTTGAATTGAAAACTTTTTTTAGGCGCGTATTTAATTTAGTAAAAATTTTATGCACACTTCTTCAGGGAAAATTTTATTTTCTTTATTTAAATATATAGTGCAGCTCATTTCCACTCAACTCCAGCGAGTGAACGAGAGAAAAGCAAGCGATAAAAAAAGATTATTCCTATGTTGGAGATTGAAGATAAAAAGCAACGAAACGGGATCTAGTTTTTACTTAATTAAAAGAGCACTTAAGCAAAAAAAGGAGCCAAAAAAATTAAAATCTGAACTTTCTATGAAGTACATTGGCGAGAAAGTTGCCAATATTTTGGTCATAAAAACAACAAAAAGATTACGGAAAAATAAAAGCACTAATCGTGAAAAAGTACGCACCCTCTCCTTTTGTTTGCTTAGAGATTTTAAGAAAAGTAAATGACTCTCAAGGCATACGTTTTCCTAGCCTTACATAGTATACGACGTTATATAAATTATATAAACGAACCTTACGTATTATCGCAACGGTATTGACGACATTGTATAAAACAGAGGTTCCCAAACTTTTCTGACTCATAGATCCCTTGCCATGTTTTTCGTCTTTAGGTCGACCCCTGCTTACCTAATATTAAATTTTTGCACATTCATCAATTTAAATGTCTTTTTGACAGCTGGTATAGGGCTACTTACTTTAAAAGATTAAAATTTTTAACTGTAGTGAAGTATAGTGTTTAAAACTTATGAAAAACATGATAATTTTAATTTAAATTTAATAATACACATAAAATAGATATCAACAAACGAAAATATTCGAAAACGTGATTTTGCAAAAGCGTATAAATGGATAATATTTATGATATTTAGTGTCACTTAGATTAGAAAATGTAAATAAGATTGTTTTAAGAATAGTATTACAGTAAAAAATTATTTAAGTACAATATTTTGACAAAAAATGAACATAGAATGACCCATTTTCAAAATATTCTCCTTTTGTGAAAAATGCTTCTATTATAATAATATTTTGCCTTAGACCTCTGCACAGAGGCTCAACTAGAATTTTTGAAATATATAACTCAAAAGTGGGTTTATCCATGTTTTACGAAAACAGAGGGGAGAAATTTTAAGAAAAAAACGCCGATAATTATTTCAATTGGTTGTAACTCTGAAAATAATGTGAATGTTTCGAAAATCATAGTTGAGCCTCTGTACAGAGGTCTGAGCTATATACAGGAAAAATATTATTATAATAGAAGCATTTTTCATAAAAGTAGAACATTTGGAAAAAAAAGTTTATTCTAAGCTAATTTTTTGCCGAAATATTGTGTTTAAATAATATTTTTTTGTCAAAATATCCTTAAAACAATTTTATACATGTATTCTAATCTAAGTGACACTAAAATCATGAAAATTATCCATTTGTGCACCTTTTTAAAATCATGGTTCTGAACGTAGTCGGATACCTTAATAACAAATTTTCAACACTTGGCATCAATCTTGTCTAGTTTAACCTAAATTTCTTTGGTCAGTAGTGTCCAGTCTTTCTTTCTTTCTTTTCTTTTTTTTTCTTTACCGTAGTCAAGGCATTCTCAAATCTAGATTCAAAATCTGAATAGAGGGCATTTAAACGAACGTAGGTTGAAAGAAACATTATCCTGGCAGATTGTCTGTGACAGAATGAGAAACTGGGAAATTTCGCACACAACTTCCAATATATTATACTCCATTAGATTAATTCTGGCAATGAAAGCCAAAATGATGGTCATTGTTTTAATAAAATATATGCTGTCATCTTGTAACTGTGTAAATTAACCTCACTAAATGTAGTAAATAAATCTATTCAATAAATAAAAAATCTGGTAGCCCCCCCTCCCTTGATTATGTTTTCTTTTAAAATTTAAGTCACGATCAAGATTAATGAGGGGACCCCTATCGTGGACCCCTATTTACACCTCATGGACCCCTAAATTATTTTTTCACTGACGTGAATCCCTTGCAAGTCGTCATAGATCCCTGAGAGTCTACATAGACCACTTTGGGAACCACTGGTATAAAAGGAAGCACATGGTTGCCAATTCAGGGCGTACGACACATGGGGAATCAGGTTGGCGAGTTATCTTGAACGTTGACATTGTTGCGATACTACGTAAGTACCATAAAAACATATATATATTGTATAGATCTAATCTACATAAGTAATTTACATATAAATGTTTTTAAATAATTAGATTAACTGACATTTATAAATCGTATATATTCATATATAAATTTTTTAGAATGCATAATTATTTAAACATTTTCCTTTTCGGAAAATGGATAAAATAAACAAATTCACCGATGAATAGGTCGGAAAAAAGATCTATCTACTTAACGTCCGTATGCGAAAATGCCGTAAAAGAAAACGTTGTGCATCCGAATAATTAGATTCTCTTGCCCAGAATAAATTAGAAGTTTTCACTTTTATCGTGTGGTCATACGCATACACATTAATTTTTTTGGTTTGGCTATTTCATTTTCCAAATAAACATTCAAGATTATTTTTTCCCCACATTGAGATTTATTAATGTAAAAAGAGGTTTTTTCCCTATGTAAACCGTTAAGAAATCTCCGAGAACTGCGATGTCCTATTTTGTTCTGGCTTTAGTTTCCGAAAAAGTAATCTCAGATTCGAATATATATCGAGACCGCAAATAGTTCTGATTTGCACAACTGCTCATATGTAACCTCAATAGGTAAAAAAAATAGTTCTTAAAATTCTTCTCAGATTCTTACGATTCCATGCTTCCAAACATTAAAGAAAGAATTTCTAAAAAAAAAGGAAATCTATTTGCACAGGTGAAGATCTTTCGATATAAAATATTTTTTAAAGTATAAAATGTGTGCCATATATATATATATATATATATATATATATATATATATATATATATATATATATATATATATATATATATATATATATATATATATATATATATATATATATATATATATATATATAAAGAAATTTATTTCTAATTGGCCATGAGGTAGGGACGAATTGCATAAGTACACACATTTTATAGATGAGTGGGAAAAAAATGAATAAAATTCCATCTATGAATAATTTATAATATTTTAAGCGACTGCTATTATATATAGGTATATAAATAAGTACCGCAAAATCCGGCGTATAACGTGCACTTTTAACGCAAAAAATAAGATCGAAATTTACGGGTGCGGGTTATACGCCGGGTTTAAAAATGAGAGCTTAAAAAATAAAGAATAAAAATGAAAATTAAAAAAAATTAGATTTATCTCTGTATATATTAAAATACTGTTTATTTAAAAGAAATGACATTCTCTCTCCTCATGAACTTAAAGGGTTGTAGTTCTAAAAAAGCACTTTTTTTGTAAAGCTTAGAATAATAACTCGACAAAATGATTTCAAAACATAAGAGCACTGTACGCGTACAAATTTCAGGTATTTTCATAAAAAAAGCGTTATACGACGAATATACATAAATATTAAATATTGCAGCTTAAAGACATACGTGAGCGTTATAAGGCGATGCGCGTTAGATGCCGGATTTTACTGTATAATACATTCTTTCTTATATCTTTTTAAAAGGAAAATTATTATTAACAAATTTTGAAATTCAGTGACATTTTAAAACAAAGCAAAATTCAGAACAGTTCTTGTGCTCCTGACATAAACTTGGAATTAATTAGTAAAAATTCTTTACTTAGCTTATTTTAAGACTTTTTCATGAATTATATTTTCTTCATTAAAAAACTTCAAAAAAAAAACGCACTTTTTGGTGGTTGTTTTTTTATTTAGAGTAGTTAAAAAATTCTTTTCCAAATTTTTTTTATCGTTTGTTGCTATTTTTTCCGAATATATTGCTGTTGTTGCCGTGTCCTTCCCGAAGGGAAAGAATGAATGTTGCCAGAGCCTGTGAGACAGGTTGGCCTTCTTTACGATAGATGGCGACACCACCTATCACCACCTCCAATATTTAGGCATGGAACTAGAGGGGAGGGAAATATTCTCCAGCCCCCCTGCACTCGTAGTTTCAACTGCAACCGACCACAAGACTTTCGGACCCACTGATTTAACGAGCACGTACTCCGAATTTGTTAAATTTATTTTTAAATGTGTGGCATTCATAATCATTTGCAATTCGTAACATTCTTTTTCATTAATTCACTGTTTATTGACATTACTCTTTGAAAATACGCAAAGGATATTGGAGCTGCGGTAACCTAGAGGTCAAGATCATGGACTCGTGACATGTCATAAGTTGGAGTTGAAAACCCGCCGTGTAGATGGAGCCTAATGAAATTAAATATGTCTCGGCCTCAAATGTCCTCCTGTTGGTAAGGTGTGGAAGTTAGGAGAGGAGGGTGCCAACTTAGGTGTCGTCCTCGTCACTTGACCATGGTTTAGAATTACGAGGTCCATCGTGACGAGGACGACATCTGAGCTGGCACCCTCCACAACAACTGGAGGACTTTAAACCTAAACGGATTTAACATGCATCGGCCCCTCTACGTGGCAACGTTTGAAATGAACAATACTTGACAATTCTCCTAGGACGTCCCAAATAAATATGATTCATTTTAGAGACATCTCTGTTTTGTTAATAACTGGAATGCCCGGGGAAGGAGAAGATGAGTGCTTGACCACTTGTCTATCGCGGTTTCTTTGAAGTTGTAAAAAATACTTCATACCAGGAAAACAATGGAAGAGAGAGAGAGAGAGATTTAAAATAAACTACCACATACATCAATACCAAAAAATAACATGAAAGAACAAATTGAAATTGTTTTTGAAATAGGTATTCGAGATTAAATATTTTTGCTAAAATCCTTTTATAAGAAAAAAATGGACAAATAAATATTTTTTTAAAAAAATCGATTTAAAGTAAACTTTGCGCTTGTACAATTAAAAAAGAACTTCTCATATAAATGATTAATCTATTTCTTTTACGCTTTTATTGTTCCTTAGGCTATTTTTCTTTTATATAGGAAACAGAAAATTATTATTTTCGGTAGTTTCTTTTCCTACTCATGTAGTAGATGAAATCCTCTTTCATCTTCTTCCATTCTATTCAATATATACTGGGAGGTTTCTTAAGGAAAAGTTTTGTTAAGTATATTATTGGGCACATGATATATATATATTCCGATTGAATTTTACAACAAAAGCTGATCTAGAATTTTTGTTACTTTTTCCTGCTTTTCATCTCTCTCTCCCTCTATCTTCTCCTTTCTTTCTCTACGTTCATTTTTAATTACACGTATTTTTACTTGCTTGAAGTTACGTAGAGAAATCCAATTCGTCTTTCAAATTGGAGAAAATATATAAAATTTTGGTAAAACAATAAGATTTTTAACCCAATATACGCGTGAACAGCAAAACCCGATTCACAAAAACATAAAATAACATAATACAGTATGGAGTGCGAATTTCTCATCATTTTACTAGATTCTACACTGCTGGCTACAGTAAATGCAACACCAAGAAAGACAAGAAATAGCACAACAAAATTTATTTTGTAGATAACATGTTGACCAAGTATCAAATGGTTAAATTTAAAGACTTCTGTGAACTGTGGTTCCTGCCAGAATCAGTAGCCACAGTAGCCGCAATTGTTGGAGATCACCGCTGCCACACGCCTCGGCATTGGTTCAAAGAGGCTTTGGATGTGTTCTTAAAATACAGCAGACCAAGTAGCTTCCACACGTTGCAAAAGTTGATCTGGTGTGGCAGCTTGATGTGTAATCTGGGTCAATCGTTGAGCACTCATGGACCACATGTTTTCTATCGGCGAAAGATCCGGAGAGCGAGCCGGCCAGGGAAGCAATTCAATCTGGTGACTGATGAACAACCTTTGGACACGCATTATCCTGTTGAAATATGGCTGTGGCCAAGCCCTGAAGGTAAGGAAGGACAACTGGCTGCAACACCTCAGAGATGTAGCGCTGGCTGTTTAAAGTACCGGCACTGCGTACTAGAGAAGTGCGAGAGGGATATCCAATACCGCCCCACACCATAATACTCGTTGCAGAACCAGTATGGCGGTACATAACGTAGCTGTTCAGCACCCTCTCTCCACGGTGTCTCCAGACTCGAATCCGAACATCGTGGTGTTCCAGACAGATGCGTGACTCATCAGTAAAGACAACTTCATTCCATTCTGCCACCCACATCCTTCTTTCATTGCACCATTGGTGGTGGAGACGTCTGCGGTTCTGCGTCAAGGGTAGACCAAGCAATGGACGTCTTGCGGACAGACCACTCTGCTGTAAACGGCGTCGAATGGTACACGCAGACAATGAATGATGCGTTACAAACTCAATGTGTTGTGCTACGGTTCGTGATGTGACTCAGTGATCCATCACTGACATACGCACAATTTGCATGTCCTCACGTGAAGTGGTGCACTGAGGTGGATGCGATTGACCACGTCGATCCGTCGTACATTCCTGCATTCAACGGTCACATATCCGCATTACAGTTGTTTGGTTTCGTCCAACATGACTACCGATTTCCCTGAAAGATAATCCACAATCTCTCTCGGTAAGCCACTATCCTTCCTCTGTCGAACTCGGATACTTGATCAAAAGCTGATCGCTGTTTTCCACGAGAAATAACTGATTGTTTTTTTGAAAAAGCCACAAGAAAAATACAATTGCCGAACTTAAAATCGTTGAAATCTCCAAGCCTTAAATTGCGCTTTGAGGTGGCGCCACAGGCGCGCGTGATGTGTGTCTGCGCTGAAATTCTATTCATTTGCACATCTTACCTTCGCTAATGCATGTTGTAAATTTCATGTTATTTGCATGCTTCCTTCAGGGTGTTTCATTGACGGTGGCCAGCAGTGTAGAATAAACTCAACACTGATTACCGAGGTTAAATTAATGCCATGTATCATCATGAGGGTTAAATACAGGGAGTAAATTTCCCACGCTTCCATTGTAGCTGCATTAGCCATTTGGTCATGCTCACTGCGAACTCGTAGAAGACTTTGTGAGTCTTAGGTTAACGTCCTGATCCATCGCCAAAAGCCCTGGTGTAGCTAAGCAGTAGAGATAGCGATTATTTCCGAAAAAATCACAAAAGCGATTATTCACAAAAAAATCTAGGTCTAAAAGGTCGATTTCTAAGAAAGCGATTTTTTTTCAAATCTGCATTTACAATGTAAATATAAGTCCATTTTATGAAAAACAAGAAAGGTACCATAATAAACGATCTCTTATCAATAAAATCAGCGATTTTTTTAGTTTAGGGTATTCTACGATTACAATTATTTTTATTACCATATCAAAGTTTCAAGTTTAAAAGAAGACATTTATTTTCTAAATGTTACATTAAAATTTTAGAAAATAGATAATATAGCTTATAGTTCCCAATGCTTAATATATAAACATTTTAAAAACAAGAGCCTGTCAAGTTTACTGGGATCCAAGCGGTTCCGCTCATCACTTGCGATGTTGCCGGCAATCGAAAAAAGGCACTCACAAGGAACTGATGATCCAACGATACTCATATACATCATGGCTGTTGAATGAACGTGATGATGAATACAGTTTTTTGTTCTTGCCAATAAATTAACCCTTTAACCGCCAACACTGTAATAATACGGGTTTTAAAGTTAGTACATTCAACTAATAGTAAATAATTTTATGGTTTTTACCAAAACAGAAAAAATGGAATGTCGATTTTTTAGGATAAAATATCGATTCACTGAATCGATTCATTGCTACATATCGATTTAATAAATCGATTTCTTTGACCCAAGAAATCGATTTTTCGATCAATTGATCTCAAATCGCCATCCCCACTGAACAGTGCAACCTTAATGTTCAATCAATCATTCACGTCCTGATGATAGTCACTGAAGACCTTATAGCAAACAGCTGTTGACCTTGGCAGAGGTGTTTATTTGAGCTACCGATCTACTAGACCGCAGCTACTCCGTGCATGCCCTATACTAGCGGTTCTTAAATTTTCCATAGCCGTCCCCTCTTCTTTATGTATCTTTTGTTGTTTGCGGCTTGCGGAAGAAGGTTCTGCTGACACCTGTCGTATAGCGGAGGTTTTCTTTCTTTCGAGGAACAAAGTCCTTATGTTGATGTAAAATGTGGAGATCGAGGAACCATTTCAGGTGTCATCCTCGCCAATTACAGTCGTTAACAATTTCGATGTCTAACAGCTTCAGAATGCTATGTTTGTAAACAATCACAGCAAGTCCACATCGTCAACAAATGCAAAGTGATGTGTTGTGAATAGCGAGTGCTTATATCGTGTAGATTTCCGGCGTGCCTGTCATATAGGGCAGAGTTAGCATTTCTCACTCTCCTGCATTAACCCTCTTGTAGCAGCCGAGGATGTTGTCTCAGTCTTCATCCAAGGATGAGGAGATGAAGTCTGTGGCAAAGTCTCTAAATGCACAGAACACAGCACTGATTTACATTCATTATGAAACCGTATGGTCAGGATATCATGAGAAAACATATGATGGTCGTCAATTTTTCGACATTAAACATACTGCCATTATGTCAATCTCATTGTGTGGTCTAATCTCGTTGATAACGACTTCATGGAGCAGCAAAGCATTTAACATAACCCTCGTTATACAACTTACCCTGGACTGCAATAAGACTTCCACTGTGATTGGAAGCTTAACTTTTCAGGGCTATATATACTCAAATAGCCAAACTCCTGCGTTGGCCAATCAAAACAACTCTTTTCACTTTCTAGACATTGACAAAATATTTTTGCGAAGTTTTTATTTCCCATATGGAACCTCTTACTTTTGCTGCAACCGGATTGGGCAGGCATCGGTTCGCTCACTTCACTGATCCCTGCTAATGCTACCTTTCGTAACTTTTTAAATAAAGTTTTTATAAATTAAATTCAATCTTCTCACCGGCAAAATTAATGTAATTAAATAAATACAGTAAGTTATTTTTTTCAGTTCAAATATTTTAATTTACACTGTGTGAGCAGTAGGAAATTTAGTACAGTCATTCAGAGGGACGGTTTAAGACTTCTTGAGGCCCTGGGTCCTTATGCAAAAGTAAACCCTAGGGCCCTCTCTGTATGTAGGTTCTCATCTCTGATACATAAAAGTAGACTGTGGGGGTAGGCCTAGGCCTATACTGGCTAGACATATCGCCAGTTGACATATCGTCCGAAATTCTTAGTTTTTTGGAGAATGCAACCGGGGATAAGATTTGACCTTTGAAATTATTCGAATCATAATCTTATCTCCCTGGTCATCCCCAATACTCGATTGGAGATTAGAGTCTGTGAGGGCTAAGTGCTCCATACAGAATCCTCAATGACCGTTGTACGACTCCATAGTTTTTCCCCGCATATATCCTTATTCTCATTGTTTGATTTTATTTGATTTTGATTTAAATCGCATTGTGGAGCAATATTGTAACCGGATCTCGTAAATTTGAGCCAAAGTCAACTAACCGAAGGTGGAACTTGAGCTAGCACTCAACTCTTCACCCACCACCAGAGAAGTCTCGATACATTTAAAGTGCATCACACCGCCTGAACGGCTAGTTTTCGATGCCACAGGGTTTCGAATCCACAACTTGACAACGCCGGCCACCAGGTCATGACCATTAACACTCGTTATGCGCGTTAAATCTCTTGTGGCTCAAAATTCTTCCGTTGACGTGGTGTATTAGTTTAGACAATTAGTACCGCTTGAAATGTCGTCCACATCACTTCAACGTGGTTCGAACTTTCGAGGTTCATCGCCAATATAACTCTAGTGTTGCTTTATAGTGCAGCATTAAAAAACACTCAACTCACTTACCAATAAATTATAGGTTTGGACAAAGTGTAATAATGTGTATCATCTGCCTTTTATTTTAATTCATGAAATTTCGATTCAAAATTTTTCCTGCGAGGATGTTAAAGCATCAAATTTTGTGCTCTTTAAATTAAATTTAGTTTAAAAATAAGGGTTTTTAGTTTATAAAGAAAACTCGCTATAGAGAAAATTTTCTAAACAATTGTTGATTCTAAAGTAAAATTTTTTCAAAATTTATTTTGCAAAATCAACAAAAGAAGATATAATTGCAAAAACCCTACAGTTTTTTTTAAAAAAATATTTTGAAATTGTTCTTGTTTATTTCAGTTATACTAGAAAATTATGAACTTATATATGAATTAGTACAAAAGCTCATGCCAGCATGTTGACCAGTTTTCTTTAAGTACATGCTTCAGTAATCAATATTTTGTTTGTATTTCGTAATTTTACAGCCTATAAATTAAATAGTAATTGATAAAAATCGGTTTTTATACCAAATGTTGAGCAAGCGCAAAAGTAAAGGAATCTTCATTATTACCACAAAATTGAAATAATTTTTTCTTCTAAAAATTTAAATTGATCATTCTTAACACAAACATATGTTTATTTTTGATCTTTTTAAACACAGGTTTATATTATGTCATTGAACTTTAATAAATCAAGGCAGACAATGTCTTGTGTAAGCAAGATTAAAATGGTCTAAGTCATAATTTTATCCCCGAATTATATATTTAAGATATTTCAGCCGGTTGGTAATCAGAATTAAAGAAAAAAAGATAAAACTAAATAAACCATGTTCTTTATAAGAGCCTAGCGATAAAAAAAATCGCCATTTCCAGTAAATTAAAAGAAAGCTTTAAAAAAATTATTTCTGGCACTGTTTATTTTAAACATATGTTCAAAATGTTATTGAACTTCATTAAATTGCGAGAAGTAGATGAGATTGCTTGTAAATACAATTAAAATTTTCAAATTACATTTTTTAAAATTTTCGAATACATATTCAGTTCTATAACAAGTACTGCGTAAACTAAATAAGAACAAGTAATGCAAAAAAATTAATTAATTATTAAATTAATTAAGGAATTGATTAATTAAAATTAAATCAATTCCTTCTTAATTCAACAAAGGAAATTTTTATTTTAGTTATTCTTTATTAAATAATTAGAATTAATTTAAATATCTCTATACATATGACCGAATCACAAAACATCTTTTAAATTAATATTAAAAAACTTTTCAACGACATTAAATTTGAAATTACATTTTTCTAAAAAAGTTTTATATTAGGTAAGAATTTACCTTAAAACCAATGTAAAAGTAATGCTGGTGTCTAGCTGCATATGATTTTTTTTATTCAGTTTAAGTTAAATCTTCATCACAAATTAAACAAAAGCTATTTTATGCAATGATGGTGCCCTCTAGAGGAATATATCGACTGCAATATATCACTTAAACAGCAATTAATTAATTTAATTTAATTAATGAATTAATACATTTGAAACTACTGTATTAACATCAAATGTCCTCCACTACAAGTTTAAAAAAATGTATTTAAGCTTGAGTGGATGAATAAAAAGCATTGTATTAACGATTAAAAATTTGAACAAGATATATAAATATACATAGGGAGAGTGTGAATTAATAGTAGGAATTGAAAGAAAGGTAACAAACCCATTGAAGGTGACTGATAACGTTCGGAACAGTAATAAATAATTTTTGTTGCCTAGTGTCAGTTTAATTAGAATATTCATATAAAATTGACTTAAAAACGTTTTGCCTATTTGTGGTTAAGGGGACTTGGCACCCTTTGAGCAAACTTCTTTATTTACGTATATAAAAATTATATTTTAACATTTTATACAAGGTTTCTATTCAAGAAAATGTTACCAGATGAAAATTTTCATACATTATTCACACAATTTTAAAAATTCAAATTTTTTGAAGAAAATTGGAAAAATTTTAAAATCCTACTCCTTTGTAAAAATAAATTTTTGACCTGAAATTTTTTATAATATTTTTATGGATGTTCTTAACAACTCTTTAGGGATCGATTTTAGAATAACTTCATTCGTTTTCGAGAAAAAAATAAAATGTTGATATACAGGCTAAAAATAAACGAAAAAGCCAACATGTCTTACATTTTATTTTTTTTTAAAAAAAGTATTCAGTTTTTATAGCAAAACGGATCCCTAATTTTATTACATGTTTTATTTTTAACACGCAGGAAAAAAATTGAAGTGATTGGTAAATAATTGTCGAAGGAGTAGCATTTTGAATGCACTAAGGTTTCGAAAAACACAAACTGAAAACCACTTTAAAGTTTATAATTCTGAAAAAATAATTATTATAAGCTTAATTAAACTTAAAATACCACTTTAAGATATTACTTATACGTTTTTCTTTAAAATAGTTGCATTTTCATATGTTTTCAACCCACACATTTTTATAAATGATCAACTTTTAGAGAGTACTAATTGCACAAGAAAACTCAAGAAAAACTTTAAAAATTTTTTTCTGTCGTGACAGAAATTTTAGCTGTTTTTCTTCTTATAATATTAAAGTATTACATTTGTATGAAAAATATATCAGGAATAAGAACTGAAATTATATAAAATTATTAATATAAAATGCCTTAATTTAAAAATTTTACATGCACACATTTCACAAGGAAGAAAAATTACATTATTGTATTGCCTCGGAAATATTCTGCTTTTAATACTACACATTCTTTTTATAGTTATTATTTCTATTTATAAAATATATTTTTTATCATAACGCATTTTTTTAGCTTTTTTTCTAAAAAGGGGGTGTGGCTGAATTGCCTAATTTGTTTTCAAATGAAGTTTTATTAAACTTCTAACTTTCCGACATGCACAAGTGATATATCAATCGAAAGATAATAATGCAAAGAATAAGATTAAATGAAAATAAAAAAAACGATAGGTTTGTGATTTTTAGGGTACCAAGTCCCCTTAAAACTTTTGTACAGAGCCAAAATTAGGATTTTTGAAATATATAATTTAGAACTGGATTTACAGTAGAACCTGGTTTTGTGCGGTCCTTTTTTAAGCGAGTTTATTTTTGTGCGATTTTATTTTTGCACGTTTTTTTTGTGTGATCTTTTTTATGCGGTATATGAATTTCAAAGGTTTTGGAGCCCCTTTAAAGTTTTCTATCAGTGTACATACAAACACTTCCAAGACGCTCTGCTAATTGGTTCTAAACAGTCTCTGGACACTGCCCGTTCCATTGCTTTCTCTCAATGCACTAGCAGCACGCACTTGCTTGAAGACGAAACTTTCAATGACAGTGCCGTTATCAATAATTTGATAGATTATGAAGACGAACATGAAGAGAACCGGATTTTTTGACAGCGGGTACAATAGATGCAGGGATCCAGCTTTCCAACAAATCGGAAGAGCATTTTTAAAAAAATACCGTAAAATCCGGCGTATAAAGCGCACCTTGAAGACAAAAAATAAGAACGAAAATTAAGGGTGCGTGTTATACGCCAGATATAAAAACGATAGCTTTAAAAATAACAAAAAAGATGGACATAAAAAAAATTGCTTCTAGATGTATCGATACACTGTTTAGTTAAAAGAAGCAACTTGCCTTATGAACAAGAACAGTTGTAGTTCTAGAAGTATACTAGTTTTTTCAAATGTCTAGGATAATACCTTGAATAAATTACTTCAAAACATAAAAACAATGTATATTAATAATTCAGATTTCTTCGTTAAAAAGGGGGTACGCGTTATACGGCGAATATATCTACAAATTAAAAAAATTTAGCTTGAAAGTATTGGTGCGCATTATACGCCGGATTTTACGGTAGATACTATCCCGAAAGGAGTTTGAAATTACAAAAAAGAGCTTCGATCATGTATATCTGATTATCGTAACGTTCACAAGCAACTGACAGTCGTCACAAAAACTTATCACTTACTTTATGGTGCCAAACAATAAATTAATCGGAATTTTATCTTCGTGTGTGTGACGAAAGCGCTTTTGAACTAATTTATCACAGGAAGAGGCACGCTTTGGATTACGATGAATAGTAGTGAATTATGTATGAGCATTTTGAAAATTTCTCCATGTATACAATGAGAAAGTACATGTTTTTAAAATGTTTTCATAAGGAATTTAATTATTTATTTTGTTTAGAAGTACTTTCTCATAAATTTCGTGAATAATTCACATATTTCTTAAGTGCGATTTTTTTTTATGCGGTCCTCTGCACCACATAAAAAAGATTTTTTGTAGTGTGTCCACAAAATTGTTTATTATATGTAAATATTTATGAAATTTTCGAATATCTTTTTTGTGCGATTTCTTTTATGCGGTCCCTATCCATCGCACAAAAACAGGTTTAACTGTATTCATATTTTAATACTTAGGAGTCACGGTTCTCAGTGATAATTCTCCGCGAGGAGCGCTGAGTTTGCCTGAAATAAAAGATTTTAAAAAATTATTAATTTACTGAAAGGAAGCAAAACAAAATACATTCTGATATATTATAAAACAAAATGTACATTTTCACTGAAATAATATACTTCTAAATGTGTCAGAACTGAGTAATGTATCTGATAACCAATTTATCAATACTAATTTAAGAACAAGTTTAATAATTACCAGTGTTCGAAATGAAAATAGTATACAACATAAACTTTGCTTTCAGAGCTGAAAATTCATCATCTACCCTTGCATAAATTCCAAAGAGGGATTTATTACTAAACTGCCTTTTGATTTCGCTACTTAAAGTGAAATCTATGAAGATTTCTTCATCGGCAGTTGAGAGCCCTTCTGGATCAAGGTACCTGGGTACTTGGTAGCCTTGATAACTTCTTTAACTAAAAATTATTTTGCAATCTGTTCCGATTTAAAAATTAGAAAGGAAAAGTAACATTAATACTTGTCCTATAACCTAAAATAACTATTACTTAAAAGTAATATATACAAAATTTAATATTTATCTTGATAGTTAATACATTTTATAATTAAGATCGTTTTGTCGATTTAGTGTAAAAGTATATTATAATTGCTTTCAATACATTGTTATTGCTTGGGGGGAGGGCCTTTGAAAATTCTGATTGAAAATTGGGTCGCGAATATTGAAAATTTGAGAAACAATGCTTTAGGGAGAATTTTTTTCAAAAAACACCCTTTTTATTTCGGTTGGAAATAAACTTTCAACCTGCTTATACCTCAAATTTCTGTCTCACCTGCAATTTCCGACAAGTGAAGTTTAAGCAGATCGTGATGCTATTTAATCGTACCGCTACTGAACGTCCCACATCTAATTTACTTAAAGTTTTTTTCCCCCTATGACATCGGATCTTGCAAAAAAATTTTAATGCATGCGATCTTCTTGCTCTAAATATTTATTATTAAATACTGTTTTTAAGATATTTACTCGATGTAATGTTAGATTAATATTTTTAGGTTTAAGCATTTAGCTTTTTTTATTTTAATATTAATAAATTTAATGTTTTGTGTGTGTGTTTTTCAGATTTTGATTTAATGCTTCTTGAGTTTTTCAGTTAAAATAAGCGCGGATTAATTTCAGTATCATTCGTATCATTTTCAATAAATAGTAACACTGAAGTTATGGGAATTTTTCAAAAATCCTAATTCAGGTCTCTTTAGAGAAGTTTTAGCTATACATTAAGGTGACCAGTTTTTTTTTACAATGAAAAGGTGGATGCGCGCGAAAAATTTAAGAAAAAGTTACAACATAAATATCTGAACCATTTTTTTAATTCAAATAAAAATAGGCTAATTACGCTTGCATTTCTTTTAGTTATTCACTTAAACGAGTATTTTACCATTGAATATTATTTTGTTAATATATCATTTTCTAATACATTGGAAATTTCGGAGCAAAAAGTTTCCTTTATTATTGAGCTCTACAGTAAGTGCTACAGCTGAAGTATCAACATTCAGTCTTGATTTTTCACTTGTCCAAAAATCATTACCAACTGAAAAAACTCTTTCAATTTCTGCATTAGTTCCAGGTCAGCACAACGTAAATTCAACAAGAATAACTAAATTATCATTTGGAAAGTGTTCATTTTTGAAATGGCTAAGTATTTCCACTCATCTTTTATCAATTTCAGCATGCTAATTTACGAATTGTTTCAATTTTTTAGGATTTAAAAATACATCCATTCTTATTTATTCAAACAGACAATTGTCATCGATTTTAACATCAGGCGTTTCTTGCGATAAAAACTCAACACAATTTTCGCGATACCTGTCCAATTTACTTACGATGAAGTCAAAAAAGACTATTGAAAACTATTGCCCGTGATATTTGTTTCAGACCATTCTTCGACATATTGGAAACGTGTTTGGTTCATCTCTGAATAGAGATGTTCATCTCTGAATAGATATTAACAGATCAGTGTTAAAATATTGAAAAGGAGGACAAGTATGAGGACACTTTTCGAGGAAGGACAGAACCTATAAAAGGAGGACTGTCCCCTCTAAAGGAGGACGGTTGGTCACCTTATATATATGGCCAAAGCATTATTATTAAGGACTATATTCATGATGGTCACATGATAAAGGCAATCACGTGTTTCCCGTTTGTTAAAAATTGACGTACTAGTTGTTCAACTTGTAAAGTTTAGACAACATTTAAAATTTAATAAAGAGTCACGTGTTAAAATTCTTCATTTTTCAAAATTAAAAAAAAACTTACACTATGCGAATACTTTTAAATTAAGTGCATTTTGCTTAACTATGTGCATTACTATATCGTTGACAAATATGTAATTTCTAAAAGAAAGTTTCTACAAAAAGCAAAAGTTGGCAACAGTGAAGCACATGAGCTAATTGGCTGGAAACGCGTGATTATATTTATGACATAATTATGATGTTGCAGTAATTTATGAACTGATTGGCTGAAAATATGTGACTCACTTATCGTATGACTATGACGTCACATGAATTTAGTCCATTGAAGCATTTTCCATAAATAGAGAATGTTTAAAAAATATGTCATTTTTTTTTCTTCAATTTTTTTCTGCCAAATAATTGCATTTAAATATTTTTTTTACTATTACAATATTCTTAAAACAATTTTATATGTATTTTCGAATTCAACTCAAAAACTTATTTATTTATTCGCTTTTTCAAAACCATGGTTCCGAAAACGTAATCAGTCACCTTAAATGAATTCATTTGTTAAATCAAAACTGAAGTACGTTGTTGCCACTGAACTAAACTAATACATATATATTTATTTAGAAAAAAATAATTCTGGAATGGAATTCCATTCAATTACAATTTCTGCCTCCACTTTTCATCGAACTCGTTTACCCGCCTTTGGAATTCGAACCCTTACCGATTGGTATGAAGAAAAAGAACACAAACTAAATAAAGAATTCGCTTTCTCCTTATTTGGATTCTGGATATCTTGTCATCCTTTCCATTGAAGAGGCCGAAGTGATTGGCCTTCTTTTTCTTAATGTTCTAGCAGGCTCCTTGCGATCAGGCCACGCCTGGATGCTTTCCTGACTGTCCGTCAATCAATGTGTCTCCGTGGTCCACGGGGAGCGGATAAAATTGAAAATCAATCACGATTGATCCGTTAAATTAAAGGATACATTGGAACAAAGCGGTGGAAAGTAGTTTTAGAGGGAAATGAAGACCAAATCAAATATTTTATTTATTTTTTTCAATCAATTTTTCATAAAAAATTTGGATGCTTCGAGAAAGACGCTTTTCAAATAAATTATAGTTAAAAAAAACTAAAAAAACACTCTTTTTATAGTTTTTTTAATCAAACTAAAAAGTAAAAAATAATTTTTAATATAAGAATAAAATGATTAACGAGAAAATTATAATGTCATTGTGGTATAAGCGTGTGGGGGGGAGGTTGCTTTATACTACATTTTTACACTAACTCTGCACTTCGGAATAGAACTAGTAAGAAATTATAATAATTGATATGGAGCATCCCACGCTTTTACCACAATGACATTAATTTTCTTGTTAATTATTTTATTCTTATATTAAGAATTATTTTTTACTTTTTAGTTCGATTTAAAAAAATAGAAAAGAGTGATTTTTTAGTTTTTTAAACTATCATTTATTCATTGATGAATTAATCTTTTCTGTTTGCTGTGTATTTGTATTAACCATGAACGTTTTCGCTTTAGGGTTTTAACATAATCTTTTAGTCACCAAATCTTAAAATGGGAAATTGTTAATCGTGATGATCTTGATCAGGACAATGGAACAAAATTATTAAATTATTGTATTGTCATCGATCCATGACAAGAGTACAAAATTTCGAATTAATCTGACCTTTTCAGTGGGTAAAAATAAAGTTCAAAGATACCGTTGCATGCAGATGAAGCTAATAGAAGCGTGTTAAAAAGGCTGAGCAAATTTGCTTTTCATTTCAGAGTTTTAAATTATGTAAGAATTTTTTATATTTGTTTCGAAGAAAATGTTCCACTTCAATGTATGCAATTATTGTCTTTCAAAAAACTAGCTGAAATATTACACACTACGATAAATATCTTGAGACAATCCAGTTTAAATTTTGTTAAGTTCTGGAGGAGTTTATCTGACTGAATTCCATTAATCATTCACAGATCACATCAAACAATATCATTGAAAGCAGCAGTTGTCAACAGGTGGGTCCGTGAAAATTTTTTGTTGGTCCGCAGAATTGTGACATTATTTATATTTTTATGAAGATTCTATTTCAGAAATGATGAATAACAAAATATGACATGAAACATTTTGAACAAAATTTTAGCATTTACTTTTAACGAAATTTCTTCAAAATTTAACGAATTTTTTTGTGTTTTGGCAAGTGTATCTAGTGATATTTGAAAGTGGAGTTGGCAACCATGGTATATTGGTGGCATAACACTTCAGTTTCCTGATATTGCTTTGCGGTTTGTTCTTGATTTTCGTGAAGTTCTTTTTTTAATGATATGAAAATCTATGTAGAATAGAATAAATATAACAATACAGTTATAGTGATCCGCCATAAAGGGGACCATCATATTAGCGGGCTGTCATATAGTGGTCAATCATATTAATGATCCATCATAGAGTGGTCAATCACGTTGGTGATCAATCATAGAGTGGGCAACCATATTAGCGGTCTGCCATAGAGTGGCCAAGCATATTCGCGGTTCCCCATACAGTGCCAAGTATATTAGCGGTCCGCTGTACAGTAGCTAAGCATATTAGCAGTCCACAATAAAGAAATCAATTATATTAGCAGGCTGTCAGACAGTGATCAATCATATTAATGCTCCTCCATAGAGAGGTCAATCATGTTGGTGGACAATCATGTTAGCGATTCACCATAGAGTGGCCAAGCATATTACTGGTCCGTCGTACAGTACCAAGCATATTAGCGGTTCGCCATATAGTAGCCAAGAATATTAGCGGTCCGCAATTGAATGATCAATTATATTAGTGGGCTGTCAGATAGTGGTCAGTCACATTAGTGATCCGCCATAGAGTGGTCAATCTCATTAGTGATCCACCATAGAGTGATCAATCTCATTAGTGGTTCGCCATAGTGTGGACAATCACATTAGCGGTACGCCAAATTTAAAATTATATGTTCAGTGGTCCACGATATGTTTAAGTTGGAGGACTGCTGATAGTAACCTCAAGATAGTAACCTACTTGCTCTACGACTTCGAGAAATGATCGTAGATTTGCTGGAAAGTCATAAATTTTAGAAATTTTAATCCCGCGAGCCCTTAAAGGCCCCGTTTACATGGGTGAAAATTGCCGGCTCGAATCCGCTTTGTACCCGTTTACAAGAGGAGCCGGCATTTTGCCGGGTCGAAATGCAGGTCTATTTTTCGTACCCTCTTTCGACTAGGAACTTAGGGGGTAAAAAGAGGAGTGTTTTCTAATTCTCCCATGATGCATTCCACCAGAGATTCATTTATTCAAGATGGCTGCTGTTTTGGATTGCTCGCGTTGGACAACAGAAGAAATAATAGCCCTCATAAACATCTGGGGAGACCAAAACGAATTGGATACAACTGTCCGAGATTCGGAAGTTTACAAGTGCCCATTTCCAATAAAAATTATATTCCATTCAGGTACAGGGAAGGATGTAAATAAATTTATATTTAGTATGCTCTGCATGTATGTTTCCAATCTTTTAATAAGATGATACATATATTTTAATACAGTTTTTGAGATTGATTTGAAATTATTACAATATAATTCTTTTGAATGTACACAAAAAAATTAAATTTTTTGTTATTTTTCCTGATTTATCTAATTGAGTGTTTCGATATAAGTAAAAAATTAGTAATATCTTGTAACTTAATAACTCCATAAAGGTGTATTGAATTTTTTTTTACTGTGAAAGTTGATATAACCAATAGAATGATCTGTTTTATATTAACATTCCCTTAAATTCATAAGGATAAGAAATTAAAAAGAAATTTTTTTTTTTAAATCTTCAGTTTTGATCCACTTTCACTTAACCATTTAAATTTTGTTATTAACGCAAACCATGATTTACTCTACCAAAAGAGATCTCTTTATACACACATACCTACAAAATTATTTTATAAAAGTAGGCTAAATACTACTTTTTTCTCCTCGAAGGATTAAATAATCCCACAATTATAAAACATACCATGAACAAGTTCTTATGAAAACATTGCACATCGAAGAAAATATACACTTTTTTACAAATAAAAATTGTAATTCAGCTTTTTAATTAAAGTTGGTTAATATGAAAGTTTTTGTTTAACAATTAGGAATTCTGAGATAGAAATAAAATTGCTTTTAACATCATTTAAAATGTTTTGGGTATCTGAAATAATCTTATAAAAAAACAAACATTTGATATGCTTTATACAGACTTCCTTTGTAATTATTACCCTTCAGAAGGTTTGAATTTTCTTAAAAATGTCTGTCTCCAACATTCTGAAATAAATTAATTGGACGTTTTTGAATAAATTAAGAAACATGTTTAAAGAAATAGGCTTTTTAATAAAATTATATTGTAGAACAAATTAAATTGTTTTCGTGAAAATTTCTCGTATATAGTGTTTTTTTATAATCATACTCATTTTAATATACATCATTTATCGACACTTAATTTTAACATTACATAAATGCACTATAAGTAAATAAAGCATTTCATGATTTGCTATATAAATCAGACTCTGAAAGAGTAACATTATACTATAAGGACAAATCGAGGATCTATCTGCCAATATTCAACATGCATAATATCTTTTACAATTATTATATCTCAATTTTTATTTTATTCATGATAATGTCCAATAAAATTCTCTGGAAATCTTATGAATGGCTTTTTGCAATTTATTTACAACAAAAAGTATTAATTTTTAAAAATATTTACAAAAGAGTATTAAATGTCATTAACCCAAACAAATGAAATGAAACAAAAAAAATTAAAGAACATTATCTCCTAAATCAAGGATTTCATAGATGAAAAAGGTCAAATTATGTAGAATTTCTAAAATGTTCACTTTAGGTTTATGACATAAAAACTTAAATTTTTAAACACCTAGTGATTAGGCAATTAATAGTAAACAAAAAATTATATAAACATTTTTTTCTTCAAAGTTTCTGCGAATTTTATTTACTCTTAATTTCAATACTATCAAAACTATTTTAATCAAATTAATGTTTTTTTTCTTTTTTGGATACAAAATTACATTTACAAAATACATTTACAAAAGTAAGATTTGAAATGGTCTTCCCTTGTTTTCAAAGAAATTAATGGCAAAAACTAGTCTTTTAGTCAGCCAACTGTGTAAAATATACCAGAAACTAGAAAGCAAAAACCTATAACATTTGTGTATAGGTAAGCTACAAAACTTTTCCTAGTATTTTTGAGAAATTGTATATGGTATGGGTCTAGATTAAATGAAAAATCACAAGAATTTTGAAATTTCAGATCTTACAAACTGGCAGAATTATAAAATCCACTTCTATACAGTCAACTTTCAGAATTTACATAGAACAAATTAGAATACTGAAATCATGGAACTTATAGAAAGAAGTTGAATAAAAGAAACAAATACATGACATGTTATTTCGTTATCACTGATATGCAACTGAAGTATCATTAATACTTTATTAAAATTAATACTTTATTAATTTATCAATTACATTATAATACTTTAAAAAAAATGGAAGATGAAACGACATCAGAAAAATAGATTCAGAATTCTCACTCTGAAATTTAATGCTTGAAAATTAATAAAAATAATTATTAATTCAATAAGTTACCCAAAGTTTATCATTAATAAATTAATCACAATGTGTACTAATTGTAAGCAAGATTCTTTTACCAGGGCATTCCTAAATTTCATGAAACTTCTCGGTTTCCCACAAATTACACATGAACAAAATATTAAATTACTTCAAAGTTTCTCTAAGAAATGCTAAATCAGTACTCGTACCATTCCACAAATTTTGGAACGTGCATTAAACTGAAGACTAATTTCGCCAAGCAAAAAGACATAACAAATTTTAAAAAAAACCATTACATCACTATTATTGTTACTGTGTGCAAACGTGATCAGGGACAGTTTCTACTATTGGCTGTATATCGCAGCATTTGGCGTTTTTTTTATTTTAAGAAATTGGTCAATATTATACAATACAAGCACCCCAAATTTGTCCCGTAAGCATATGTTACTAAAAAATATCAGTGATTTTGGATGATGAAACACTTATTTTTGAAAACACTTCATTGAAATTACCTTTTTTACTGAATTCTTCATGAATATAGATTATTTTAAACAACAATGTCAAGTTATTCATTTAAGGGTAAATAGAGAGTTGAAAAAGGTTATATTAAAATTCTGAATACTTCCATTGCTTTTAGAAAGTAAACATCTTACAGAAAATGTCTATATGTAAAGTCGTATTTGGTTTCATGATCCTAATTTCCCATAAATATCGGAACTGATTTAAGTATACTTCTTGGGTCAATATTTGTAACTAACTCAATGCGACAAATTTATTTAGGTCTTAAATTTATTAGCAATATATATGAGCATTTAGACTTTAATACTTATGTAAAAAAATCCAGAGAATTCTTATGCTTAATACATGTCAGCTGGGGTTGCACAGATTTCTTTAACACACAATGTTGATATTTCAATAACAAGAGTAAAGTCTTTATTTGAAATTTATCAAAATTATTGAATTTTACATTTTAATTGTGCAAATACCAATAAATGCATATTTGTTATCCATAGTAAAAAAAGGTACATCTGTGTGAGAAAAATTTGTATCGATTGATTGATTGATTGAATATTAACATCGCACTGTTCAGCTACACGAGGGCTTTTGGCGACGGACCACGTAATTTTGAACCATGGTCAAGTGACGGGGACGACACCTGAGCTGGCACCCCCTGTCCTAACTACCACACCACACCAACGGAAGAACGTTTCAGTTCTCGACAGATTTAACGTGCATCGCTGCCCTACACGGCGGGTCTTTAGTGGTACTGGGCTCGAGCCCGTGACAAAGCAAGCCACGGTCCGATACCTATACCACTCGGCTACCGCGGCCACGAAAAATTTGTATCAGTCAAATTCTGGAAAACAAATGTGTTAAAAAATCCTCACATAATAAATAGATACTACACAAATATTTAATAATTTTTTTTGTACTAAAAGAATTATGGATTTAAAAATGACTTTTTATTTTTATCATGTACAAGAGAACAGGAATTTAATATTCAATATATGCACACAATTTTATATTCTATAATACACACATTTTAATGCCTTAATTTTTTACCACACCAGAATGTAATTCTCAATAAATTATATCTTTTTACTAAAATAGTACTGCGAATACAGACTTTCAAAATGTTACATGATTTTTTATATATAATTTTACAAATGGTAATTTTCATTTCTAATGTTTGAAAGTGGTATAAATTATATATTTATAAACTTGTTTTAATATGACATGTATGATTACATATCAGATTTTTGTGTTCTTATTTTAGATAATTAAATACAGAAATATCTCTTTTAACTACTCTGAAGATGTGTAAAACAAATAAAAAAATTAAGCTAACTAAATATAGTTTATCTTTTTATGTATGTTCTCTATATAATTTAATTTAAAATAAACAAAAATTTCCATTCCTGTAGACATCTATCCAAAGTCCGATTGGATTGTTCGGCCACTTATCCCGCCAAGTTTTTTCTTGCCAAATCGTAAGGTTTCTACTCCAAAAAACAACACACAAAATCGCGCCAAACTGGCGATTTTTCGAAAAAAAATCCGATCGATCTGTTTAAAAGTTTCTTATGTGAACACAAAAATAGTAAAAAGGGAGTTCGGTTTTTGGTGGCGACGGTTTCTAAATGGTTGGTATTGAAAACAAATGTCATTCTTATCCATGTTAACTAAACACTGGAATTTTTACCGGGATATTAAAAGAAGTTTTTTTTTCCGACAATCGACATCTTTTACTGTAATCGAGCATCCACGTATAGACAAATACGAAATTTTAGCGGGTATAGTATAAATGTGCAAGAGCATAAATAATAGTAAACAAAGAAATGTTTGGCGGTAAAAAAAACGAAAACATAATCACATGTCCTCTTCATGATAATCGCGCTAAAAATGATAGTTGTTTCCATGGTTACATTTTATAATCACGTGAATCTATGAACCAATCACTAGATTCTTATGTAAACGCACCCGATTCTCATGAAAACGGGTCGAAAATAAAATACCTGTATAATCCTGGCTTTCATCAGCATTTCGAAATTGCCGGTATTAAGCCAGCTTCCATGTAAACGGGGCTAAAGAGAAGTGAGCTGTTCAATTCTCATATAGCGGGATGTGGAAGTTTGACATAGTAGGTGTGACGTCAAAGTCTAGTCTGAATCTTGCTTTAAATCCCAAGACATGTTAATCGTTTCTGTTAAGCGTCGTTATATAATACAAGTTAAACTTGAGCAGTAAGGGGGATCCCGGTTATACATACATATATATATATATATATATATATATATGTATATTGTGATATCCCCCCCTTTGGGAGAAAATCTCTCGGAGTATCAGCGTGAGCTAGAGGCGTAGGATTAACGAAAGAACTAGAAGGAAACATAATCTTAATATATCTTCAACTTAAACTTCTAATAAACTAAATTATAATAATTAATGTGAGAGAATCTACGATGGCAAGATACGCAACACACACAATATATAGATAATAACGACTTGACCTAACTCGGACCACTATCAATAACTGAATAGCCTAACCTCAATTCTAATACAATCACTGATTCTAAAATTAAATAGTCAATCCTACCTTGTTGCAGTCTGAAGAATCAAACATTAATATCTTTACGGTAATCTTGTATTTACTTGTGTGCACTGGTATGCACCTTGGTTCTCTATATCTTTATCAACTTCTGATCACCACCACGTATCTTTATCCAAACTTCAATCAAGAACTATATTAAAATTTCTCTACTTGCCATCAACTGCCACAAACTGCCATCAATTGCCATACATTGCCATCTCGCTTAATCTAAGTTCCGATATTTAAAAGCTTGTTAATTTGCATCTTTCATTCACACTTCACTTCTTGGATTTGGTTCGAAAAGAGTTGACATTAATTCTGGCCCATAGAACCCAAAGGACATGTCAAAGAAAAGACGCGTGAGCTCGTCACAATATATATATATATATATATATATATATATATATATATATATATATATATATATATATATATATATATACATATATATATGGACGAAAAACATTATTATCAGTTGTAACCTACCTCACCATTTCTCAAACTGTGGCCCTCTACGAGGAGGGCGAGTACAGTCGGGGGGGTGAGTAAAAGGCGAAAACAAAAGATTATTTTAAAAAATTATTAATTTACTGAAAGTAAACAAACACAAAATACATTCTGACAGTAAAAAATAAAATACATACATTGATATAATACGCTTATAAATGTATCAGTACTATACAATGCATTTTATAATTAATTTAACAATATTAAGTTAAGAACAAGTTTTTGATAATTACGAGTGAGCCCATGGGCTTGTATTAACACTTATTTTGATAATTTGTAATTAATTCCTAAACTGCCTATGTTATGCGATTCGCTTCCCTCTGCCATCGTTTTCCACGCAGATGCGCGTGTGTGATGTTTTTTGGGGGGTGGGGAGGGAGGAGAGGGGAAGAAAAGGAGAATAAGTAAGCAAATCCTCTGAAATAAGTAAATCCTTCACAAACACTGTTAAGGTCCTTTTATTACATTCCAAAGCCATTGGCATAATTTTATGAATAGCAGTGCACAGAAAAGATCGTACTTCGAAAAGACGTATATATACGTTCAGAAAATTAATGCTTTGCCTGAGTGAGATGTTTATATACGCCCTTAAGAGGTTAAAGTCGTGTTGTAGCTCAAGCGTCAAAGTATAATATTATTGAATTCAATACATTGTTATTGCATGGAGGGGGCGCGATGAACATTACGTTTGAATATTGGGTCGCGAATATTGAAAGTTTGAGAAGCACTGATCTACTAGTAAGGAAAAGATCTTCCATGGCATCGATGGAGATGAGGAGAAAAATAGTTGAGAAATTTATATAAAAATTTAATATTGCCACTAAGGGGTTGAATTTTCTATAGAAAAAAGATTTGATTTTGATTAGATGATTTTAGACTCAGTAATTATTTTTCTACAATGCATTTAACCGTAAACGATAATTACTGATGAGTGAGTACTGTGTGTGTGTGTAGTGTGTGTGTGAATAAATAGTACAATGTACATTGCAACATTCCATAACTCCAGCTCTTTCCCCTCACCATCGAATCAGTCCGATGCAAGCTTACTCCCGTCTTCTGCTTTATCGTGCGGAGTAATTTCGACGATAAGTTTTTTTAAAAAAATTTAATACTAAAGAAGCTATTAAATGTACTGGATGTGTTATTTTCACGTAACTATTTAATATGTGTCCTTATCGCAATAAATGTTCCAATGCACTAAGAGGATGTTTTATTTTATCAAGAATTATTTCGACTTTTTTAGCATTAAAAATATTTAAACTTCATCCCCTTTGAGTGTCAGTACTTAAAATTATTTTTTATTTTTCCTTTAATCTATGTAACATAGAATATCTTTTCCATACAGGTAGGTTTTGAAATTCTGAAAAAAAATTTTTTCAATTCCCCCTGTTGAGCAGTATTTATTTGACAAAAACTATATTTTAATTAGTTACTCACTGAGCTGATTTCCCTACCTTAATCGCTATTTTGTCGAAGACAATCTGTGAGAGGTTGCCACCTGTCTTGAGCACCTAGATATGTGGGAGGTAGGGAAGAAACATGATTCAATATATCAATCTACCGTAAAATCCGGCGTATAGCGCGCACGTATACTTTCAAGCCTCATTTTTTAACTTTTAGGTATATTCGCCGTATAATGCGCACCCCGTTTTTAACGAAGGAACCTGACATAGAAGTGTGCAATTCTTTTCTGTTTTGTGAAGTCACTTATTCGAGATATTTACACGAAGTTATAGAAAAATGGTATACTTTTAGAACTACTGCCCTTTAAGTTCTCACGGAATACTTTTTCTTTCAAATAAACAGTTGTGGAGACCCCCTGGACACCAAGATTAATTTGAGGCAAAGAACCACCAAGAGCCATTTTGTATAATAATAATTATTATTATTTATTATTTTAAGTCTCAAAAAAAACTCTAATAACATATAATATTTCTATGTTACGTCAAATAAAGGGATTTACCTTTTATTTTATATTAAATTAAATTACGAATTATGCCACTAATTAATAATTACTCCCAAGAGCAAGTAAGGTCTACCGAAATAGGAGGTCCGAGAAATACACGTACTCGAATTATTAACTTTCATTAACTTTAACTAATTTAACTAAACTAACGCTTATTTTAATCGTACATGAATTATATTTACCGCTGGTTATATAAGCTTTCTCTTTCTTCAGTAGAATGGCAGCACTACGTCTTCACTATCTTAATATCCTGGAATCCTCTAAGATTGAGGTTACTGTTGCTGGCTCAATAGCCTTCCTCATCATGACTGCTAGCTTACAACGCTCGACTTAAATACCTTATCTACTTTGCATATCCCGTTAATCTTCTTGGAGTTGACTGGAAATATACGCGAATTTATATTCCCCAAAAAGACGCCTAGGAAGATTAGTGGAAAGGTTCCGTACAGATTCGTCACACAGTGCTTCGATATAACGTAGAAGTCTAATTTTTTATACTCCTCTCTTTTTTTTTATTTTTAAAGCTCTCATTTTATACCCGTTGTATAACGCGCACCTGTAAATTTCGATTTTATTTTTTGTGTTAAAAGTGCGCGTCATACGCCGGATTTTACGGTATTTATCTACCACACAATGAAAAGACACAAATCCAATTAATAATAGTAAGAGAATGCCTAGATGTTAACCACGAAAATGGAAGAACGACGGTGGTAATACACGAAGGATTAGGAGACTATCAAACTCGATACTTACTTCATAAAGGATCTAATCTATCATCTGATTTAATCTAATATCAATTTCATCTCAGTCACTTTAAAGCTTCCTCCTAATAAATTTCTTAATTACAATAATTCAAATATGATACCTTCATTAACAGTCTCACCTGGTTTCTGACTTATTTCCTCTCCAAGCTAGAAAACTTCGACTTTATACAGTAAGTTAATTTGAATATCACGATTTTCTTCTTCCGAAGGGTTGGTTGTGAGTATCGCGAATTGATAGCCCAAAGATTTCCCAAGAGGATTAGTTGGAGGATCACAAATAGATCCGTCACAAATTTTGAGCTCCTCATACATTTGTAGTCTTCAATAAAACAACGACGAATCTATAGTCCTCTGAAAATCCAGCATATGAGGTAGATGCTCTACAACAGGGGTTGGCAACCTACTCGTGATACATTTCTCCGTGGCACTCTGTACTATTCTACAAATTTGTCAATTTTTGAGTGAATGGGAGTTGATAAATTTATAATGTACCTTATTTGACAAACATCTTCAGAATTATGGATATTGACGAAATTATGGAAACATATGAAAGATAACTCTAAAGATATATTTACAGCTATTGTATATTAATTACTGAATATCATTGCTGAAGAGATTTAATTGTTTGAAGAGAGAAAATTGCATGTACTCTGCTTTTCGCTTTTGGTTCTACAGATCTAAATAAAAAAAAAATCTTTCCTCACTTGAAAAACATTTCGAATCTGCAAAGGAATTGCTTAACAAGAGAATTTTGTGATATGAAAGTAGAGCAGTGTAAGCACTAGACTCGCATTAAAATTTTTATTTGTTTTTTATTTAACTATAACGAAGAGAAATATATATATTTTATGTTGTCAATTTCTTATTTTAATAAATATGTTTAAAAATACATTATATATGTACAATTTTATTTTTTTTTTAAATTTTTGTTGAAGAATATTATTTATACTTTATACCAATGGTATATTTGTGACCCAATTTTCAATAATAGTTTCCGTCGCTCCCCCTTCTATACAATAACAATGTATTGAATGCAATAATTATGTACTTCGACGTGCTAAAGCTTCAATACAATTTTAATTATAAACCGTACGAATTATGAAGATAAGTTTTAAATTTTGTACGTGACATGTTCTTAATTTAGTATTGATAAATTAATAATCAAATATATTGTGCGGTACTGATACATTTATAAGTATATTATATCAGTGTAAACACGTATTTTATTTTTTATTGTATCAGAATATATTTTGTTTTGTGTGTGTTGCAGAAAATTAATAATTTTTTTTTAAATAATCTTTTATTTTTGACTTTTCGATGTGCTCGCGCTCCTCTGGTACGATTATCCCGCCCTCTTAGAGGGACGCGACCCACAGTTTGAGAAACGCTGCTTTATGCTATTTATTTTTACGTTAAGAAATATCTTTAAATCAAGCAAAATTAATATATAATAAAACTGTAAATCTATGTTATTGGCGTCTATTCTCTGACTCTGCATGCGTTATCGCGGGAATCGAGCTGCTTCAAAAATGTCCTGTGCGACACGCTGAATCATATTGGTAGATTGGTTTGGCAAGCCACAGCTAAAAGATTGCCGACCCCTGCTCTAAAAGCTAAGCTACCACATCCGCTAAGCATTGGGCGAATCCGTAAGAACTCTTTGTAAAATGTCATCCAATTTTTTAATAACTGCACACAATTGTAAAAACATATATAAGAGACGATATTAATTATTTTATTTATATCGCATTTTTTTTCTTCTAGTTAATATTCTTTTTACGAAAGCACTTGCTGGCACTTTTTTCTCGACCTAAATACTCATTTTTAATAATGAATGAAAAATGTATAACAGAACTCAGTAAAAAAAAATTTCTCTACAGCTAGTTAAGCGTGATGCTCAGAGAATCCGAGACCTTTAATTCCAAGTGTGCATATCCTTTATTTCATTATTTTTCAAGAACTTGAATCTAAATATTCTTTAAAAAATTAATGAAGGTTGAATAATGGAATGACGTACTGGTTCCCAAGTAAAACATTATAATTAGATGAGAATTAAATTTATTTTTAAATAACTAAATGCACATTTTTGTATATTTCTAAATATATATATATATATAGAAAAAGATATGCTTAAGCTTTTTTTTCTTGTATAATGGTGAAAAAACACGAATTATCAAAAGTCATTGTCCTGTCCAAGGAATAATGTGCTTTAATAATGTTTATCATTATGTTTTGAGGGTTAAAAAATGTTAGTTCAAGCAAAAAAAAAAAAAATTAAAAGACCTAAAGGTCAGAAAGCTGGGATATGTTTCTTAACTAAACTTATTAAATATTAAGGTAATGCGTATACTACAATAAGGCATTTCTGTTAATAAACTAGTATTGTGTTTTTAGGGTTATTATCGTACTGAAAAAAGAAACATCCTCTTTGAAGTTACATTAAAAATTCCGAATGATGTTTTTGATACTGGATAACACAAAGCCACCAAAACGTAAATCTGTCTAAAATGCAAAAATTTGTCTTACTTTTAATTAATTTTTTTAAATGAAGTTTGATTAATTTCGGCCCTTGGAATAGGTGTTATAAGCAAAGAGGTTCCAAAGTATATGATAAAAAATCGTTATAATTATATTCAATGCCAAACAGTCAGGTTTCATATATGAGCCGTAAATTATAAAAACAGTTTACAATAATCTTTGAGAACGCTCTTTGGTGTTTAATGCCTTTTTCAATTCTTACTATTAGTTCACACTCTCCCTACAGATATGTGGCCGTGGTAGGCTAGTGATCAAAGTATCGGATCGTGGCTGGCTTGTCACGAGTTCGAGCCCAGTGCCACTAAAGACCCGCCGTGTAGGGCAGCGATGCACGTTAAATCTGTCGAGAGCTGAAACGTCCTCCCGTTAGTGTGGTGTGGTAGTTAGGAGAGGGGGTGCCAGCTCAGGTGTCGCCCGCGTCACTTGACCATGGTTCAAAATTACGAGGTCCGTCGCCAAAATCCCTCGTGTAGTTGAACAGTGCGACGTTAATATATATATTCACTCACTCACTCTCTCTTTATATATTTATATATCTTGTTCAAATTTTCAAACATGAATAAAATACTTTTTATTCATCCGCTCAAGTTCAAATACATTTTTTAAACTTGTAGTGAATGACACTTGATGTTAAAAAAATTTTCAACTATTAATTCATTAATTACATTTAATTAATTAATTTTATTTTTATATGGGAGGAAAAGATTTGCCACTTAATATTGTGATTCTGTCACATGTATATACATATTTATATTAACTGTAATTATTTAATTAAAAGTTAATAAATAAATAAAAAAAATTTAACCTAAGTAGGAATTGACTAATTTTTTTTATATAAAACTTGTTTAAATTCATAATAAACTTCAAATCAACTTTCAAACTAAAATTTCTGTTATTTTTTTATATATGAAATAAATTTATTTACGACTGTATTTCAATACATAAAAAGTTATTTATACATTAGAATTTATACATCCTTAATTAATATGTTGAGAATACACCATTTGCTTTTTTTGTCATGCATGAATTGATTTTAAATATTTTCTCATACACTAATTTTATTACATATTTTTATTCATACATATGTATTATGTGGAATACATATATTATACCAATTAATAAAGAAAAATGTCAATTTAGAGAATAATCACATCTCCATGTCACAGAGAGTCGATACCTGCTACAAATAGAGAGGCTAGAAAAAATTCTTTAATAAGCCAATAAGTATTTATATTAATCAATTTGTCTGGTATTGTTCATTTTTCAATTACTACTATTAGCTCACACTCTCTATATATTTATTTATTTATCATGGTAGAATTTTCAATCGTTAATAACACATTTTAAACCGCTCAATTGAGCTGAAATTTTATATACATGATTATTTTTGATGACAATACAGCAATTTAATTATAATTAATAAAAATTAATTTTGATTAAAACTAATTATTTAATAAATTACAAATACAGCCACGTTGGCGACTTAGCGACCCTTTTGGCGACTTATGTCAAAACTTGAAAAGTTTTTTTTCTCACCTTTTAAAGCATTCAGTTGAACTGAAATTTTATATATACGATTGTTTTGGATGAGACAATACGATACTTTAATGATAATTAATAAAAATTAATTACCACTTAATGTTGTGATTCTGTCATATGTATCTACATATTTATATTAATTGTAACTATTTAGTAAATAGTAGCTAAAATAAAATTTTTCTTTGTTGATCTAAGTAGGAATTCACTTAAAAAAATTTTTTATATTACTTGTTTCTTTGAACGATCATTTTTACCCGTTTAAAACAAGTAATATATTTCGTTGATTCGGATTGCAAGACGAGGTCGATGTTTGAGTAGGCACCACGTGCTTACCACGATCTACTTCCTCTCCGCATAATGTTAACGTACATCTACTCTGTCCACAAGATGCGTGTTTGAATGTTCACGTATGTTCTTTCAAACCCAAGTCTTTTATCAGTCCACAAACCACGGCGACTTAGTAGCCGATGGTTAAATCTCATAATTGTTAAGAATAGTGTTCAAGAAGCTAGTGCACGTTAAATCTGTTTCGTTAGCGAAGCGTGGACACGACACTAATCAGATATCCTCATTATTTGATAATTGCTCAAAGCTTTTCGAATCTTTTCACCATGACTTGAAATCTGTAGAAATAGACAACCAAAAAACAATCAACAAACTTCCGAAAGGTAATGAATTTCCTAACTCTATTTGAACTAAGTATATCAGCCACCCCTTGTGTTGCGAACTCTGTGAACTTTCCAAAACTGGAAACACAGAAACTTGTTTTGGGTGTATGTAAAATCCAGAATATAGGCAATGGAAATAATCTAAAATAAAAAAGTTAACTAAGAAAAACTATTATTATTTTTAATTACAGGAAATCATTACAAGTATTTATTATAAAGAAAACTGTTAAACAGGAAAATTCCAATAATTATTTATATTCTAATAAAATTAGATTAGATACAGAAACATTAAACAACTAATTGATAAAATATGCATTTCTGTTTTTGGAAAAAAAGAGTTTAAATATATATTTTAATATCTTAATTATTTTTCTTACAATTAAAATTCTGTTCCTTTCTTATTTACATCTTCCAAAAAGCAATTAAATCTAGAAAGTGTTCAAAAATCTCATAATTGTTTCGCTTTAAACTTTTTAAATGAATCAATTTGAAATATATTCCATTATATTTACAGATGCATATTAATCGTTACCCGAATGTTAACCCTACATCGATGATCATTTGCATAAAATTTGAATAACAAAGCCAGAGAGAACGGAAGAAAAACAATTACTACACCCAACTCGCAAAAAAAAGTAGGAAGTCACTGCGTACAACGTTTGCCGTCGGTGGATAAACATTAGTAATTATTTTTACAAGAATTTTGCTCTCAACAAAATAGGTGTGAAAAATATTCTAACTATGCAACATATTAGCATAGTGCTTGAAATAATTAGTGCTAGTTTCCATTTCACTAACTGAGTTAATGACATTTTTAATGGTTTGAAATGCAATTTGTTGAGAGTAATTCAGTAGGCGATCTACTAGTGAATCGTTAATTAATTAGTATTTAGCATATTCATGAGAAACTAATTGAATTTAGAGATTTCGACAGCTATTGCATTAGATTAGCCTAAAGAGTTGTGTAAAATCGTGTTCTAGAGATTTGAAGTACAGGTAATATCTGAGTAAAATTACGTGGATTTAACTCCTATTAGTTGCGTAAAATTCGTCCGTTTTGAATACAAGTACGTAATGTTAACCCTCTATGGCAGTGATTTAGAAACTTTTGACATATGTGTATCCTTTCTATACTTTTCGTAACACTGAGTACACCTCGTCAAAAAAAAAATAGATGTATTTTATTAACAATCAATTTATTTGTTTTTTGTGATATACACAAAATAATAAGAAAAAAGAAATAAAATTATTCATAATTAGATTTATAAATAAAAGTTATATTATAAATAACATTAATTTTGATTAATGAGAAGAATGAAATTGTATGTGCTGAGATGACGATCGTCATAATTGGGTTCCCTGGTTGTTAATTCTCATATGATATGCGGTTCCACGTCCAACAATCTATTCCTTTGTTGCGCATTATTGTGTTTAAATGCTGAAAAAGCAACTTCACATAAATATGAAGCGATTCATAACCTATGTAAGGGATAAAAACAATATTTTGTAAAAACAATAAAAACCAGTGGGACTTACTAAAGCACATAATAAGCATTTCCTACAAGAAAAATCGCACAAAAGCTAAAAATATACAGGTAGCTGGAGAAGCCACTAGATATTAAAAAGGTAAATTCGCTATGTAACGAAGTATTACGTTCATCGGGGTCGAGGATTTTATGCAAATCAGTCACAAAGTACAAGACAGTTCTTTAAGAGCGATGATAAATTATTGACGAAAATCCAATCCATGAATTACAGGATTCAGTAGTAATATTCGCAGAATAAATTTCAGAATATCTTCACGCCTTCTACAGCACTCAAACACAATTATTAGTGTTTAAAAATATACATATGTAAAAGATTATTTACAAGCACAGCCGAGCTAATCGTTAATCAAAACAATAACAATTCTCTGGTTGAAATCAGACTGAGTCGTTGCGGTTAGCACCGCTTTATTTATAGACCCGGAGGAAACTTACAGAAAAATCCGCACGCGTCATAGAGCGGGAAATTAGTGGAGAAATCCACTAATTTCTAAAAGAATCCAGAGGATCCCAAACTCGTCAACATGGTCGGCAATGACGCCAAAGTCGCCAAATTGACCACCAACTCGGTCACCAAAAATGATGTCAACTTAGCTCTATCGCCAGGATTTCACCAAGTTCTCATTGAATCGCCACTATAGCGTAAGGGACGGCGTCTGCTTGTGAATAGTACAATTTTAAAGTAAAATAAATATAACATAGAGTAATATAAATGCACTATATAGTCAAATATAAAATTATTTACACTATTTACACAAAATTCGTAACTCAAGTATAGTATATTCCGCCGGGTCACACCAGACCATCTCATTTCTCACAAGTCTGTCTCGACTTGACTCATAACAACGCAGAATTAGGCGCAGCTAAGCACGATGCAATGCATATCACCACCGAACTCCGGTGCAACACGTACCCCTCCCCCACCTCTTCCCACACCCCTGGGGATACGCGTACCACACTTTGGGAAACACTACCCTATGGGAGTTCTGTTTTCTTCTCCATGCCTAGACAAGTGCATTGATTTTATCCCTTTATAGAGCTCTTTTTAATTCCTACTATTAGTTCACTCTCCCTATATGTATATATATATATATATATATATATATATATATATATATATATATATATATATATATATATATATATATATATATGTATATATATATATGTATATATATATATATATATGTATATATATATATATATATATATATATATATATATATATATATGTATATATATATATATATATATGTATATATATATATATATATATATATATATATATATATATGTATATATATATATATATATATATATATATATATATATATATATATATATATATATCTTGTTAAAACTTGTAGTGGATGGCAGTTGATGTTAATAGATTTTTTAAATATTAATTCATTAATTAAATTTTATTTTTTTATTTTTTATTAATTCTGCGTTATTTCTGTCGTAGTTACAACTAGCTGCAGCATATGGCGCCTCTGCGTCTATCTAACGAAGTAAGAATTGACTTAAAAAATTATATTACCTGTTCCTAGTAAAGTTATGTGAAAATATTTTTGGGGACTAAGATTGATTTATAAAAGGAAATTCATTTAGCTTATTACCTAAAATTAGTTTGATTTTTAAGATTATATTTTACGATGGGAAGTATGTTTCCCACCACCCGCTGGGAGCTATTCGAAATTATGACATCTGATATTCGTTTTTATACCATCTTACACGCTATTTATAAATTGTAATTTGCAAATACTGAAATCTATAAAAGAAATTACAAATTAGATATATTTTGTATAAAAAAATTCAATAACTTATACATAGTTCTTTCTATGAAATTTCAGAAAACAGGGATCAACACATAGTGGGGCATTGTAAGATGAACTAAAGTAACTTGTTATCTTCTCCTGCGCTTTAGCAGAACACAAACGACAAAATCTGTATGTTTTTTTTTTGTAAAGTTGGCATATGGTCACTAACTTTAAGGTATCCGACTACGTTCGGAATCGTGATTTTTCAAAAGCACATAAATGGATAATTTTCATGATATTTAGGGTCACTCAGATTAGAATACATGCATAAAATTGTTTTAAGGACATTTTGACCAAAAATTTTATTTAAATACTATATTTTGGCAAAAAATTAACTTAGATTAATCTTTTTTTTTCAAATGTTCTTCTTTTGTGAAAAATGGTTCTATTATAATAATATTTTGCCTGTATATAGCTCAAACCTCTCTATAGAGGCTCAACTAGAATTTTTGAAAAATTCACATTATTTTCAGAGTTACCACCCATTGTAATAATTATTGGCGTTTTTTCTTAAAATTGCTCCACTCTGTTGCCGTAAAATATGAATAAACCCACTTCTAAGTTATATATTTCAAAAATTCTAGTTGAGCCTCTGTAGAGAGGTCTGAGCTGTATACAGGCAAAATATTATTATAATAGAACCATTTTTCACAAAAGGAGAACATTTGAAAAAAAAAAGGTTATTCAAAGTTGATTTTTTGCCAAAATTTTGTATTTAAATAATTTTTTTTTGTCAAAATGTCCTTAAAACAATTTTATGCATATATTCTAATCTTAGTGACACTAAATATCATGAAAATTATTCATTTATGCGCTTTTGCAAAATCACGGTTCCGAACGTTGTCGGATACCTTAACCAATCGTGCGTAATATAGAATACTTTCCTTACTGCTCAGGAAACTTACAGGTCGTGCTTTTGGTTTACGACTTGAAAAGCCAATAGCACAAATCATAATTGCAAAATAGCTTCCTATCAACATATAAAAATTAAAGTAGTTGGTGGGAAGTATACTTCCCAACACCTTATAAAGAGTTAAAACAATATAGATAAACTCCTTTGCCGAGTATGGAAATAAATTTGATATAGCTTCACACACACACACAGTCTAAGAATATCTTTGTCAACTTTTGAACTGTAGTAACAAACCTGGGAACCGTTTTTTATCAGGAAGAGGTCTTTAATTCCCTAAATCAGGGGTGTCCAACACGCGGCCCGCCAGTACGTAAGTTGCGGCCCACCCGTTTAAAGTTTTTTTTATTTTGAAATTTATTAGATGAGAAATTTATATACATATCTTAATCTACATTGTATTTTCTTGTTACCCTCTCTTGTTTTAAAATAAATCCTTTTTTATAGTAGAGATGTCTTCAAATTAAAATAGATTTAAATTTTATCACACAGTTACATTTGATTTTACTATAATAAATTACTTTTATAATAAATTCCGAATTGCATTATGCATATCCTTTACTATGGATGGTACATGATTCTCTGTGTGTGCGACTTTCATTTCTCCTCCCCCTTTTCTGTTTGGAGTGCCCAAAAAAAGCAAAAGGCAGTCACACACACACACAGATGTTTTTTGAAGTTTAAAAAAATATTCAGGAAGGTTAATATAATGGGCAATGTGTATACTTAATCATTTGCGAATGACAGCACAATCAAGTTTTAACAATGAGTAACGAAAGATCAATTCAAAAGGAACACCTTAATTTTCAGGAAAATGGTAACGCTGTAATATTTTAAACATTATTTGATCATTGCATTATTATATTATATAAACATTATTATAGTACCTATGTCTGCATACAGGAAAAATAATGACAATAATAATAATAATTCATTTTGTTTAAAATTTTCGCTCCAATAAATGTTTTTTTTTGTTTCCAAGTTCGATGTAAAGGTACATATAATGATGCGGGATTATAATGTTTTTCCGAAGTGGCCCTCAGGGTCATTTGTGTTGGACACCCTGACCTAAGTCAGTGGTTCTTAAACTGTGGTCCTCGGAGTCTCTTATGTAATGTTGAAATTTCCCTCTTTTACAGATTCTGAAAGGCCTCTTGGAAAAAAATGTAAAGATGTGCCATACTAGACTAGATTACTAAATAGACCCCAATGAAGAAACTCTACCAGTACTTTTATGAAGAATATCAAGTCGGGGAGGGATATTTAAAATCTTGGGGGGGTGAGACGTCACGCTGATATATCAAGATGGGACGATCGGAAGTTTAAGAACCACCGCCCTAAGTAGTGTAGTATAATTAAGGGGGTAATGCAGCATCCCTCGAACAACTGTACTAAAAAAGCCAACGATTAATGCGTAAAAGGGGACGTGTTCCACGTTATCCAAAAAGGAGTGTAAGTTGAAATAAATAATTTAATTGAAATATAATTGGGAATAATATTAATAGATAAACTGTCGCTTCTCTTGTTGATCGTAACTACATTTCTTTAAAGCGATATGACCAGTCTTTACAGGAAAATTTACCACATCCTCTGCGCTTGGAATCCGATGAAGATAGTAGTGTAATGCCGTTTTGTGAGGATAAACTGCTTTCCGAAATACTTCGTGCTATAGACTTTTATAAGAAAAATCTGTTATATATTTATTGCTCTTTTGGTTTTTAAAGCTCTTTGCATAATCCTATATAAGCGAATATTCTAATCTTGTTGAAATTTAGAAACATGGTAAATGCTTAAAAATAACTCCTAACTTGTACCAAGTTTAAGCCCTCTGAAATTAAACCAGCGGTTAATTTTTTAACTTCTTCCGTTTTATTTTTCTTCATAGTTAGCGATCTCAAATTGCTTAAAGAATAAATCAGTTGCGAAAAAAGAAGAAATCTGGGTTTTTTAAAATTTATCTATGGTATTTCAACCTCGTGTAAAGAAATGAGTGTTTTAATACTAGAAACATTCCCATTTTTCAGGGCAATTCTTGATTTTCTTAGTCTTGTCTTAATATTACTGATCGACTGTTGTGACAAAATAATATCAAAAGATTATACGACGTTGAATTAGTGTCGGATTAAACCACATGGAAGCCCTTAGGCAGTCGAATTCTCGAGGCCCAATAGCCTATTTTTGGAGCAGTAACAGAAAACAGGAAACGCTCTTGTGGGCCCCTAAAGAGCGTGGAGCCCATAGACAATTGCCTAATACGCCTAATGAGTAATCCGGCAGTGCTTTGAACTAAATTTAAACGTAAGCCAAACATCATGGACAAACGTGTGAAAAAATAAAGCAGGAATATAATCTTTATCCATATTAAATTCAATTATAAAAACAAGCACATGTGCGTATTGTTAGCATAATATATACATCATGCCCATACTGTTACAATATCTTTAAACTGTCAGTTTAGATTAAGCTCTACATCCTAGAACAGTCAAATTATGTTCTTTCTTCAAAATCCAGCAAAAGAAGCTTTGTGAAAGATCCAAAAACATAAGCAAACCCACACAAAAGCTGAATCCGGCAAGGACAACAAGTTTTAATGCCCATTTCTCTGAAATCCCGTGGCACTATTTTCATTCCCTTATCTCTCTTTCTGAACGAAAAGTCATGGGGAGGGTGTCCAAAAAAAAAGTACCGCTAGGTTTCATCACATGTAAGCTTTATGCATTCTGAGACATACGTGAAATCGTTTCTTTCAAATGGAAGGATACGCCTTTTTCATCTCGCCAACCGCCTTCTTATCACTAGGGCTGGTCTCTTTTAGTACCTCGCTCTCTGCAGCGAGGAGGTAATTGTTTGCGATTCGTTGGGGTCGACTGGAGGTCCACTTGGCGAGTTCTTTTTCGGTTTGAAAGGTGATGCGTTTTATAATCCAAAACAACAAGTTACACCCCTCGAGGGTAAAAAGGTGCCAAATCAAAAGCAGAAGGATTTTCGAGAAATGTTATGGTACAGAGAAAGACGGTGTAGTTGACCTTTTGTCGGGAGGAAATGACACCAGGCTTGTACTTCGTAGAATATGAGTAGGAAGAGGCATAAGATGTTATTTTCGAGAATTGGGTCCGGAAGGCTCTAACAGGATAGTTAAGTGGTGTGTTGAATGACTGTGTTTTGGTTCGGCAGGTTGTATTAATTGAATAAATATCGTAATACCATTTACTGCTGGTTTATTTACAGCAGTGATTTCCTAACCTTTTTAACCCATAGACCCCTTTTTACAGACAAAACTTGTCCATAGACCCCTTTTTATAGTCAAAACTTGCCCATAGACCTTTTTTATAGACAAAGACTTGCCCACGGCCCCCAAGTGAAAAAACTACATAAATACCTAGTATAAAAATTACAAATTTAAAAAGAAACATTTTGTTGAAGAATTATTTATTGAAATTATAACTTTTGTTTAAAATAAAATTTAAAGTAATGACATGGATGAACTTGATGAGATGTTATGAGTGTATTTATGTTTGGCTCAATGTTAGTGAGTAGCAACCGCAAATCCCTACAGCCATTAATTTCTAGTCGGGTTCAAACTGATTTAAGTTTATTAAGAAACTGAGACTCTCTTGATGCTATAAAGGCTGTGTGTCATTGGTTAATAAGTCGCACTTGAAAAAAAAATACCAAACACATTTGTAACTGTGATACTAAAGGATGATTATATGTGCTTTTTTCCAATGTAATATTTAGAAAATGCAGAAAACATTTAATAATTTTGAAAATGGTCTCATAAATTAGTTTTCTTTCAAAGTCAAAAACATAAATTTACTTTTATTTATAAACCTATATGGGTAATACGGTTGCAAAAAAGTTTTGAATAACTTTTAACTAAAATCTCAGACAGGAAAATTTAAAGATCTTCCATTTGAAAAAATAGGCCAATTATTTTTATGTCTTCAATGAAAATAAAAAAAAAATGAATAAATAACAATTCTATATCAATTGTTGTATACTTCGGCGTGTAAAACGAATTTTTAACACAAGAAATAAAATTGAAACTTACAAGGCATGTTATATGCCGCTTGTAAAATGTACAGTGTTTTAAAATTAAGAGAAGATAAGCGCTCAAAATTAGATATCTAAATATTTTTTGTTTACTGGAAATGACACACCGTATGAATTTTCATTATTGGATAACATGAAAAAGTTCATTATATTTGTCTTCCGGTGTACTTCAGAAGAATTCTGTTCAGTCTTCACCATAACTTGTTACTATTATCCATAAACAAATAATCATCTTCCGTTCTATCTAGATTGTTAGATAAAATTAATTTTTTAAATGACTTTTGAATTATGTCAGTTTTTAATTTTTCACTTTTATGCTTTTATTATCCACTCACATACTATTTCTGGACAGTCATTACATATTTGACCTCCTTTTGTAGATTTTTTTTCAACATCTAACATCCACATTCTTCTAACATCTCTTCTTTTGTTTTAGATTTCTAGTTCTAGATGTATACTGTCATTCAAAAAAGTCTTACATGTGCATTTAAAGTTTCTTTGTTAATAAAAAGAAGGTGCGCGTTATACGGTGTGTGTGTGTGTGTGAATATACCTAAAAATTTAAAAATTCAGTTTGAAAGTATAAGTGCGCATTATACATATATGCAATGTCACACACAGGAATTTTTCAATGGGGGGAGGGAGGTGTCCAGGGTCAGGAGTCCACCATTCTCGTATCATGCTGCAATACGCCATGCCATCCAACATATTCTTTTGATTTTGTCGATTTTCCAGAACATAAAACAGTAAAAAATTAATTATTGAATAAATAATTAGCATTAATAAATGTAATTATTAATAACCAATGCTTAATTAAATTTTACGTACTATATGCATAGGATTATAATCAAACGGGAAAAAATCAAGGGCTTTGGTGGGGGGATCTGGATCCCCCCCTTTTTTATGTGCTCCACTGCATATATATATATATATATATATTTATGTATATATATATTTATAGAGAGAGAGAGAGAGTGACAACGGCCAGATTGAGTTAAATATACATTTATTAAGGGGAATTATTTACAAGGGAGGGCTAAAAGTTAGTACAAAGTAATCGAAACATCATTAGATTGTTGGATTCCACGAGGCGTTTTGTTCCAGCGCCCTCGTCATCGTCTCATCGCCGTCGCTTCTCTCGGTCGTCTCCCGCGCAATCGTTCTATTCGAATCTGGTTTACTCGTTATCCTCGAACCGCCTTGTCAGATAGGTGGCGCTCTCTTGACATACGTCATTAATGAATATAGGAGGGATACGATATGTGCACATCCATTCCTACATCGGCCATCATGACCAAGCATGCGTCCTCGCATGTAAAATACAGTGTATTTCAAAATTTCATGAAATAAAACTGAAAAAAGCTAGAGGAAATAAACTTACAAATAAAACAATTATTAAAACAGACAAATATGTATCAGAAAATCAAAACTAATAATAAAGAATAAAAAAAATAGGTATACAGATGGAAAGAAGACAAACAATACAAAGCAATCTTGAGTATGGTGATAATGTCGAAAAAAAAATGTTAAAGTAAAGTTTGCGTTCGTAATGTAACATTCATTTGTTAGGCCATGGTTTCAAGTATTCGGCACAAGTACTTGTTTTGGTTGGGCCATCAAAATTTCCACATTTTTCGACGTTGTAGGTATCGTTAGGTTTTACTTGTGTCATTTTATATGGACCGATAAATTTATTGCAGAGTTTTTGTCCAGGTCCTTGTTGCGTTTTTTTAATAGCAACTAAGTCCTTAACACTGTATAAATAAGGAGATTTTCGTCGAAGATTATAAGACTTTTTGTTTTCATTTTGCACTTTAAGTATTTGCGTTTTTGCCGCTTTACGTAGGAGTTCTCTGTTTTCATTAAATTCGAGTTGTAGTTGTTCGTCGATTAATTGTTGAATGCGCAAATCAGTCTTGTTATTGATTTGTGTTCCAAAGAGTAATTCAAAAGGAGTGGTGTTAATGCTTCGTTGGAATGTTGAGTTTAAGACTTCTTGTAGTGAAGGAACATGTTTGAACCATTTCGTGGGATCGTCTTCTGACATCTTAGATAAGACAGGAATAATTGTTCGATTAATGCGTTCTACTTGACCATTAGCACGTGGAAAACCTGTAGTAATATGATGAAGTGTAATTTTTTGTTCCGAACAATAAGTGCGGAATTCGTCAGAAGTGAAAGTAGTTCCACGATCAGTGATAAGAAAACGAGGATTTCCAAATGTAGTTTTTGAATGTCTAATTTTTTTATTACCTCAGAAGTAGTTGTAGTTTTTGTGGGGTATAACCAAACAAATTTAGTGAAAGAGTCAATGACAGCTAAAATGAATTTGTAGTTTTTTACTTGAAGTTGCTAAAGGACCAAGATGATCGATATGGTATGTATTTAGTCGTATATCATCTTTGACAAGAGGATGGAGAAATCCTTCTTGTTTACCAGACTTTTTATTTTTCAATATACATGTTACACAATTAGAAATATATTTTTCAATTTTGGATTGAAGTTGTGGTATAAAATATTTATTTTTTATATGTTCTAGAGTTCTTTTAACTGAAAAATGTCCTTTGCCGTGAGCATTTTTGATAAAGTGATGCTGCATCTCGTCGGGAATAACAAGGACTTCGGCACCGTCAATAAATTTATATAGTATATTATTTTTAATACAGTAGTTATCATATGGACCCTTTTGAAGAAGAGCTTTTATGGAAAGAATGTGTGGGTCCAGCTCTTGAGATTCTTTTATCCTATGCACAATAGAATCATTACACTGGTTTGTTAAAACCTGTATTCTACTTAAAGCGTCGACATGGGCCATTTGTGAGCCAGAGCGATGTAAAATGGTGTAATCATAATCTTGTAAATTCAGGGCCCAACGCGCGATTCGTGTGTTTAGATCTTTCTTACTCAGTTTTTGTAAATGCATTACAATCAGTAATTATTTTGAAAGGCATTCCTAAAATGTACACTTTAAATTTTTTTGAGAGCTTCTATGATTGCTAAAACTTCGAGTTCGTAGCTGGTATATTTTCTCTCCGTTTCGGACGTTTTTCTAGACATGTAATATATAGGATGTAAGGAATTATCATCGGGGAATCTTTGTAATAAAACAGCAGCAAGTTCGTCGATTGATGCATCAGTATGTATTTCGGTTTCACAATTTTGTCGATATATACCTAAGACAGGTTTCTGACAGAGCAAACGTTTTAACTCGTCAAAGGAAGCTTTTTGTTTTACATCAAAATTGAAAGGTGTATCTTTACGTAAAAGATCACTAAGTGCCTTAGCAATTACAGAATAAGCAGGGATAAATTTACGAAAATATCCAGTGAGACCTAAAAAACGTTGAACTTCTTTAGTTGTTTTTGGTTCGGCGTAATTGACAACTGATTTAGTTTTAGAAGGGGAAGGAAAAAGTTTATTATTTTCAATAATATGGCCTAAAAATTCAATTTTCCTATGCAGAAATTGACATTTATCAAAATTTATTTCAATCCGTAATCACTGGACACTTGAAGAACTTTTTGAGTCTCTCAATAGCCTCAGATTCATTTTTAGCAAGGATAACTATATCATCCATGTAAGGGAGAACAATTCCTTGAACAACTAAGTCACGAAAAACTGTATTGATAAAACGTTGAAGGGCATGTAGAGAGTCCGAAAGGCATTTTAAGGAACTGAAATTGACCATTTTGTGTTACAAAGGAGGTATATGGGCGACTCTGTTTGTTAACAGGCACATGGAAAAAACCATTACGTAAATCAATGGTACTGAAAACTCTAGTATCCTGAAGTTTATCTAAAATATCCTCAATGAGGGGCAGAGGATAGTGATCCTTAACTAAACACACGATTTAATTTTCGAAAATCAATGCAGACTCGTGGACTGCCGTCTTTTTGCGGACTACTAGGACTTGGCTAGCATAAGCAGATGAACATGGTTCAATAACACCATTTTGTATCCATTCATCTATTTGCTTATCTACTATATCACGTTCAGTAAAAGGTAACCGTCTTGGAGAATGATAAATTGGTTTGTCGTCCGTCACGGTAATGCTTAACTCAATATCCGTCGTTTTAATTTTATTCGGCCTATAACATACGAGTAATGCCTCAACATCATTACGAGTTTGTTTTGGAATTTCAGGGCCAATATCAAATTTAGGAATGTCGTCAGTAATTGCGAAAACAAATGGTTGTGGAGAAGCGTCGGATACTTCGATTTGTAGCTTAGAAAACATAACACTATCAGGGGTGATAGTCAAATTAGCTTGTTTAATTAGATTACAACCAATAATAATATCAAAGTTCATTGAGTGGTTGGGGACAACATTAATTTTAACAGGAAAGTCTTGGTTGTCAATTGAAACAGTTGAGTTGAACGAACCAATTACATGAGTTTTTGAAAGGCCAAAACCAGTTAGTATATTACCACTATTTATTAAAGAAGGAGAGCCTAATTGAGTCCATACACTTTCTTTCATTAAGGTTACTTGACTTCCGGTATCAACTAAAGATAATATTTTTTTAGATAAAATTTTAACTTCTTTACACATAGTAGTTAATGGGGTAATTTCATCAACATTATTAGAAGAAGGGATATTTTTTTGAGGACAAGCATCAGATTTATGGCCAAAATTTTCGCATAATATACACTTTGGACCACGATGTTTATCTGGGCAAAATTTAGAAATATGACCGGATCCCGAACAATTAAAACAAGTTACGTGATTCCTATCTCTGAAATTTTTATTCTCAAATTTTGAATTAGGCTTTGGTGCATTGAATTTTGGATATCTATCATATCGATGTTTATGAAGTGTACTTTCAACATCACGGCGTTGGCTACTAAAGTTTGGACTACGCGACGTATCATAAGAGTGATTTTTGCTTTTATTTTGAAATATTTTGTCATAAATTCCTAATTTTTCTTTAAATTCCTGAATTGTTGTACATCCATATAATATTAGCTTATTTGAAGGAGAATCGGGGATTCCATTAATACAATATTCCATAATTGAAGTTTCGTCGAGAAACCCTTGACCTCGATTCGCTAATTCCCGAATAGCGACTAAATATTGGAATACCGTTTCATTAGGCCGCATTTTTCTATTTTGTAATTCCTTATGCAATTGAGCTTGATTTATTTTTTTTCCAAATTCCTGAATAAGTAGTGTTTTTATAAAACTGTAAGAGTTTATACCACGCTGAGATTGAATAAATAATTTTGCAGTTCCTGTCAAAAGCCGTTTTACAAAAACAATTTTTTTTTGTTTGGTTATTGGGCAAAACGTTAAATTTTCCTCCACATCAGAAAAAAAAATGTTCAATTGAGTATGAGTCATCTGCACTGAAAGAACGAAGAGTTAGAAGTAAATCTTTAACAAAAAGCCACGATAAATCGTTTTTCGAAATAGAGGGAACAGCTGACTCATTAATTTGGTTAAGTGCGTCAGCCGGTTTCCTGTCTGTAGAAAGTGGGGGGAAGCAAAGGAATTTTCTGCATCCCGCGGGGGGCATTCTTCTACATAACGTGTATTTAATTTATTATGAAAAGCGGATAAATCAGCTAGTGAAAACAAAAAAATATCTTCACAATCGTGAACTTTCACACAACACTTGAAATAAATCGTCAAACACACGTTGAAAAACGCTTTGAAGAATAAACGCACTTGAATGTGAATAAAATCGTCCAACACACATTGAAGAACACATTGAATAAATTCACTTATCTTGCATCGTCATCGTCCTTTTGCTTCGGTTTTCTAGGGGATTTTAAGTTAAGGAAAGACCTTGCCCCCATATAGAGAGTGACAACCGCCAGATTGAGTTAAATATACATTTATTAAGAGGAATTATTTACAAGGGAGGGCTAAAAGTTAGTAAAAGTAATCGAAACATCATTAGATCGTTGGATTCCACGAGGCGTTTCATTCCAGCGCCCTCGTCATCGTCTCATCGCCGTCGCTTCTCTCGGTCGTCTCCCGCGCAATCGTTCTATTCGAATCTGGTTTACTCGTTATCCTCGAACCGCCTTGTCAGATAGGTGGCGCTCTCTTGGCATTACGTCATTAATGAATATAGGAGGGATACGATATGTGCACATCCATTCCTACATATATATATATATATATATATAGATGTAGGGTTGGATATGTGCAATGGACAACCTCTCCCCCTGTACTTAGGGTGGAGCAGTCCACACTGACGTCACACCCCGTCAGGAATGTCCGACTAAAAGGACACACGGGAAAATATGTAGACGGACGTTAGGGACGCTAAGCTTTAGACGTAGGAGAAAGACGTTCTCCTTTGCTGTTCAGTATATATATATAATCTAGATATTTCATCTTGTTAAATAAATCATTTATCATCCTTAGGTTGTAGTCATTTTCCCATATTTTGGGGGCTCGACCTTTCTCTTGCATATTAAGGAAAATCTCCTCTAGACGAGAGAAAATTTTTAAGACGCGTTAATATTTTTCTTCAGTGGACGCTACATTGCAAAAAGCGTAAAAACGTGTTGCTGTTGGAATTTCTTTTTCTTGGATTCATTTAGTGCCTCAACTGGTTTTGGATTTATTGTACGGACTGCTCCCCAACCCCAGGTAGGCAAAATTTAATTAAACGTATTTTTTGTTTGTTTATTTTGGCTTTAAAATTACTGTATTTAGTAGTTTTAACTCAGAGTGTGATAGGGAAATTTTGATTACAACCTTGCACCGTCTAAATTTTCAAAGTGATTAATTTTGTATATTAAGATGTCCTGTAAAAAATTAAATTAGGCGATATTCCTATAACTGCTAATTCGTTGAAATGTGGTACAACTCGTGCAGTAAAAACATTAAATTCTATATTAGGATTCACCAAATTTGACCGTTCTTCGCGAAATAAAATAAGAAATTTTTCTACATTCCCTAAAGAGTTTAGAGTTAAAGAACACAAAGAAAAAATTTTAACCGAATTCTCATTGCCTGATTTTATCTCAGTCGCTAATTTATTGCATTTAGACGTAGAAACAAATGAGCAAAATTTATGCAATAGTATATTTAAAGCTTTGACGAACTTAGATGAATTCCAACTAACATTAAATAATTCGGAGGCATCCTTTTCTGAAGGCAAAAACGTAGTCTCAAAAACCACGTTTCAAAAACGAATCACGTTAGACAGGAATTTTTCATCGGAAAGGACAGACCAGCACTCCCCGTTTCAGCAACATCCGGTCAGCAATTCTCCCCTGCCCAGCGTTCAAGGTTATTCTTTCATGCCGGCACATCAAAACGTTTCATCTCTTTGCACACAAAATACTTTTCCTCCCTATTCAAACGAAGCTTCCCTTACAGAGATGAATACCCAGTTTTGGACTTTATTGCGGGATATTTCGGCGACTAGTAGAAAATTTACCGGGGAAGATTTTTATTCTGTAAATAGTTTCTTTCGCGATGTTGAAGAAAATTTTTGAATTATTCCCAGCTATCAGTTCTTCTCAAAAATTAATTTTCGCGAAACGTCTAGTATGTGGAACTGCTAAATCATTTCTTTTTTTACAAAGAAATTTAAATACATACAAGTCATTCAAAAAAGCTTTAATTGAAGAATTTTCGGATTCAGTCACCTCAATAGAAATCCACCGTGAATTAGAAAAATGGAAAATGTATAAAACCGAGACTTTAATGCAATATTTTAATTCCATGCGTGAATTAGCAAATAGATGTGATTCAAAAATTGACGAAGCATCAATTATCCAGTACGTCATTAATGGAATTGATGGGCCTCGTTCATATAAAATTATCCTCTATGGTGCAACCTCATTTTCCGAATTTAAGCAAAAATTACGTACCTATAAAACTGTCATTAAAAACATGGGAATACATAACTCTAATTCACCGAATTTTCGTCATTCATATGAAAGCCGAGGACGCGATTTTAAACAACAAAGCTTCCAAAGAAAACCCACAAAATTTAACGCTTCCGACGCAGCTAGAAATCCCCAACGTTGTTTTAATTGTAATGATATAGGTCATCTATCAAAATCTTGTCCTAATCATTCACGTGGCCTCAGATGCCTCTCATGTAATCTTTATGGTCACAAATCATTTGAATGCCGACGAGCTAATTTAAATAACACTTCTACACCACCTTTTGGTGTAAATGGTGTGCATGAATTGCCTTCTCCTATTAATATATGTAAAGACGTAACAATTTTTGGGCGTAAACTTAACGGGTTAGTAGACACAGGCAGCAATTTAACACTATTAAGAAATTCTACTTACATAAATATAGATGCACCGCAACTGAAACAAACCAACACATTATTAACAGGTTTTGGTTTTTCGCGAATTGATGTGATAGGAACTTTTGATTCTGAAATTACTATCGATGATCAAATTTTTCCTGTTACTATTTCTGTTGTACCAAATTTTTGTACAAATTATGACCTTATAATCGGTTGTGACGTAAACAAGCACATCTAAATATATCGCCTACAGGCGTAAAATTTGCACAAATTTTAAGGCCTTCTGATAATGCAAATGAAAATTTTATTATGACAATTTCTGACGGTTCACCCACATTTGATATTGGTCCAAATGTTTCTCAACATAATCGAGCTGAAGTCGAACAACTGCTATCGACATACACGCCTAAAAAAACAAAAACTGTAAACATTGAGCTTGATATCGCTCTCACTGACGACGAACCGATATTTCATAAGCCCCGACGTTTGCCATTTGCTGAACGAGATATAGTGGACGCTCAAGTTGATGAATGGGTTAAAAATGGAATTGTTGAGCCGTGTTCATCCCCTTACGCTAGTCAAGTTGTGGTAGTAAAGAAAAAGACGGGAAATCAAGAGTTTGCATTGATTATAGACGCTTAAATCGCAAACTTATTAAAGATAACTATCCTCTTCCTTTAATTGACGATATTTTAGATTGTCTCCAAAATGCTAAAATATTTACTACTCTAGATCTAAAAAATGGATTTTTCCATGTCGCGGTAAATGAAAGGAGCCGTAAATTTACTAGTTTTGTTACTCACAATGGTCAGTATCAATTTAGACGAATGCCTTTTGGACTGAGTACTTGTCCTTCCAACTTTATGCGGTACATAAATGCCATGTTCCGACATCTGATTTCGAAAAGTATTGTTCTCCCATATATGGATGATATCGTTATTCCCGCTGCTAATGAGTCCCAAGCCCTTGAATATCTAAAAATTGTTCTACAGGTAGCTTGTGATTACGGACTTGAAATAAATTTTAAAAAATGTCAATTTTTACATAATAAAATTGAGTTTCTTGGCCATATTATAGAAAACGGTAGATTGTTTCCTTCCCCTTCAAAAACTAAAGCTGTTATTAATTATCCTGATCTTAAAAATATTAAAGACATTCGCCGATTTCTAGGTCTTACTGGCTATTTTAGAAAGTTTTTACCCTCATATTCGACCATAGCAAAACCTTTGAGTGACCTCCTTCGTAAAGACTCCCTTTTCCAATTTTATGCTGAACAACAGGCAGCATTTCAAAAATTAAAATACTTACTTTCCCAACAACCCGTTTTAAGTATTTTTAACCAAAATTCTCCCACTGAGATTCACACTGACGCGTCAATCGATGGTTTGGGTGCAGTCCTACTCCAAAAATCCATACATGACAACCAGTTTCACCCTGTATTCTACATGTCAAAAAAGACATCAGACCATGAATGAAAGTACACTAGTTTTTGAACTAGAAGTCCTTGCAGTGGTCGAAGCACTTAAAAAGTTTCGCATCTATGTACTAGGAACATCATTCAAAATTATTACTGACTGTGACGCCCTCGTCAAAACACTAAGTAAAAAAGAGCTTAACCCCAGGATAGCCAGATGGGCACTTTATCTCCAAGAATTTAATTATACAATAGAACACCGTACAGGCTCAAAGATGGCTCATGTGGATGCTCTCAGTCGACCTCCACATTATATACTAATCCAAAATAGTGTTCATCTTCAATTTCTCAAAGCACAACAGGCTGATGACCAAATAACAACAATAAAGACGCTTCTAGAAACAACGCCGCATGACAACTATATCGTAAAAAACAAACTTCTTTACAAAACAGTCAATGGCACCGATTTACTAGTGGTACCTGACGAAATGAAGGCTAACAGCATTAAAACTGCACATGAACGTGGACAATTTGCTGTTCTACGCACACAAGATTTAGTTAGCAAAGACTTTTACATCCCACGACTTAAAGACAAAGTTGAAAAATGCATTCAAAACTGTGTTACATGCATTCTCACAAACCGGAAACGTGCTAAACAAGATGGCACGCTTAACCCGATAGAAAAAAAAACGATTTACCTCTCCATGCATTTCATCTAGATCATTTGGGTCCCCTAGCGACAACTTCTAAGAAATATAAGCATGTATTTGCAGTGATTGACGCATTCAGTAAATTTACATGGCTGTATCTCACTAGATCTACGGACGCTGCAGAAGTCATAAATCGATTAGAAAACCAAAGACATGTCTTCGGAAACCCCGCTAGGATTATCACTGATAAAGGATCCGCATTTACTTCCTCCGCATTTGAAGATTACTGTAAAAAGCAAAACATCCTTCATATCTCCATTACAACTGGTCTCCCAAGATCTAATGGCCAAATTGAAAAACAAAATTCCACCATCATTTCTGTGCTGTCAAAACTTTCTGTCGACGATCCCGAGAAATGGTATTCTCACGTACCCCACCTGCAAGAAATCCTGAACTCAACTTTTCAAAGAAGCATCAAGATGACTCCATTTGAGCTCCTTTTCGGCACCAAGATGAAGTCTTGCCAGGACATTGAGATTGTCGAACTTCTTAACGATGAGATTACAGCTCAATTCAAGAACAACGTGATGCTCTCCGTCAAGATGCCAAAAGCAAATCTACAAAGTTCAAGATGAGAATCGCCGCACGTACAATCTCCGACGCAGACAAGCTCATAAATTTCAACTACATGACCTAGTAGCAATTAAACGCACTCAGTTTGGTCCAGGCTTAAAACTTAAGCAAAAATACCTCGGACCATACAAAGTTACAAAAGTCAAGGACAATGACACTTATGACGTAGAAAAGTGTGATTTTGTCGACGGACTATCAAAAACGTCTACTTGTGCAGAAATCATGAAACTGTGGCCAAACCAAACTAACTCTACTTGATTTCTCCATTAAAAACTGTTCACTTTTCTTCCTGTGAAAGACTTTCGTTATGGACATTAACAACAGACTTTTTTTATCTATTTATTTATTTTTAATTCCATTTTTATTGAATGACTTTAAAAATTTCTTATTTCATTTTAGTACAAATTTAAGTGTTTAGAAGTAGGAGCATCTTGCTTCAATATGTTCCTGTTCCTTATTCCAGATTTTTATTTTAGCCTTGATCTTATTTGTATCGTTAACATAATTTGTTTTACCCCAGTGGTAATGTATGAAATTTTTTCTATTTATGAAATATTACTTTAAATTTGTTTATTTGTCAGTATTTTTGTACTTTTTCTTTGATAATTTGTGTTGTGTATAATTCTTTCATCTACTGTGTAACTGTGTACATTTTTAATATTTCATTACTATGTATCTGTGCATTTTATCATTGTATGTAATCAGGCGAGGTCGCCTTCCCGGTCATGATGGCCGATGTAGGGTTGGATATGTGCAATGGACAACCTCTCCCCCTGTACTTAGGGTGGAGCAGTCCACACCCCGTCAGGAATGTCCGACTAAAAGGACACACGGGAAAATATGTAGACGGACGTTAGGGACGCTATGCTTTAGACGTAGGAGAAAGACGTTCTCCTTTGCTGTTCAGTATATATATATAATCTAGATATTTCATCTTGTTAAATAAATCATTTATCATCCTTAGGTTGTAGTCATTTTCCCATATATATATATATATATATATATATATATATATATATATATATATATATATTGCCATAATTTTGACAACATATATATATATATATATATATATATATATATATATATTGCCATAATTTTGACAACTTCTGAATATTGTAGAACAAATGTTAATTTTTTAAAAAGATATTGGAACAAAAAAAAGTGATTCTCCTTTAAAATCACTCTATTTAAAGTTAAATTTGAGTTTTTAATTATTATCCTAGGATTAACCAAGAAAAATATCATGATCGTAAAGTGAGTTGCTTAGAAAATTCAAGGATACTGGTTTAGACAAATTTAGTCTCTAAATAGAACTAATAATTCAACTACACAACATGCAGGTATGACTAACGCGTCTCTCTGTACTTTAAACGCACTGTAACTATTGGTATCTGTCATCATTATCTTCTCAGTTCTTCAAAAAGAGATGGATCATTAACATATTATGTAGATTTCACAGAGTCCATTTGAATGGTAATTGAAGTCGCATAAAACATAAGCTTTCGTCTAAACCCCACAAATGCGTCAAACAGTAATATTTAAATTGCATTTACCGTACAAGCAGTAAAGAAATTTTTTTTCCGCTTAAAACTCACACCCAAATCAGCTTCTTCAAGTGGTAAATCTGCAACTTTAGATCCATCAAAGTCACCAAATTTCGTTTCAAAATCCCCCCTTTCCTAAAAACAAATGTCTATTTTTTAGGTTCTGGTTGAGATTGAATTTACAAGGCAAATGTCATTGATTTTTTTTCGAACAATGACAAGATAATGAGTTATCGTTTGGCTTTTAGTGGACGATAATCTATCTTCATTATTCAGCATGGTACGTCCATCATTTCTTGCAGTAGGTGTAAAAATCCCTCGGTATGAGACTTAAAGTAGAGTCCTTTTTTAATGTATCTCTTAAATTATGATCAACATTTTTCTTCCTGTTAACTGCTATTTTACCTTTTTAATGAATATAAATTGCCAGGTAATGATGGCAATAAGCAGATTGAGATGTTTATGCATAAGTCGGTTGTTACGTGGCTGTTTATGGAAATGTTTAAGACGTTTACGAGAATTGTATGAATAAAGAAAATGAATATATGACAATGATAATGAGCTTATTCATCATATTCGTCAAGGGAATTGTCGTAATATTTAATTGGGAAGCTGTTTTATGTGTTCCTAGATGTATGTTTATAATTTAGATATATCTTATAATTAACGTCACCAAAAATATTTTTTAATTAAATAAATTAATAAAAAGGAAATATAACAGAATTATTATTTTTATTAGAAATTTGGTCGAGTTTAAGTTCTGCACTTGATTTTCAAATATGCCGGTTTTGAAAACGTCAAGATGTTTTTTGGAATGTGACCTCTCCAAAATAAGTTTTTTTTTAAAACAAATATATATTTGTTTCAGTATTTTTACTAGTTCATAACCTATTCAATGAACCTTTTCTCTTTTTCTAAATTATCGCTGTTTTTGATTCATAGAATTGTATGTCGTCTCGTTCGAACCGAGACATCAGCTTCCACAGGCGAGTCTAAATCAGAAAAAAGTGGGTAAAAAGAGCACAGGCAGAACTACTAAAATAAGTTAAATATAAAATTTTTTAAACATTTGTTGAAAATTTGTATTTTTAATAGTATATTGAAAAAGTAGTGCTTACTCTTCTTCCATATAGATTTCCTAAGATACGGTATTTTAGTTTTTTATTGCTTTCAACTGCGTAATAAATATAATGTATTTACTCGAATCTAAGCCACACTTTTCAATTCCTACTATTAACTCACACTCTCTATTTATTTATTTATCTTGGTGGAATTTTCAATCGTTAATAAAATACATTTTAAAGCGCTCAATTGAGCTGAAATTTTATATACACTCTGTCGCAAAAAATATATGCACCCAGAAGAAATCAAGCTACAAATACGAAACTCGGCAAGAATGTAGTCTGGTAAGAGATATGCAAATGATTAAAATTTCGAAGCCAATGAGACAAGGCTAAGTGTGCTATGCGCATATTAGTTGCGCAACTGGGAGAGTTTAAAAGCATGAGTACGAGCGCCGTACGGCTATCCAAACGAATCTGATGACTTTGATAGACGATATTGAGACTTAGGATGCCTCTAAGACGTAACCGGCGGCAGTACGAGCAGCTGACGGACTTTGATAGGGGCCGTATAATAGGCCTCAGAGAAGCAGGTTGGTCGAATAGACGTATCGGCCGCCACCTCGGTCGGAGCGATATGGTAGTTGCTCGGTGTTGGCAACAGTGGATCACAGAAGGTAGAGTGTACCGTCGCGGAGGGTCAGGACGTCCCAGAAACACAAATGATCGCGAGGATCGTGCAATCAGAAGAGTGGCCACTTCGGCACCAACAACGTCGCTAGCATCGATTCAACGCCACTTACCTCCTTCCAGATATCCAGTGCCATCAAGAGAAACCATAAGGAGACGACTGACCGAAGTTGGCTTGAGGAGCCGACGTCCGCTAAGACGCTTACCACTGACCCCACATCATAGGCAGTGTCGACTGGATTTTTGCCGACCTCGGGCAAGCTTGGAGTGTGACAGACTGGAGACGTGTCATCTTCAGTGATGAATCCCGATTCAGTCTCAGTGCTGATGACCACCGCACACGTGTCTGGAGGCGCACCGGCCAGCGGTCCGATCCGGCATTTATTGTCGAGCGGCATACAGCAATTTCACAAGGTGTGACAGTGTGGGGAGCAATTTCTTGGGACACACGATCATCTTTAGTGGTCCTTCAAGGCACTTTGACAGCTCGCAGATACGTGGACGATATTTTAACGCCGATTGTGCTACCCATGCTATCAAGTTGCCCAGGTGCCATTTATCAACAGGATAATGCTCGTCCACATACTGCGCGACTCTCCCAACAATGTCTTCAAGGATATGACGTCCTACCATGGCCTGCCAGGTCACCAGATCTTTCGCCAATAGAGCATGTCTGGGACGCGCTGGGAAGGCAACTGCAGCCGTCCCGAGATACAGGAGAATTAACTGCGTAGATGCAAAGACTATGGCAGGATCTTCCACAGGGGGTCATAAGTGATCTAATTGAATCGATGCCACGCCGAATTTCGGCTTGTATAGCTGCCAGAGGTGGCTTTACTACTTACTGATTTTTAACCTTTTGCAAGCTGTAACCGCTTAATAAAATGATATTTTGTTCTGAATTTTTTTTAATCATTTGTTTATTTTCATATACACTACATGCATACCAAATTTCGTGAATGTAGCTCAATTTCTTCTGGGTGTATATATTTTTTGCGACAGAGTGTATATGATTATTTTGGATGACAATACAATAATTTAATTACAATTAATAAAAATTAATTGATTAAAACTAATTATTTAAAGAATTACAAACACAGCTACGGTGGCGACTTAGCGACCATTTTGGCGGCTTGTGTCAAAACTTGAAAATGTTTTTTTCTCACGTTTTTAAAGCATTCAGTTGAACTGAAATTTTATGTACACGATTTTGTTTTGCATGACAATACAATACTTTAATGATAATAAATAAAAATTAATTACCACTTAATGTTGTGATTCTGTCATATGTATAAACATATTTATATTAATTATAATTATTTAATAAAAAGAAGCTAAAATAAAAATTTTCTTTGATCTAAGAAGGAATTGACTTAATGTTTTTGCATTACTTGTTTTTATGTAAATGCTACTGAAAATCTGGTGCAGCTTAGAATCAATGGGAAAAAAATTCGTCGGATGGGACAATTAGTGCAATTACAGGCTCATATATGTTGTGTTTAAAAGTTTTTTATTCTAGTAAAAATAACTAATAATTCACTTCTCTTGAATTACTTTAAATTTATTTTAATTTAGTAAAACTGGATGTATCGATAAACCATTTTACACTATTATTCATTTTTCACAAAAATTTGGTGAAAATTTGGGGTGCGGATTATATTCGAATAAATGCGGTAACTTTTTTCTTTTTTAAATAATCTATAGCTTTTCCCTGTTTACCACGACACGCGTTTGGCTTAACGCTTGTGCAGTGGCTATTCGCGGTTATTACTATGAAGTTCGGACTGTAATTAGAATTTAGCATCCTTCATTTTACCTTGATGATCCCTTTATGTTACGAGAATTTAGAACCAAGAATTTAGCTGCAACAAATAAGTTCCTTTATTGTTATGATTAAAGTTTCCGACTACCCTAAAATCACGATTTTTTTTTAATTGACGAACCTTTTTATAGATTTATTTTATAGGCCATCTTATTGGCTTTATAAAAATACCAAGTTTTTTATTTTCCATTCACTAGAACAAAAACTACAAGTGCTTTAGTAAAAGTAGATATCATAACTTTACATAATATTTCAAACTTTAAAAAATACGTTTTACTCGAAATGTGTGTGTGTGTTTTCGAAAAACTCAAACGGGGACAGCGATTGCTCAAACAGTTTTTGAAATAATTAGCTGAAATTTTGTGTGTATGTTCAGTATAACAGTAGAAGTGTTTTATTTTTCAGATTTATCAATCACTGTTTTATTACAAAATTTACCGTTCTTCATGTGAATATAATTAATGTTTTTTTAAAGCTATTTCATATAGTAATTGCGATAAAGTGCTCTAGTTTTTGTAAAAATTAAAATATCTCTTATCCTGAAGGTCATTTCAAAAAGGAATAGCAAAGTAATACAGGAAAATTGAAAAATTGAGAATTTGTACATTTACTATTTTTTACAGAGTGGGCCCCGTTTAAGTAATTTTTGTCAATATTTACTCATTTTTTTCCATTTTAGTAGTAATACTCTATTTTTTTGTTCTTCACACATTTTAGCTTACTTCTCTGAAAATATACTAAATAAATCTAAAAACCACAAAAAAATCTCCATTTTTTTAAAAAATAGTTGTCGCAAGTAGTCGGATAACTTAAATTGGCATTGCATTTTAAAAAAAATCCTATGTTACGACTGGCTTTAAATCATGGTCAGATGGATATAAGGCGGTTTTATTTCGTCTATTTGAATTAAATTTGCAGTATACCTCTCCTCCTCCCACAGTAGCCGCAGTTACCTCGTGGTTATGATCATCAACTCGTGACCTCCGTTGCTTCCATTGTGTCGTGGATTCGAGTTTTAATGCCAGTGTTAACACGCCCTGTTAATCCACCGATTTTCAAGTGAGTGAATATTAACGTCGTACTGTACGGCTACACGAGGGCTTTTGGCGACGAACCTCGTCATTTTGAACCATGGTTAAGTGACGAGGACGACACCTGAGCTAGAACCATTTTTTCCTAACCACCGCACCAACGGGAGGATGTTTCAGCTCTGGACAGATTTAACGTGTATCGCTCCCCTACACGGTGGGTTTTAGTGATACTGGGTTTCTACTCAAGACATGTCAGCCATGATCCATTACCTTGGCCACTAGGTTACCGCGGCCACACCATCGAGGTTCAAAACCTTAACATTAACAGGGAATTCTTTGGTTTCGATCCTAGTCGCTTGACAGAGTTGGAAAATTTCAAGGTCCCTCGCTCTGGTGTGGCTTTGAAGTAAGATAATTAACTATTCAAGCTCGTTATCCGATTAGGTATGTGACTATTTTTTAATGAGAACATTTATAACCACAAAATATCACACGGGGCTTACATAGAAGTAAGGGTGAAGCACACATCCCAAAGAAGAGAAGGATTACAACCCAAACTTCCATGTCTTACCCGGGATTCGAACCTAGATCCTTCGGCGCTGCAGTCAGTGTCACTAACCACTGTACCAGATGGGCGACGTTGTGTGTGACTATTAATCTCTACACTCCCAGGTTGTCATAGATGTTTTTGTTTTTGATACTCCATGCGTTGAATAACAGTTATCCAACCGCTCGCTGAATATTTCATATGTTGTATGAAAATAAGTTTTTAAATTATTGATATGCAAATCCAATCATTTCACGTTCGATTGTGTTCAAAAACGTTCTTAAAGTCCTAGCCTCTTGATTTTAAAAGAACAGAACTTGAATTTCTAAAACGGAAATATATGTATCTTTTACGCCCCCTCAATCCCCCAACCTTGGAGTTGACTTCCGCGAAACTCATTCTTAGCCGATTTCTACTCAAACACAAAAACATGCTTACCAAATTTCAAGTCAGTGGGTCTATTAGTTCAAAAACGAAAATTTTTCTCTATAGCACTTCCGCAACACACCTTGGGAGTTAATATCCGTAAAACCTGTTCTTCGGATCTCTACTCATTACAAGAAACATACTAACAAAATTTCAAATCTAATAAAGTTCAAAAATTGATTTTTTTTATCTATGGATATGCCCCATAACCCTTGGGGGTTGGTTTTGATAAAAATCGTTCTTAAGGGATCTCTACTTAACAAAAGAAGCATGTTTGCCAAATTTCAAATTTGTAGGTCTTATAGTTTAAAAAGGGCTTTTTGCTTAAATATGTAATGCCTTTGTAATTTCCAGTACACTTCCTTTGGAGTCGATTTCCACAAAACCCATCCTAAGTGGGGAAAAAAGATATAGTTTCTAATCAACAAAAAATATATAGTTGCCAAATTTCATGTCAGTTACTCTAATAGCTTAAAAAAGCGAAAATAATTATCTATACCACTCTGATAAGACAGGGTGGCTACGGGGTGGATGGGCTGCGGTAGCCTAGTGGTTAGGGTATCGGACCATGGCAGGCATATCATGAGTTCGAGCCCAGTACCACTAAAGACCCGCCGTGTAGGGCAGCGATGTACATTAAATCTGTCGAGAGCTCAAACGTCCTCCCGTTGGTGTGGTATGGTAGTTAGGAGAGGTATCAGGTATAGTCCACGTGACTTGACCATGGTTAAAAATTACGTGGTCCGTCGCCAAAAGCCCTCGTGCAGCTGAACAGTGCGACGTTATTATTCACTCACGCAACGGGGTAGCCGAGTGGTCAAGGTAACCTACTCGTGGCAGGCATATCATGAGTTCAAACCTAGTACAGATGAAGTCCCGTGACTGTAGGCGGGATCGATTAAGGCGAACTGATCACATGGATAGAGGAGGTGCGTGGGATGACGTCACCAAAACAGTTATTGTCAACTCCACTCTTATTTCATGCTCCACAATTAGTCTCTGTTTTTTTCCCTTGTGTCACACCTTGCATGTTTTCTCACCAGCATTTTAGAGCATGATATTAACGTTTGTAAAAAGGATCATTGAAGGGTAGTTGGAAACCTCTCTCTCTATATATATACTGACAATTTTAAATTGGCTGTTTTCGATGTACCTTTTCTCAAAATTTGTTATATGTACATACTTGAAATTTTTCATGCAATTAAAGTACACACATTTCTCATTATTCTGAAATAAGCTTTTAGCTAATTTTGAATTTTTTCATAATTTATGAAATATTTCATCAAACATTACGAAATTTGACCCATTTTTTACATAAAAAATTTGTACAAAATAAATTTTTGAGTTTTTTACAAAAAGCTCATTTTAGTGTATATTAGCCATCATTATAAATATATCATAAAAAAAATTACATTCCTGTGAACAGTAGTTTCTCAGAAAAGGTACATCGTACATCAAAACTTACATTTTGAGATAAATTGATTTTAATGTATACAGTGAGATTTCTAAACGGCTAGGAAATAAAATAAAAGGCTCAATTTACAATAAAAGATACATGTTTTGGTTTGTATCAGACGTTCAACTTTTAATCAAAAACGAAGTACTTCATTTACATTTTTCGCCATTCAAATGGGCTTGGCGCTGTTTACACAATTATTTAAAAATAGGATTTAAAGGCTTCTAATTAACCTAGAGATTAAAGTAAAGTACTTTTAGAAACGTTAAAATCTCTACACAATTTGAAAATATAAAAATCTCAAATTGTCAAAAAAAAATAAGATTTTAGCTTTCCAACACACATGAAATGAAAAGCACAAAGAGAACAATTAAAAAAATATAAAAATCTGTAAATGATAAAAGGACATTAAAAACTGTTTATACTTGCTAATAGATTATTACATAATTGCTAAGAGATCACCAAATGCGATCCACAATATTCGATGAAAAACAACTCCAACACAATCTGCTCCATCTCAACTCCTCCACCACCAAAAGAAAAAAAAATCGGATGCTCACGTCATTATCAATTAAGTAAAAGATACAAGAAAAAAAATTAATTCACTCCAAACAGCAAACGATAACAACCTGTATTTATTGTTCGGAAGTGTGTGACTGGTAATTTAGCGCTTGTGTATGATATAGCCTTTGGAATCTAGAACTCCTCCCTGTGCAGGGGGAGGGAGATTCTCACAGAAAATAGAGGCGAACTATGGGATCTTTCTCGTCCGGGTTCATTGTTTCCTTTTCCATCTCCCGTTTAATTCATCACAACGTGCAAAACATCCGCCACTTTTCTGGTTGGTGGTCGCCACCTCCCTCTCTTTTTCGTTCCTCATCAGTAATGTGTGACTCGTTCTCAGTGACTTCCAAACGAAGATGAAAAAAGGTGTGCGGTGTTTCTGATCCCCCCTCCCCGCTCTTCCTAGTTAGGTTTCTTCCTGTTATTGTAAACTGCACGTAGCACTGAATGAATTGTACGGAAATACAGTCGGACCTCTATATGACGAAATCGCTAAATACCGAAAAAAGTTCGTTATATGGAAAGTTCGTCATATAGAGGTTCATCTTTTAATATACTGTATAAACCACATATAAAACAAATTTTAAATTCATGAGCTCTTTGTATTAAAAAAAAGTAATTATTCTCTCTCACGCCTTTTTTTAAATTAATATTTGTTTATTTTATATATCATACCCCTCAAAAAAGAGAAAGAAAGAAAGAAAAACTGCAAGGAAAACAAGAAAAAAGAATGTCGAAGAATTCACTGTATCTTCAATATTAAGAAAATGATTTTATACTAAAATTAATGAATTTTAAGGACATTTTATAATTTAAAGTATACAAGTAATATTAAACATGCATTACTTTTTAATTAGAACACGGGGACACGGAACAACTCCACTGAGGGTGAAAGAGGATATCGAAGATGTCTCTAGTGAACTGGGTTTCTAGTTACAGGATGCACTTCTTGGATGAAACGTCCAAAACTCTATTGCTCTCGGCGAATTGGGATCTAATAAAACCAGTTCAAGATTTATGACCACCATAAAATGTGTTAAGGAGAGAAAAACTCGAAATTTTTTCAGAAATACTTTCAAAAAAATAAAGGCAGAACAAAAAGTGAATCCCAAAAGAAAAAGTTCGTTATATAGAAAATACACTTCGCTATAGAGAGGTTATTTTACGAAGAAAATCGTAAAGTGTTCAAGGTTCCAGGAAAAAGTTCGCTGTGTAGAAAAATTCGCAATATAGAGTTTCGACTGAATGTATAAAATTCCCGTATCTTCTGATTTTTAAGGAAGATAGGTTTTCTCAGGAAAAAAACGTGAAAATTGAAATCGTAGATTTTTATACATAAAACCATTTAAATGGAAACCTAACTACAATGCATACCTTTAAAAAATCTTTGAAAAGCGTTAATTTCTCCATTTTTTTAAAAATTCTCTGTTGTTTTTTCTAATTTAATCTAAAACTTTTCTAATCTCGCTCAAAATCCACCTTGTACTTTGCGTAGCATGTCCCGAGAGATCTCAATGCCGAAAATTCCAAAGCATTTGTTTGAAGTACCTAACATATTAACCGTGGAGCAAATGGTTACTACATTTTTCAGTGGTTCTTAAACTGTGGTTCACGGTCCCCCGGTGGTTTTCTAGGGGGTCCGCGAGGGCCTCTCACTTATTGCTAAGATTCCCCTCTTTTACAGCCTCTGAAAGGTCCCATTGAAAAATTGAAAGATGTGCCATCCTGGACTGGAGCACTAAATTGTCCCCAATGAAAAAACTCTACTAGAACATGTATTTTGATCAAGAATATTAATTCAGTTTCTTTTTGATAGGTTTCAGGGATGTTAACTTTCTCTAGAGGGCTGAAAATATAAACAATATACAAATACATATAACTTTGAAATTAAAATTAAATAAATCGAATCTTTTACACGTTATTTATAAAGGAACGGGGCTTCAGAAAAGTATAAAATGTTTAAAATATAATCATAATTTTAAAAAAATTATAAACGTATGAAAGTAAGAAACATTTCTATAAGAAATATTAATTAAATTTTTTTTACGTTGCGCATGCTATTTTCTAAAATAGTAACTTTAATTACTAGCAATAAAATGATTTATAAAGTTAAATGTATCCTTATTACGCTGCAATAATGTTATAAAGAGTGTTTTTTTTCCAGGTATAGAAGTTTAAGTTGGCATTACTTTCCAAGATGGCGACGATTTAACAGCTGTCAAGTGATTTATTCTCAGTTTGGTTTGGCAATTCATCAAAACGATCATCAAGCAAGGCGTAGATTCATCGAATGGGCCCAAAACGAGATTGCCGTTGTTCCCGATTTTCTTGAGTGAATTTTGTTTAGCGATGAAGTGCACTTCTGGTTGAATGGCTACGTCAACAAACAAAACTGTCGCATTTGGAGTGAAGCTAATCCACAAGTGTATGTCGAAACACCGTTACATCCAGAAAAACTGACTGTTTGGTGCGCTTTATGGGCTGGTGGAATCATTGGTCCGTACTTCTTCAAAAACGATGAAGGCCACAACGCTACAGGTCAATGGTGATCGGTATAGAGCCATTATTACTAACTTTTTCATTCCTGAATTGAACAATCATGATGTCCAGGAGCTGTGGTTCCAACAAGACGACGCAACATGTCACACAGCTCGTGCCACAATCGATTTATTGAAAGACACGTTGGGTGACCGCCTAATTTCACGTTTTGGACCTGTGAATTGGCCTCCAAGATCTTGTGATTTAACACCGCTAGACTATTTTCTGTGAGGCTATGTAAAGTCATTGGTCTATGCGGATAAGCCACAAACGCTTGACCATTTGGAAGACAACATTCGCCGTGTTATTGCCGATATACGGCCACAAATGTTGGAAAAAGTCATCGAAAATTGGACGTCCAGATTGGACTACATCCGAGCCAGCCATGGCAGTCCTATGCCAGAAATCATATTTAAAATGTAATGCCACAAGATTATCTTTTGAATAAAAAAAAATTCATGTCAATCGAATAATACATCGTTGTTTTATTGCAATTTAAAGTTCTATACCTCTAAAAAAACACCCTTTATTAGTAGAATAATAAATCATATTTTTTAAAAAATAAAAACATTAAATTTTGAAAAATTTTTAAAAAATTTCAATATTTTTCAAATATTTTGAAATACAAAAATATATTATTCTTAAATGATGCAGGGTTTAAAGAGTACGATACATTTTATAATTCTATAAAGTTCTATACATCAGAGGCTACTACTTTATAAAATATCGTGCTCAACGCAAAAAATTATTTAATATTTATTACATATTTTCATATGCTTATAATTTTTTAAATTAGGATTATATTTCAAACATTTTGTACTTTTTTGAAGCCATAATTCTTCGTAAATAATGTGTAAAAGATTCAATTATTTAATTTAAATTTAAAAGAATTATGCCTGTTTGAAAAGTGTTTATACTTTCACTTCTCGAGAAAAAGTTAACACCCCTGAGACCCCATTGTTTGTAGCTACATAGCCAATAATTACTTCAACGTAATATTTTCAAAAAATATGTAGCAGAAACACATATCAAAGAGTAGCAACTGAATTCATTGCGTGTTAATACGATACCGATTGCATTTCTATGACTCAGCTATATGTTGGGAGGCAGGGAGGGGTGTTCAAAATCTTGGGGTTCATGATGTTAGGAGGATACATAAAGAGAGGTGTAATGACGTGAGAGCATGTAAAATTGCTTCATTAATTTGTAGCTTAAGGGCCCGCACAGCTTTTTTGCCAAAATGCATTTTATCCCAAATTAATTAAACGTAACATTAAATTCAGTAGTACATTTTTGTTCTCCACAGCCTTTCTCTGAAGAAAAGTTCTAGTCCGGTTTAAGGTATAAAGTTTCTGATGATCGGCTCCTGGGTGCGGCTGCCCCCCCAACCCCTTTTCACTGGTATCGTCCAAAGTCAGTTCATTCAAGCCGTTCTATGTCTTGGTCATTGAGGTATGGCTGCCCCCGCATCCTCTATCGAGTCTTTTCGAAGAAGAAAAAACTGAAGGAGATCGAGAAGGTGGTCCTCATCAACTTGCTAGCCGACCACTTAAACTTTCCGGGGTGGGCCACTGTCGCGTCCCCAATCATCTCTGATTGGTGAGTGTAGAAGATCTTTACACGGCCCTCCTCGCTTTAGTCTCAATTCCATTGGTGATCCGAGACAATAAACTAGCGCGTCTGACACCAACTTCGGAGCCGAACCTAGTTTACTATCTGGAGCGCTATAAATCGCCCTGTCAATTTGACACTGAGGGTATGTCTTTATCACGACAGGCTGACATTCATTTTCATTCAAATAGTTCGCGGCCCACATGTGCAAGGGTGACCCATCAAAACACGCTGTTCACATGTGAGTATTCTTTCTATAGATCGCTGAGTCTAAAATCGTCTGGGTATCAGATAAAGAAAAGGTGTGGCAACATCAAAGCCATTTTCAGAATCGAACAACATGTTCTCCTTTGCTCGAGCATGAGAGAAGAACCCCGATCTTTTTTGGAAGACATAATGTCCCATCTGGGCATCCCGTTCACCCTGTTCATTAAACTGGACAAGTAATGTCGGGTAGTGTTCAACTAATGAGCCGAAGTCACAGGAGCCGCGGAGTTCGGAAGTTTAAGAGACACTGATTTTTTCCATTGAGAGTGCGTGCGTGTGTGTGTGTGTGTGTGAGAGAGAGAGAGAACATGAGTCACTATTTCATCATCCTATTGTTCGGACTAATCCCAGTATTCCTTAACGGAAATTATATGATTCTCAAAGGTTCCAGTTGAGACATCAAGAGCTGAAATCTCTAGAATATAAAAGAACGCATGTGTTTGCGATGTGTTTCGTTTCATCCCTTTATTTGTGTTAAATAAAATGTTCAAACTAAATTAAAATTCCAAAATGTTTCCTCGTCCTTTCAACGACTGCAACCAGATAAAGATTAGCCTAGTAAACATGTTTTAATTCCCGTGAAATCGTCACAAATATATGCGAATTTTGTATATTATTACTAAAACAGTTAATATGGTTAGAACAACATTAATTCTATTCGTAGCTGACTAATATACCGTGAAATCTAGCGTATAACGTGCACCGCTGTATAACGCGCACTTATATTTTCAAGCTGCAATTTTTAGTTTTTAAGTATATTCACCATTTAACGCGCACCTCCTTTTTGACGAAGAAAATTGAAATGTGCATATGCAATGCTGTTATGTTTCGCAAAGCCATTTATTCGAGTTATTTTCATAAGCTTTTACAAAAATAGTATACTTTTAGAACTACAATCTTTCAAGTCCACTAAGAATGTCATTTCTTTTAAATAAACAGCATTTCGAAATAATTCTTTATGTGTGTTCATCGTTTTCTTTCTTTTCTTTTTTAAAGTTCTCATTTTCATACCCGGCGTATAACGCGCACCTGTAAATTTCGATCTTATTTTTGGTGTTAAAAGTGCACGTGTTACGCCAAATGTTAAGGTAACTAATATTTTTTTATTAATAAAGTCGATTGTATTTTTAATTTCAAACCATCAGACATGCAAATTGATTGAACAAAATTTAATAAAGATTAGCTAAAGAAAATAAAATTTTATTTTCCAGAGTTCCTCTTAGAGTCTGAGCAGCAAGTTCAAAATTGAACGTCTTGATTGACACGGGTGTTAGCCTCGTGTGATGGGTGAATAACAATACAAAACGTATTACACGGAAATGAAAGATTAAGAATCAACTTGTATCTGAAAGCTTTGCGTCTGAAGAAAGAAAACCCATTTAATGTAGGATCACTTCAGGTCACAAAAAATTGCAATATGCTTTTGATCCATAAGTAAAATTCGAAAAAAAAAAATAAGAATTAACTGAAGTGAATTAAGGTTCGCCTTTGAAGTGACTCCAAAGGATTTCAATTTAAATTCCGCTGCATAAAGACTTATTATGTATTTCATTTTCGGTCTTTTAAAAGAGCCCGTTTAAAATAATGCGCTTTTATTCAGTAGCCATCTTTCGATATTGAAAAATATTTTTATTAATTTAAATTTTCTTGGGAAAAACTTTTTCTGTGAGAGGTATTGTAGGAACACTCAGAAAAAATTTACTCTTACTATAAGTAAGTTGTTTTTATTCTTCGTACTTACTAAAAACTTTATTATCACTTACAATTCTTTATTGCATTACTACTCTTTATTATTCCTTTTCATGGATTATTTGGATTCATACTCAAGAAGTATGATGATCAGGGGTCGGCAACCTTTTAGCTGGGGTGTGCTCAGTGGCGTAATGTTAAGGGCCCCCTTCAAAGCCAGGTTTTGGGTTCCATGTGGGATCTTACAAAGGATTGCAACTTACTGTCAATCAGTCTTTGGATCTCCAAGAACCCAGCCTCCCCCCACAATGCGGTGGTTGCGGGGGTGTACGTTACGCGACTGGGAGTGTGAAACCAATATATTAATGTGATTGTGCTTGCCACACAATTGGACATTTTTTAAACCATTCGATTCCCGTGATAACGCATGCAGGGTTAGAGAATACAGGTCAATAATATAGATTTATAATTTTATTATATATATTAATTTTGCATCATTTAAAGGTATTCCTTAACATAAGAATAAACAGCACAAAATATAATTATTTCTTCAACAAAAATTCAAAAAAAAATTTAATTGTACATATATTATGCATTTTTAAACATATTTATTAAAATAAGAAATAGACGACTTAAAATATAAGTATTTCCCTTCATTATCCTTACTAATATTATAGACGTGAAAGTTTGTAGGGATGTTTGGGGGTCTTTCACGGAAAAACAACTGAATGGGTTTTAATGAACTTTTACAATAATATAGCTTATATATCCTAGTAACACATAGGCTATTATTCGTAAAGATATTGTATGAAGTTTCCAAAATCTAACGATAATTGTCAAGAAAGTAGGAAAAAATTCTGCCATCTGCAAAAAAGCCCGCGACAGTATATATCTATTTTCTTGTGAGAAGCAAAACTCCCTTTTGTTTTATCTACGCCATGCCTCAGTGCGCGCTCGCTTTTAATTTATTCCGTTGATCAGAGTAATTGCTGTTTTTTTTTATTTCATAATAAAGCTAGATTTCAAAGGGAGAGGTGGTGGCAAGATTTTAACGTTAAATAAATACAAGAGAAAGTAATATTAATGTATTACACTTCCAGATATAAATTATTTACACTATTTTAAGCGTTCATTACACAAAATTTGTAACAATGTGTTGCTTTTACTGAGCAGTTTAGGAAGGTGTTTTCAAAAATCGACTGACAAGAGAGTTACAGAGAGTTGTAAATAAATAAAAAAATCCTTTTTATCAGCTATTAGATCTACAGACTTAAAATTTAACAAATATGTTTTTTTGTGTGTGTTCAGCTGAGATATGCAAAAAAGTTTTTTTTTTGTTTAATTTGCAATTCACGTAAAATTAACTCCTTAAAAACTTCTTTGTCATTCAATCTGTATTGTTTAATTTTTCAATTTACCCGTGCGAAGAACAGGTATACCAGCTAGTAGTTTCATAAAAAGATAAATAAAAATGTTAATTTGAACCTAGTGCTTGCACACCCCGCTCTAATTTGATGTAAAAAAATCATGGATATACCTGTAGTTTGTGACTTTCAATTTGAAACAATTCTGAGCATTCAGTTGTTAAACAATTTCTTTGAGGACTCGAAATATTTTTCATATGAGGAAGGATTTTTTACTTAGATATGCAGAACCAAAAGTGGAAAGCAGAGTATATGCAATTTTCTCTCTTCAAATAATTAATTCTCTCCATCAATGACATTCAATAATTTATAAAATAGCTGTAAGGTTATCTTTCAAATTTTTACGTAACTTCGTACACGTCCATAATTCTGAAGATGTTTGTCCAATATAAGAGAGATCCATTTAAAATTTATCAATTTCCATCCACTCAAAATTGACAAATTTGTAAAGTTGTGCAGAGTGCCAACGAGAATTGTACCGAATGCCCCGTGTAGCACTCACGCCATAGGTTGCCAACCCTTGGTACATATCTTTAAGAAGAAATTATTTCAATAGCCATTTAATTATTTAAAAGAAAATTATTTTTGTTTTTATTATAAAACAATATAAAAATGTTTGTTTTTTGTACTCAAACTTTAAATACATACTACAAACACATTTATGCCGTGTTTCTCAATTTAACCGCTACACTAAGAAAGTTATGTTTATGATAAATTTCAGCTTCTTTTAGCCATTTTGTATTAATAAAACAAGTAAATGTTTGCTAAAAATAAACAGTACCGTGATTATTACTGTCTCTTAAATTTATTTGTTTAACATGAACAATAAAAATCACTTTTAGTTGTACCAGCTTGCAGAGCTTAAGTGCGCTATGAATTTTTTTTAGTATGCTTGAATTTAAATGGCTTAAAATCGCTGAGAATCTTGATGACAGTATCAAACATGTTGAGCCAATCACTATTGACTGTCCGGGCCCAGACGGACTAGTCAATCGTTACAGGCGCCAGCAATTTGAATGGTTGAAGGTAAACCACTTAAAGGCTGTAAAAATATTTGACAAATTTCGTAGAATTATTTATGATATTTGTGTTTCTGTGGCTGAAAAAGAGTGAATGGTAAATAGTGAGCCTTAACGAGTTTTTGGACACATTAAAGTCGCGTTGTGGGATGCATTACTCAAAGATGAGGCTCTTTTCTTCGCGGTTGATCCCATTCGGTAATTTCTTCATGACAGAAACAATTCCAAAACGCCAAACGGATCTCCAGCGATATTTTCCCGGTTGTCTAAGGCAGTGATCCGTAACCCCCGGTCCACGGACCGGTACCAGTCCGTGGATCAAATGGTGCCAGGCCACCTAAAGAACATTAAACTATTGTCATTTTATTTAAAGTGGTGCATTTCTCTAGAATTAGTGCAACTTTCCACGGAAATATATATAACTTTATAATCCACGTTAAATCCCATTTATTCATTTTTGGCATCTACATTTTATTCAGAAGGCCTATTTCAATGTAACTAAGTTAAAATTGTTAAATCAAAACAATAACAACAATCAACATGTCCCACCCTCAGCGGGCCGCGGTAAAATTATCAAACCTTGACCGGTCCTCAGCGATAAAAAGGTTGCGGAGCACTGGTCTAAGGCAGTGATCCCAAACCACGGTCCGCGGACCGGTAATGGTCCGTAGACCAAATAGCGCATTACCGTAAAATCCGGCGTATAACGCGGACCTACACTTTAAAGCTGTAATTTTTAATTTTTAGGTATGTTCGCCGTATAACGCGCACTCACTTTTTTACGAAGACACCTGAAATGTACATACGTAATGCTCTTATGTTTTGACGTCATTTATTCGAGGTATCCAAGCCTTAGGAAAAATAGTATACTTCTAGAACTACAGCCATTTAATTTCAAAAGATATGTCGTTTCTTTTAAACAGTGTCTAATTTTTTTTCTATGCTCATCTTTTATTTTTATTTTTAAAACTATCATTTTTATACCCTGCGTATAACGCCCACCCTTAAATTTCTATCTTATTTTTTGTGTTAAAAGTGTGTGTTATGCGCCGGATTTTACGGTAAATTATTTTCATTTTATATAATGATAATGGGGTGTATTTCTCTAGGGTTTTATGGTAATCATTTTATACACCTTGTTAAATCACTTAATATTAATTTCTTGGTGTAACTATATTTTATTCTGAAAGCCTGTTTAAATACAATTTAACTAAAATTATTAAATAAGAGCAACCAAAGTTATAAACAATCCACGTCACCCTCCTTCAGTGGGCCGCGGGAAAATTATCAAACGTTGACCGGTTCGCGGCGATAGAAAGGTTGGGGAGTACTGGTCGAAAGCAGTACTTCTCAAGTTTTCAATATGTGCGACCCAATATTCAATCATAAATTTCATCCTGGCCCCCTCCATATATGCAATAACAATGTATTAGTTTCAATAATACTATACTTTGACGCTAGACCTATACAATACGGTTTTAGCCACCGACGTATATAAACGTCTCGCTCAGTCAAAGCATTAATTGCCCCGGATGTATATATACGTCTTTCCGAAGTACAACCTTTTCTGTGCACTTCTCTTCATAAAATTATTTCGAAGGCTTTGGAATGCAATTAAAAGACCTTCAGAATGTTTGTGCAGGATTTAATTATTTCAGAGTATTTGATTATTTATTCTTTTTCCCCCACCCACACCCCTCAATACATCACATACGCACGCGTACGTGGAAAACGATGGGATTGGGAAACGAATTGGTAACCTTTAATCAGCATTAAAGGGATTAATAATAAACAGTATAAATTTTTAAATAAGTGTTCATTTCTGTGTATAAATTTATCTGTGACAAGCCCATGGGGTCACTGGTAATTATTAAAATTATTCTTAACTTAGTCTTCTAAATTAATTATAAAACACATCATGCTGTATTGATACAGTTATAAGTGTATTATATCAGTGTAAAATGAGTATTTTATAATATTTTATTATGTCAGAAAGATCTACTTTCTGTAAATCGATAAATTTTTAAAAATAAAATTTTGTTTTCGACTTTTCAATGTGCTCATGCCCTCTTCGTAGAGTTATTACGCCCCCTGGGGGGATGCGCCCCACAGTTTGAGAAATTCTGGTTTATAGGTTACCATCCCTTCTCATGATAAGTATATTGTTGAAACGTCCAATTTTAATCGACCAGCTATCTCCCCAACTATTACATACAGGTCGACCACTTTGTAAAATAATATCTACTATTTCAGTACGCTTAAGTCTTCACCTGTAAGAACTGTACATCTAAGTATCACGTGTGTTTATGTTCTACTCACCACATTTAATCAGGTGGATTTTCTCAAATAAATGCAATGTCTTTGTAGTGGACGAATCCAAATTTGCTATGGAATCAGATGATAAATTGTAAGGGTCTTATAAGAATAAGACATATGTAGGGACATTTTAAGGCATGGACTAACTGGGCCTGGGCCCAGGGCCTCGACAACAAAGGAGCATCGTCTCGTTTTCGACCAGGCCTTAATAAGATCATGATTCGAATAATTTCATCGGTCAAATGTGTTTTTCTGGTTGTATTCTCCGAAAAACTGGGAATATTGGACAATACGTCAACTGGCTACATATGATGGCCGTCGTCCATGTACAGACCTAGGCCTATCATCATACACCATCATTACTCCTTTAGTCAAAAGGGGACAGTCGGTCGAGCCGGTTTGTGTGATTTTAAGTCATGCAGATTTTTTTGTTTCGGGCTATTGATTGTGCGAGTACTTGTCAACGTATGCTAAGTACAGTCTACTTTTAAGGCTCATAGGTGGTGTCAACATTCGTGTAAGGGCCCAGGGCCTATTTTTGCGTAGGGATGAGGACCTAAAGAAGTCTTAAGACATCCCTAGACATATGAAATCAAGCCGTAAACGCTTTAAAAAAAACCACATTTAGAATTGGAACGTCAAAGTGTGAGACGGAATTTCATTAAGGTACCTCTACTAGATGAACTACTTCCGAGGGAGTTCAGTCGACCTCTGAACTTTACATGGATAAATTTCCGGGCGCCATTATGAATTTACACGTGGCAACAGTTGGTCCTTGTCTCCTCCTTATGAACAATAAAATATAGAACAAAATAAAAATGAAATATTGTAGATTTCGATGTTCCTTCATTTCTTACCTTTATTATAAAGCTTATGAAATTCCAAAGTGCTTAAGAAGACCACTCACACAAATAGAAACGTGACCTTAAACAGCTCTTTTTATTTATATTTGAATATTTAACAACCTTAAAAGTGTGTGTGAGTGAGAGAGAGAGAGAGAAATAGAGAAATTCAACTAGAGATAAGGGGGAAGGGGAATTTAACAGATAAAGTAAACGTATACGATTTGCGGCTGAAATATTTGAAAAGTAGATATCTTCAGCCTAAGACGTTGTGCTTCTGTGTAAATCCGTGTACATATACAATACTGAACGATGACCATGCCTTTCTAAGAAGTAGTGAAGTACAATATCAACTGCCCGTCTCGATTGCGTCAAAGAACACCATTATATATTAAAATTAGAAGATGCAGCTCACTTTTAACTTTTTGCATAAATTTCAGGAGATGAACATAGGTTTACCAGGAAAAAAAGAATGGATAGAATATTGTGATATATCATTTACAAAAAGCATAGTTTAAAAAAATAATAAAATTTCGAATCTTATTTCCTGTTTTTGATTTTACAGGTAGCCTTTAATGATCCCTGAAGGTTCTATGAAACAAATATTTGGAAAAATATTTCCAAATATTTGTGAAATTATTTCCTATAACCGGCTATTATTCGTTTCCTCTGATTATTTAATTTATGACTCAACTATGAAAAAGTAACATAAAAAAAATTAAGTCAATTCCTACTTAGGTCAACAAAGAAAATTTTCATTACTTTTTTAATAAATAATTACAATTAATATAAATATATACATACATATATATGACAGAATCACACTATTAAGTGGCAAAATAGAAAGTTATTTTCCTTACAATTTTCCATTTTCCTTTCTTTATATATAAAGTGTTGGACTATTATTTTTGTTTGTTACTATTTATTCATTAATAAAATTTTATTACAATAAAATAGTGTAGTAAAAAGAAATCCCATTATCAGAAATTAGGCCATCCCAGGTGGGATTCGAACGCACGACCTTTGAAATAAAAGTTCAACGCACTACCAATTACGCTACAGGAACACAACGAGCGATTTTCCTTTTGAAAAAGGGTGTTGGACTATTATTTTTCTGTTACTATTCATTCTTTAAGTAGAAGTAATGAATTAATATTTGAAAAAACTGTATTAACATCAAGTGTCATCCACTACAAGTTTAAAAAAAGGTATTTGAACTTGAGTGGATAAATAAAAAGTATTTTATTAACGATTGAAAATTTGAATAAGGTATATAAGTCAAAAATAAATAAATACAGGGAGAATGTGAGCTAATAGTAGGAATCGAAGAAAAAGAAGCCTGTAAAAATAGTATATTTTATTTATGAAATGATATAAAACTAACATGAGAATCTGAGCAATCAACAAAATATATTTCTTTTTTTTCGCTAGGATATATTTATTTTGTGTGACTGAACATCCGTTAAAGCAATACAGATGTTTATTGAAGATCAGTTGGTAAATCTGTGTTATACTCAGATGTTTCCGGATGGGATCTAAACATAAAAACAAAATACTTTAAATATCACACGTTCTCTTAAAAAAAACTATAGAATCTTTTTAAGATACCAATACTGATCCGTGTAATAGGTGAGCTTTGCACACATCGACTTTTGAGTCATACCAGAAAATTCTAATATTGTTGACAAAAAAAAGTGTCACTATGTCGTCACTGAGGGTCAAAGTTTTTATTTTCAGTTGCACATTGTCCTTATCAAGTGTGAAATGCCAAAAAAATCCGATATTGTTTTCACGAAACTTGACACTTGATGTGTTTATCGAAAACTGTCACAAATATGGAGCATACAAAAATTGAATATTATTGTGTGATTTCCCAATAATTTAATATAAGCTGTAACTGCTCGGATTTTTTATACATTTCAGGGCGAACATAAATTTTTTCAGTTAAAAATAGTTTGCTTAAATGGAATTTTGCTTTATGACGTTAATTGAATTAAATTAAGAAATTCATTTGACAGAATGGCAATACTTTTTGGTTCTATTTTCTTAATTATGCTGCGCTTTTGACTGCAATATTCTGTTTGATTTCAAAAATACCACATAACCGAACAAAAAATCGAATGATGTTCAAATTTTTCATAATAAAAGAGGCAAATTCCTTCCAAATGTTGCTAAATTTTGTAAATTTATTTCATTTTAGAATATTTTTCGCGTGTTAAAACACTTTAAAGAATAGAATTAATTCAAGAACAAGAGAAGAAATGTCTTTCCTGCAAATCTAACTTTATGCTTATGAGAGATTTACTGTTATAAAAAAAAATCTGAACAATCCATGTTTGAGCACAGTAACTATTTTTACAGAATTCAATCGACAATGTTCTTCTTCAGTTTCATCTAAATCTGTTCGAGGAGTAATTGTTACAAGGCCGTTCCTCGAGAACAAATTTTTAAGAGAGTTCGCAAAATAAATTATGAACAAGTCAATGTCATGTTAAAAACGCATGCTGTTTGCAGATGAGAGCAAATTTAGCATTTTCAGTTTTCTGATAAGTATTAAAGGTGCCCGAACACGTCCGAAGTACTTTTAAATAAAATAACATATTTAAACATTATAAATGCTCTTTTAGGATTCATTACCAATAAATACTACTATTTAACTAACAATATTTAAAATAAATTGCCTGAATTTTACAAAAAATACAATTATAAGTGAAATCTTAGCAATATTTTTGAAAAACTTCAAAGCAGTTAGAGAAAACAAGTAATAAACATATATTAGTAAAAGTATTACTAAAACAAATTAGATGCATTTATCTACGAAATGTACTAAAATTTTAATGTTTTATTAAAATTTGACAAATTTAGAAGCTGACTGAATAAAAATTTTTTAGAAATGTTCTATTCTTTATGAGACCATTATTTAAATAATCAGCCATAACTTAAAAGGTATTCATACAGCAAGACATATTTTAGTACATTCTCTAGAAAATAATATAAATATCAGGTTCAAAAAGCTGAATAGAAATACAGTTGTAATATTTTGAGTTATCAGACTCGCCATGATAAATTTTGAGCAATTTAAATGCCCACTTCAGGTAGATCGAAGACTGGTTCCTTCTGGTTTTTCTAATTTTATAAAATTGATTGTAACTTGGCTTCTATGTAACGTAGAAACAAAACAAAGTATGTTTCGTAAAGCCAAAAAATAGTTCTATTCAATAAAATAAAAAACAAAAATATCTATCTTGACCGAATTTGGTCATTTTCAACGTGTTCTGATACCTTAAAAGTTTACAGAAAAAAAAGTAGAATTTAATTATATAGAAGTCTATGTCACAGCATCATTGCTATGTCAAACTTTGGCACATTTATCAAGAAAATATTTCGTATCAAACCGATATACATTTTACGAAATAAAACTTTAAAATTCATGTATGAATGATTGATTATATTGCAGAATCTCTTTCTTTAGAATTAATTTGAAAAGATAAATTAAAAAAAATGAATTAATGAGATGTTTATAAAGAACTTGTATTTTTGTATTGCTTCCAAATCTGTGGAATTGTGAGTTTCCAGTTCTTACCTACTGTAAGCATTTCCCCCCACTTGTCAAATTTATATTATATTATTTTTGAATGCTGAGCAAGTAACCCAAGGATCATTTAGATTCCATGATATGTTAAATATTTCAGCAATATGCACACCATAAATAAACAGGTAGTTTGTCGGTTTCCTAAAATCAACTGGTCATTCTCCTTACATGTTGTAAAAAAGGGCCTACTAGCACATGACCAGTCCGCGATTACATAAAAGAAATGCAGCAAATAATGATTGATTCATATATTTACCTACGTTTTCAAAATTTTGGGCAAGAGTTTTAAGATAAAACAATATTTTCAAGACTGATTCATATATTTACCCACATTTTCAAGAGTTTGGGCAACACTTTACGATAAAACAATATTTTCAAGAGTAATTTATATATTTACTCACGTTTACGAAATTTTCGACAACAGCTTTACGATAAAACAATATTTTAATGCTCGTGTAAAATCACCATGCATTATAATTGGACAACGTGGAGCATTCATAGAATTTACATCTTGTATTAATTGGTATTCACTTATTTATATAAGGATAATTTGAAAAGATATATAGTTAAAAAAAACTGAGTGTTGGCTCCGATGTACGACTGTAGTTTACTCCTTAAGTACGGTTGTCTTTGGTTATATAGTAGGCAAACGGGGTAAATAAACGCATCTCATATAATATTGAAACCATGCATGTACTTTCTTTATTCTATTCACATTTTTCACATTGATTCTCGGTAAAATAATATATATTATACATAAAATAATATACATCAACTGTGTTACATAAATATATGTTACTCACACATAGTACATGAGTACATTCTTAAAAAGGTTGATTTACTCTTCACTATTAATATCAGTGTGTGTATTAATCACATGCTCTCGCCATTATTAATAACTATGACAAGAGGCTTGTGGTAACTAAAGTATGATATGTGAACGTCGGTAGATACGTGATTTACGAATCGTAAAAACATCGCATCAATGATTGTACCATACCAAGTCGTCCCCAGTGCTTTACCAGAAAAAAAATCCAAATTCAGCTCTAATTTTAAAAATTGTACTAATCTCAATCCTTCCTCTTTATCGAAATCAATATTGAAATCGCCGCCAAGTATGAGTGGAAGTACATGATACTGTTTCCCCAATAGTTTAGAACCACCTTCTGTATGTGCTAATAATGTCTCGTGGATATAATCTATAATGTCAGTAACATTCTGATTGACAGAAATATAAACTGTGACGACAACAATGGGTTTACCATCAGGTATATATATAAAGTGCATCTCGTGGCACATATATGTCCCAAATTAGATTTAGTTTGATCAACACGTACCGGGTATTTCTTCTCACAAAATCATCAGGATTGCCAATAAACTTATGCTGTGAACCGCACACGTTTTGATAGATGGCGACCCTGCCCCCACGATTAATGCCTGGTCGTCTATACTGTGTTATGTGCTTAAAATGTTCAAGTTCAATTAATTCCTCATTGCGAAACCATGCTTCTGATAACATCAAAATGTGTGCTTTTTGCACAATATTACCAGGGAGATCACGTGCATATGCCCGGAGACTTTGGCAGTTGAGAGAAAAGAGAATCATATGCCCTTCATTCATTTTATGCATCATAATTTGATCAATAGTAGTAAGGTGAACAGAAAAACGTCTGGTAAACTCATTTCGTAATGGAAGCATCGTTTCATTGTTTCTTCTGCCGTAGTAAAAACGTTGACGCCCATCAGTAGTTACAATATGAAGTCCTTTTCAAGCCGTCACCCTGGATAAGGCAACGTAGACCAAAGGTTGTGAGTGGGCCTTGCTGTATTTGTAAGCAATTTCCTCAAATGTCCCTCCTTGCGATTTGTGAATTGTCACGGAGCAGGCTGGTTTCAATGGGAAATTATTTCTTTTAGCATGAATAGATCTTTTTCGGTTGAGAGGAACTGCTGAAGATTTACGATTGATATATGAACCATTTCTCTACCGAAAGAAATGTCTTCTGGTATTTATTCTGTCTTCCCAGAATTCTTCTCTGAAGAAGGCGTAGCACTATCTTCATAAGGCAGTTAGAGCCTCCAGACAAGAGATTATCCCTTTAATCTACTGTCCGTAAGCTGTAACTGACTCTTGAAGATATCGCTACAAAGGGAATATTCTAACGGAGTATATTGGTTGTGTTGTTGAAATAAAGTTTATTTTGAAAATCATGCTTCGTTACTTTGCTATTCAAGGCACCAAAATAGCATTAAATACCTATCACCAATTTTGGGGATTTTCAGTTGTTTTAGTCAGCTTCTTTGTCCAATGAGCTAAGTCATGAAATGTCTGGTTTTCGACACCAAATTTGCTAAAAAGATAGTAAGCGTAGTTTGCGAATTCTTCTTAAAGTTTTAATTTTTGTTTTGAAGGGTTAGTTTTTAAAATATACTTTCCAAATTTCCCACATAGGTAACAAATAACGGTAATTTTTAAATAAAAAAAAATGTAAGAAAAAAAACTGCTATAATGATTATTTTTGTGAAAAGGATAGTAGACAAAAAACATAAAACCTTTTTTGAAATCCGTAATTTTTAAGCAATTTTTTCATTCTTTGAACAAAGCACGGATAACAACATTTGACACTTGGCAAAAAAAAGTTCCGTGTTATTATTTTTGTAAATAACGAAGTTGTTAAATATTTAGTTAGAATTTTGAGTATTTTTTGAAAAATTCTAATTTTTATGTTTAAAATCACTATTGGGTTTTAAATCACTGATTCTAAAAGAACAAAGTATGAACTTTTTTAGTACAGAATTTTGATACATTACAATGGTACGAAATCCGTACAGAACGATTGAAAAACTCTTTTCATAGAAACGCATCGATATTGACTCATTTTAGAAAAAATCGTAAAAAATGTAAAATTTATTTTGTAAAAAAAATTTATACCGTATCGTGGCGAAATAAGTGATCTTTCCTATTCTGTAATTTTTTTTTTTTGTCTGATTAAGGTAAGAAAGGAATAATTGTAATTTTTAAAAAAGACGAAAGAGGAGTCTTTCCTTCCGGCAGCAACTTGGTGCATGCGCAGAACGCAGCGTAACGCTTTTGTGTGTGTGTGTGTGTGTGTGTTAACGCTTGTACACAAATTTCACTCCTTATAATATTTCTATATCGGGAGCTTTATATGAAAATCGATTCTTAAGGCGTAAACTCCAGTATGTACTAAATAAATGTAAGTTTCAGTAGTTACTGGTGGTGATGACCAATTGTATATTTCAATTAATAGAGCACTTAATGCGCACAAAAACAGTGCACATATTACCTGACATATTAGGACTACTATTAACTCTCGTAAGAAGTCAATTGTGACCTGTTGTTTCACAAACTTGCACCATGCTAGTAGTCATACAGTTGCTATTGCTGTACAATTCTGTGGCTTACCGGCTAGGTGGCGTAGTTGATTTGTAGCTGGCCTTCTGCGCCCAACATTATGGGTTCGACCCCGGCCCAAGTCGGTGGATTTTCATGTTGTATAAAATTGACAACGTCCACGTCGTATGATTATGCGGCATGTAAAAAATCCCTTGAGTACCCGCTTAGCTTGGGCGCTCTCGGCAAAATTAAATTCCAAAGTACAATTTAGCATCGTCAGAGCTCATGTGTCTCCTTCTGGGGAGGAAACTAGGCGTCAAAATTACTTGCGGCAATTGATATCGCCTATTTGGTGCCTCACTAAAAAGTAATACCGGCTCCCGGAGAATGTACCAAGTCTGAAAAGGTAAAAATAGCAATCCGCAGCCCTATTAGAGGGGAAAAACAATTATGTGATGGGTTTTTTTCTCGCGGTTTCCTTTATTACTGCCTAGTTAAATTATGGCCTCCATTTTCAAATTGGTTCTACATCTCTGCTGTATACCAATCAGTAATATACCTACAATTAATAAATTTCTTAAAAACTTAATTGCATCATGATAATATTAAATAATATAAATAGCATGGAAAACATTAATTAATTATTATAGTTTAATTTATATATATATATGTATATGATTATATATTAAAAAATATATTGGATTATATATATATATATATTCTAGAGGACCCAACAGACGTTGCCCTGTTGTACACACATCTTAAATTCAAAATAAAAGATTTTTGAATTTTCGATACTGCGATCGTAGCGCAGTCTGCCTGATCAATGTAAAACATTCCAAGATCAACAATTTTTAAATAAATTAATTAAATAAACATTTCTAAACCGAATTATAAATCTAAACCATTCTCGAGTCCACTGGAACAGACAAAAACTTTCATCAAAATCGGTCCAGCCGTTTAGGAGGAGTTCAGTTACATACACACCCACAGAAGAATTACATATATAAAGATTATTTAAAAAGATATTAATTAAAACGCTAAAAGGCGTGAATCGTCAGCATTTTCGTAACAATAAAGACGAAGTTTGGCTGAAAAAATAATTTTCGACGCCAACTTACGTCTTTTTCAATTCCTACTATTAGCTCACGATCTCTATACATATTTCATTTGTTTGTTTGTTTTTTTATTTATTTATCTTGGTGGAATTTTCAATCGTTAATAAAATACATTTTAAAGCGCTCAATTGAGCTGAAATGTAATGTACATGATTATTTTCGATGACAATACAATAATTTAATTTTAATTAATAAAAAATAATTGATTAAAACTAATTACTTAAAAATTACAAATACAGCCACGTTGGTGACTTAGCGACCCTTTTGGTGACTTATGTCATTTAAAGCGCTCAATGAGCTGAAATGTAATGTACATGATTATTTTCGATGACAATACAATAATTTAATTATAATTAATAAAAAATAATTGATTAAAACTAATTACTTAAAAATTACAAATACAGCCACGTTGGTGACTTAGCGACCCTTTTGGTGACTTATGTCATTTAAAGCGCTCAATTGAGCTGAAATGTAATGTACATGATTATTTTCGATGACAATACAATAATTTAATTATAATTAATAAAAAATAATTGATTAAAACTAATTACTTAAAAAATTACAAATACAGCCACGTTGGTGACTTAGCGACCCTTTTGGCGACTTATGTCAAAATTTGAAACGGTTTTTTTCTCACGTGTTAAAGCATTCAGTTGAAAGGAAATTTTATATACACGATTGTTTTGGATGACAATACGATATTTTAATGATAATTGATAAAAATTCATTACCACTTAATGTTGTGATTCTGTCATATGTATATACATATTTATATTAATTGCAACTATTTAATAAAAAGTAGCTAAAATAAATTTTTCTTGATTGGAGTAGTAGTAAGTAGTAATTTAGTACTTACTACTACTCTAAGTAGGAATTGATTTTAAATTTTTTTTATATTACTTGTGTGTGTGTGTGTTTATAACAATAGCGTTGTTACAACAATGCAGGTGAATGCTGAGTTGTATTTTTGAATGTTTTTAATTAATATCCTTTTAACTAATTGCGCGCGATATCGGACCGAATTGTGAATCTAAACTATTCTCGAATTTACTTGAACCCACACAAAAAATTTCATCGAAATCGGTCCAGCCGCTTAGGAGGAGTTTAGTGACAAACACACGCACAGAAGATTTATATATATATATATATATATATATATATATATATATATATATATATATATATATATATATATATATATATATATATATATATATATATATATATATATATAATACACATAGCTATATAATTCATTTTGAATTATGAACCTTCAACATAGTCGGACTCATCTAATAACTAATTTTTTTAAAATTCTTTAAAGCATCTTTAAAGTCATAATTAGCCGGGATTTGGTAATAATACTGTACAGCATATCTCCAAAAATTTCCTATCAAAACACTCTCCATAGAACAATAGAATGCATGAGGTCATTGTTCTTCTATTTAAAGTGCAGAGTACGACTCAAGACAGAGCTCCAAAAACGAAAATACATATTTTTTTTATCTTACTATTGCAGTAACTTTTATCCGAGGTGAAAGTTCCTGATAATAGATGAAGAAAAATCTGTCCAAGAGTGAGCTGAATACTTGTATCTTGTGAAGTCTCTAAAAAAAGAAAGAAAAAAAAAGCCTTGAATATTAATATGAATAGAAATTAATTTTTACTTCTGAAAGAAGAAAAATAGATGGAGAGAGACCGGATATTTTTTTCGACCGAAGTGTTGCCATTTCCTCAGCACGTAATTCACGAAATGCAAATCCGCCTATTTTTTTTAAAAGAGCAACTTACTTTTGTCTTTAATGACTTCGGAGTCATTTTTGGAGTGTAAAGCTACAGGAGGGATTCCTAAGAAGATAATTTTAATGGACTCTAACACGGCCCAGCGCCGTTCTAAATGAAAAGGCTGGGTTCATTCCATAAATAAGCTCAGCTTAACCAGGCAGCTTCAAGTCGGATTGAATAGGGTTTTAAAATAGCCTACGTTATTATCATTCCTTTGTGCTGCAGAAACCTATAATCAGTGTCAATATACTGAAGAATTTTTTTCCTTGGTGCACACTTGATGAAAAACAATAAATAAAAATACATAAATCTTTTCTGGTTTCTTTTATTTTTTTTCGAATTTAAATAAATGTAAATGACACCTAGTTATTTAAAATCAATTGTGTATACTTTCCTAGTGGGTGTGTAATTGACTTGTAGATTTAAATTTAGTTTTTCGTCGGTAAGTCGAAGGAAAATAGGGTAAAGGTTTTGTCTCCTTTTGACAAGAGAGCTCGAAAATAATTTTAGATTTGCTAGAATTCTATTAATTCCTATTTGTAATGGAATTCTTTTGAAATGCTTTTAAAGAAACAAACAAATATCCGTATTGTTATTTTTAATAAATTTAACTGATAACTAGTCATTTAGAAAGAATTTCACAGTTATTTTCCTTGTGGGAGTGTAATTGAATATCTCGTACTTAAATTCTATAGTTATTTATTTAGAACGTTTACGTACGAAAATTATGAGTTTTGTAGATGCTTATTACTTTTGTAAATAAATTACAAATATGGCAATGTTATTTTTAAATCCTGCTCTGTCCAAATGTAATTCATATTCTTGTTAAAATTCCTCGACCGCGCTATGACCAAACAGAAGCTTCTATGAGCGTTTCCAACAAATAAAACAAAATTAAATGCATGTATTTATTCTTTGAATAAATCTATTACCTCTTTAAATCATATTATAGCATCAAATAGACAAGAAAGAATTTTAAAATAAAATTTATGCCCCTATTCTTATTTTTAAAATTTTTATCTTTTTTATTACGAAATGTACGTAAAGCTACCTATAAATTGAAATTATTTTCATTGAAAGATTTTACGGCTTGCGCACCAAAATTTGTCGGTGCTGCAGTAAATTATATTAAGTAAAATCAAATTTCTCAAATACACTCAGGAACATTGAAAATAGCGACCCAAGAAAAAAGCATCGGATTGAAATCAAATTTAATACACATAATGACACAGATGAGAGATTCACTTGATCTCTAAAACAAGACAATTAAACGAATACAGAGTGTGCCACGACACAAATACAGGGCAACTTCAATAGCGCGTTGCACCACCTCCAGCTGCAATACATACCGCCACACGGTCCGGCATTGAGTTGATTAGACACCTTATGTTGTCCTGAGGCAGATGGGCCCGCAAATCTTGAACAGCCAACTCTAAATCATGTACAAAGTGACACGATGGCATCTGCCGTTTTAGATGATCCCACACGTGCTCTACAGGGGAAAAATCGGGGGAGCGGGTTGGCCATGGAAAAGTCTGAAAATGATGTAGGAAGTCTTGAGCAACTCTTGCTGTTCCACGCATCACAATTAAAGTGGACCGGCTATCATAGGCTATGGCCCCCCAGACCATTAAAACAGCTGTGCGGGCAGAATGACGTAGAACAGTGTGGGGGGAATTGTACCGCTCACCAGGGCGCCTCCACACACGTACATGGTTATCATCTGTCCCAAAAACAAACCGGGATTCATCATTAAACATAACCTTTTGCCAATCTGTGACATTCCACATTGATCTGGCTTGGCACCACTGTAGACGCAGTTGCCGATGTTCCGGTGTTAAAGAGAGTGCACGGAAAGGGCGCTTGGATTTAAGATTTGCTTCTGCAAGGTGTCTGGAAATTGTTTGTGGAACAATTGCTACGCCTACGTCGGCTCGTATCGTTGAACGAGTCACTGTGGGGTCCACAAGTGCTTGCCGCACGATCCTTCGATCCTCTCTCCTCGAGGTCTTCCTGGTCGTTCCAGAGACGGTTTTGCGCGCGTGGGTACCTTCTCGTGTTCACTGCTCCCAACAATTTATAACAGCATACTCCGAACGATCCACCTGACCAGCAACACGGCGCGTCCACCAGCCTGCAGTTTTCATCCCGATGATCAGGCCTCTCTCAAACTCGCTTAACTGTGAGAAATGTCTTCTAGCACGTTTACCTGGCATGTTTCGCTTACCAAAGTCTTCCTACAATCGGCGGGTAATCATCACGTTTATGAATCTTGACGGATGATTTTGACAACAGGTATCTAGGCTGCGCCAGCAGCCTTCTAACCTCTATCTGGGACTCTGATGTTCTTGATTTTGGAAACTTGGGCTTGAAGAGTGGGGCGTGACTTCAGGAGAGGAGGTCCAATGGTAGTGCAGGAGGCGTTGGCTATGGAAACGATCGTTGATTGGAGGATGGCAGTGAGCTTTTAAAAGTTAAATCATGTACTTTGTGATAGAGAGTGAATTTAAAAAAAATTTTGAAAAGAAAAATTCGAATAATAATTGAGAGAATTTTAAAATGTTAAGGGGAGAGAAAATTAAGTATTACAATTAAGAATAGGGAAATTTAAATTTTGTTCATAATAGCTTCTGCCAGAAGGCAGGTTTTTTTTTCATCTGAGTTTGCTGTTTTAAATTTTGATAGAAGGTCGAGAATTTTGGGGGTTTTCTTAACGAGGTTAGAGATTGTATTGAAAAGTTCCAAAACTTGAGAAAAATCTGAACCGTTATTTTCTTGGGTAAGGAATCCACTGGGAGAGTTTTCCTTTTCATTTACAGTTAACTTTTCAGTTTCGGGAGGGGTCTGACTGGGGATTTCTCCACTAACTACGTTAGCGAAGGAAATTCCCTCTTTTGTCCATTTGCTAGAAAAATTTTTCCTTTTTATCGGGTCGGAAAAGGCCGTACCTTTTTTAGGTTGGGGGAATTTGGGACATTTTGTATAACATGCCGAGTGACCGAAGTCCTTGCAGTTGATACAAAACGAGTTTTCTTGTCGCTCTTTAATGTGACAATTTCTAGTGGCGTGATCTTTTCCGCATTTAAGGCATCTTGGTCTCATATAACAACTCGCGGCAGTGTGGTAAAAGTTATTGCAGTTGAAGCATTGGGTTATTCCTCTAACGAGGTAACCCTCAACTTTCACCTGCAAATAACCTAGTTTTTTAATATAAAAAATTTTGCTATTGAAGTCATTTCTTGGGAGAATTATTAGAAAATATGGAAGGGATTTTTTAGTGCGTTTAGAAATTAATTGCGTGCAACTGTCAATTTTAAATCCTATTTCTTTTAAGTCGTTTGTGATGTCAATAATTTTAGAAGAATTAGGGAGGCCTTTAATAACGGCTTTAATGGGTTTTTCTTTTTGGCGTTTAAGAATGTAGAATTCGAATTCCTTATCCGACTCTAAGAAGTGGATAAGGTTTCTATATTCCTCGTGGTCAGTGGAGAACATTTTTACGACATCATTAACTATTCTGTTACGTAAATTAGGGAATTTTTCTGAGATGCATTTAATTTGCTCTCTGAAATTATCTTTAATTTTAAGCATTATAGGGTGGGGGTGGGGAGTTATTTTAGGTGTAACCACCTCAGTAGTTACTTTTACAATCGGAGGAGGATGCTCAACATTCTGTTCTAAGTCTGATAAACTATTGTTAGTTTCTATGGGGTCCTGGGTCGAGGTCGGGGAAATCGGTCTGGCGATCTTTTTGGGAAAGATAAACTCTTCCGTAGATACCTTACTTTTCTGCTTACGTTTTTTGCATAATTTTTTCTTAGGCTTGCTAACAGTTTTAATTTTATTTTCATTTTCAGGAGGGGAGGGTTCGAAAAATTAGTTTCCTCTTCTACCGAGGTAGAGGGAATTTTATGATCCTGGGAGTCTGCTCTAGTACATGGTGAGAGGGTTTTAAGCTCACTTACCATTTCCTCCTTTCTCCTGATCATGCCCTGTGTGCTCGATAAGTACAAGTCCTTAAAAGAATTCCTGGGGCTGGGTGAACGTCCGTCCATCCCGTAAATCGACTTGTGAAGGGTTGAGATACCTGTAACGGTATCTCTGAGTTTCTCGCAGGCGGAAACTTGGTCGAATTTTGTCGGCGAAAATTCCATATGATCGCTAGAATCGCTCATGATGATTCGAGGGGTCGTGGAGCTCGCTAGTGCGTGGTCTCCGAGTTTATGAATCTTCTACGGTGACTACGGTGAGAATTCTGGGCATATGGCTCGCGAAGCGAGCCTCCATCCCATATCCGGAATATAGATGTGGAACGACTGTAAGTTGTGTCCTGCTAGCGTGTAGCAAGCAGCTGATTGGACGAGCCAAAAGTTGTTGTAATTTTCTGGGTCGTTCCGATTTCTGTGGTCTTGGCGGAGAGCTGAAATGGTGCTCTCTTATTGGTGCATGGCGGGTGAGGAATTCGACTCTCATTGGCTGCTCAAATCTCTCAGAAAGAAATTTAAGACTAAGGGGGAGGGGCAAGCCCAGATGGTGGGAATACGACAAAAATATTTAAAAGTTATATATAAAAATAAAGGAATAAAAATTTTGCATAGGTTGTGCAATAAAATTGCACTAAATAAAAATTTTAAGGTGGGTTGTAAGAGTCGAGAAGAATTCTTCTCGGTCTTTTAGTTGAATCTTGAGGATTATAGTTATTTAAATTTATCATATTACTATTGTTAGACATTTAAAAAGTAAAACCATTCGAAATATTTTTCGGATCCAAATTTTTATGATCTCCTTGTGTTGTTTTTCCAATCCCGTTCCATGATCTCAATAAAAGTAAACACACCGATTCGAACCCGATCTTTTTGCAAGTTTCGTGATTTGTGGTTGGCAGCAACTGCAATGCAAATCGAGCGACTATTTAAACTCGGCTCATGTTAGTTTTTCAGGAGGGAAGGAGAAAAAGAAATATAAGAAGTGTGTGAGTGTTTTAGCTCTTAGAGGGAGAGAGCGGCTGGTTGGCAATGCAACTGTATGTTGCATCACCATTTTCAGATTATAAATTCATTTTACAATATTAGACTGTAAGAAGACGGTTCGAATCGGATGTCTGGTAATGTTGATTTTTGAACTTATTGTTTTTTTTATCGCTCCAGTAACGAGCACATTGACTTTATCATTGATTATTAAAAGCCAATTTTAAGAAACTGCTTTCGTCTTCATGCCTCCTCGACACAAAAATTTCAATGCTTGCTTTGCTAAAATTTGAGTTAGTTTACCAGTAAGTGTAACAACTATTATTAGTGAATTGCAGAGAGTTAAAGAAGTTTTTTGCAATTTTCTGAATGTAGGATTTAAAACTATTGATTTTAACGGCTATCACCTGGGGCAGGATTTTTTAACCCCAGTGGCGCAATCGGTTAGCGCGCGGTACTTACACAGCAGTACTTATGAATCTTCGAATTTGCGCTGGCTTATGTAGCACCCTCTTCCTGATTGTAGCGCCACCTCGGCGTGTATGAGCATGCGTATTGGCACAAAACTTGGATCATTTGCATCTCACATTACGCTGTGATTATTTGCAAAGTTTCGCGATTGTACTTAGCTTCCTTCTTGGGTCGCTATTTTCAATGTTCCTGAGTGTATTTAAAAGTATTTATTAATATAACATTTATGAATTTCAGTAAGATTTATAAATAATTTTAAATGGATAAAATTATTAAATTAAGTTCGAAATGTTATAAATTACGAGGAAAAAAAGTACAATATTCGCTTAAGTTTTACATGGTTTGAAAAGATCTTTAATTAAGTTATATATATACATATATGAGGGAGTCCGAATAAATCTTCGAATAAAAATCAGACTCTTCAGAAGGCGGGATTTTAGATTGGCGAGGTGGTTTGTCTAGGGGTAAGTATTTAAGGGTGAGTGATGAATTATTAATTGAATCTAAGTCATTTAAACACAAATACTTCATTTAAGTAAAAGAGAATTTATTTAAAGTTAAAGGGAAATATTTATAAAAGGGGATATTTACAAAGAGAAAGAAATGCAGGAATTAGGTTAATTAAAAGTTGAGTTATACCTTTAGAAGACGGGGAAATAAACCTTTTCTCATTCTTGGATGTTAGGACTGGTGGTGCGCGCAGGGCGCGAAAATGCGGTAAAGACGCGACGTGTTGAACAAGCAGTGGTTAGTAGGCCTCTGCCGAAAAATTAGTCAAGCCGGAGCTACGAAAGCTCACTAGATGGCGCTGCTTCGGAATGCAGTAATAAATAAAATTGAGATTTATGGTCCTCTGAAAAGGATATGACTCAACCTTTTAACAAATGATTCAAAGGGAAAAACCTACAGAATCACCCTCTCCTGACAGAGCTGGTCTCTCAGCGCTTACAAAATGTTGAGAGCTTAAGTACTTTAAATACAAACTATTTTTAGTTACAACTATAAATTTGATGATTATTGGAATATGGATGTAATAAAGACAAATAATACGATTCTTAAAGATAATAAAATAAAATATTACAGATGAAAAGATGTATACCTAATATTCACAATTCCGGACCTAAAATATAGCATATAAAAACAAAATATTCTATGTTGTGATCTACAATTAACTAAACCATAAAAAAAACCTTCGCATCAATAGAAAGATAATGAATAATACGAAAATATAATAAATGTTACAAGTGAATATAAAATGATTAATGGAAACGAGTGTTACCGTAGAACATCTATTAATTTCTCAACAGGGATATAATATGAGAAAAATTAAAAATAATAACAAATAAAAAAAAATTCAATTAAACATAAAAATGTTTCATCAAATCAGCTGAGGTGGTGGTTGAGTTCGGTCCATCGTGCTGACCAACCTTTTCCACTTCATACCTATCCTTGGAATTAACTTTTGTTACTTTGTAAGGGCCTAAGAACTTTGGTCTTAGTTTCAGTCCAGCTCCAAATTGGGTTCTTTTGGATGGCAACTAAATCACCTTCTTTGTATAACGAAGCTTTCTTTCTTCTTCTGTTATACGTCTTTCTATTTTCAGACTGCAGGGTTTCTATGTTCTTTTTTGCATCGTTTCTTAAAAATTCGCGTTGTTCTAGTAATTCTTTCGCCATTTCTTCTAGAAGTAAGTCTTTGATTAGGATGTCTTCCTTGTTACGCATTTTGATTCCCACTAATAGTTCGAATGGTGTCCATTTTGCACTGCGACTTATAGTACTATTTAGTGTTCTCTGTAATCTGTCGACGTATTTGTACCATTTCGTTGAGTCGTCTAATGATAGTTTGGTGAGAACTGGAATCAAAGTTCGATGAATTCGTTCAACTTGTCCGTTTCCTCGTCCGTTTCCTCGAGGAACACCTGTTGCTATTTGTAGATGTTGAATGTTTTCTTCATCACAGTAGTCATTGAATAATTTTAAAGTGAACGCTGAACCTCTATCAGAGATAATTCTGATGGGATTACCAAAGGTCTTCTGCTGTTGTTTTAGTTTTTCGAGGGCATTTTCAGCAGACACAGTTTTGACGGGATATAGCCAAGTAAATTTGGTAAATGCGTCTACTACGGTGAAAATGTGTTGATAACTTTTGTTTGTGGAGGGTAAAGGACCAATGAAGTCAACATGGTACGTACTTAAAGGAATGCTTTCCTTAGAAAAAGGATTCAAAACCCTTCCTTTTTGCCAGTTTTCTTATTAGCTAAGATACATGGAACACAATTAACTATTACTTTTTTAACGTTGTTGGATAAATTTGGGATAAAAATTCCTGTTTCACAATTTCTTCTGTTTTTCCTACTGAGAAATGACCATTTTCGTGAATCAATTTAATTAGTTGAGCTTGCATTGCTTTAGGGGTTACAATTAATTCTCGACCATTTAAGTACTTATAGAGTATACCATTTCGCTCAAAAAATTATTCTGATTCTTGTTTCTCTAGAAGTGATTTCAATGTTTGGATGTTGTCATCTTCCTCTTGTGCTTTTTTAAGCTTTGAAGTTAATGTATCATTGCATACCATCATTACGGGATATCGGCTAAGAGCATCAACGTGCTTCATACGACTTCCAGCTCTGTGCTCTATTTCATAATCGAATTCTTCTAATTGAAGCGCCCATCTGTTTGTTTACTTCTTGTCTTTCTGTGAAAGCTAGTCGACGAGGGTGTTGACAGACTGGTTCTTCGTCTTTTAAAATAATTCTCATTGTGACGTCAGTAGATGCTGTTTTTTCTGACTTGTAGTCTTGAATTAACTTTTCAAGTTCCTTCTTGATTTGACGATTTTCAACATGACGTAGGTCTAGTTCTTCTTGAAGATTTTCAGCAGATATTTGCATAAGCTGTGCATGATTCTCATATTTGTTGAATTTAACTCCTTCTTTAGTAAAACTTATCGATGCTTGTTCCAAAAGATCTGATCCAATAACTGCTTCGAATTTTAATTTATCAGTCGGTACAACATGCCAAGTTAACGAGTAATTTTCATCATCTATTTTGAACTTATGTTCAAAGGAACCGATAGTTGTCACTTGTGCTTCACCAATACCTGTGAGAAGCATCTTGTTCTTCGATAACTTTGTTGGATTCATTATTCTTCTGCTCGTATTTTCTCGAAGCAAACTTACGGTACTACCACTGTCTATGAGCGCCGTGATTTTCACCTTTCCAAAAAATATGTCTTTAGTACGTAAACCTTCCTTAACGATGAGTGTGCAAGTTTCTTTTGGAGGTTCTTTGAATTTCTGCGATTTTGAATAGTTCGTCTGAGCATACTTGTAGCATTGTGATTTGAGTGTTTCTCGTAATTTTTGTTGTAATACCCTTTCTGCGCGCTGTCTTGATATTTTTGAACAGATTCGTACTTGGTAACAGGGGCTTCGTAATGTTTGTTGTAATTCGTTGACGCTGGAAACTTCTCATGTTTCCTGTTATACTCTAATTTTCCTGGTGCTTCATACCTGCGATTCTTTTCTGTGAATTTGTATTCTTGTTTCTTCACAAATGGACTGCTAGATTTTTGTTTCAGAGTCCTTTTAAAGTCTTCAAATTCTTCTAGTTTTTCTGCTAATTGAACAGGGGAGTTCATATTTGCCCATTCATCAAGATAATATTCTTTAAATTCAAAAGGAGTTTTTCGTTTGAGTTGATCTGTTATGATTAGATCTGATAACTTGTTGAAAGTATATATCTTCAATCCATCTATCCATCCGTTGAAGTAAGTGTTTAACTCATGGTAAAAATCAATCCATGTTCTTTTTCAGGTGCTTTTTGGCGAGTGACAAATAGTTGTCGAAACTTTTCTGAAGTTAGTTTAAAGCGTTTCAGCAGTAAATCTTTAACGTGTTCGTAAGAGTTGGCTTTATCGTCAGGCTCTCTCGCTATGATGTGAGATACTTCCGTCGGTAACAAGCCTAACAGATGAGAAACCCAGTTTTCTTGATCAATATTTAATCTCTGCGCTTGACGTTCAAATAATTTTAGATAAAGAGTGATGTCTTCTTTCAAATCAAAAAGATGTATAAACTTTGAAATTTCTTTGACGAGAAATTTAGTATCACTTTCTTTGGATGTATCAGCGCTTAACTTGGATTGTTTTTGGATTCTTAACTTTTCCAACTCAAATTCATATTTGCGTTTTTGCTCATCTAACCTCAATTGTTCGAAGCGTAATTTTTTTCTTCTCGTTCTTCAATGCGTAATTTTTTTTTCTTTTTGCTCTTCAATGCGTAAATTTTCTTCTCTGGCTTTGCGATCCTCAACAATCGTTGAATGTATGTTTTTTGGTCAGTTCTTCGTCATAATTTTCACTACTAATAATTAGATCTTTGAGTGTGGCGATAGTCATCGATTTATCGAATTTTAAATTTAATTCCGTGGCTAAGACAAATAAATCTTCGCGTCGACCTTTGCCAAGATACGCCATTTTAAAATTTAAATTTGAGTTTAGATAGTAATCAAAGGAATAAACAAAATTGTCACGCGTTCAAACAAAAACAATGATGTTGCTATTGGCAATTCTCGTTTGCATTTACAAAATTCTCAAGTTAAAAATGATATTGCATCAAAATACACTAAATATACATTGAAATATTCAAATTCTATTCATTTAGAAATATTTTAAACCAGTAGCGTGTAAAGACAACAGTGTGAGCTAAAATACGTAATGCTTAATTTAAATTATTGTAGTCAAATTATTAATTTCAACTAAAAACAAAACCTTTTTTTTTTAAACCATTTCGTATATCAGTTCTCATTTCGTTATAATAAATGCAAAAAGAATTTGAAAGAAAAAATAAATTAATATAAATCTTGTTTAGGAACTGTGATTAAATTTGTTGTGATATGAAGATTTAATCATTTAAAGTTCTTTGCTGAAAAAAACAAATAATTAGAAGTTAGTTACTTAAGAAAAATCTCATATATATTTTTTATTACACCAATAAAAATAAAATCTTTTAGCATCTCTTCAGAACATTCTAAGGATAAACACATGTTTCAATAGAAAGCATAATAATTCTGTCAAAATGAACTCTAAATACTTATATATTGAATGATATTATGCATCATTTAAAATAAGATTATACATGATCTTTCATCAATTCTAAAAAACATAGCATATTTCTTTCAAAATATATTTCTCGAATACTCATAAAACTAAATTAATTGCCAAACTGCTGCAAGAGAAATGTTACTCTATATGAGTCATCGAAATTACGATCGCATCCAAATTACAAAATGTTTAGGAATGTAAGACATTAATCTCTTAGTTCAAGGTCGATGACGTAACCCAAAAAATGAAAACTTTTCGTACACGCATAAAATTAATTCAATGCGATTCGTTAATAAATGAGATACAAATAAAACTTGAATATTACGTACGACTTTCTTAATATTTTAAAAGATATACTTGTAGAAAATTTTAATTGATATGATTTCTATACACAAATAGAAAATAGTATTTCAGAAAAAAACAGACATGATATTTAAAAATATAAATTACTTCATGAAATCGACTACAACAATTTTTTTCATAATCAAATTACGGTGACTCACGTATTCTTTTAGATTTTTTTCCTTTTGAAGAACAATATAAAAAGTACCTGATACAGTTGACGACGTGTGATTAATTACTTGAGAACAAACTTCAAAGGCTCCTGGATGTGTTCACTGGACTTGTGAAACTCTTGTAGTTGTTGTACACGGCAGAAAATAACTTCTCGTTTTATTCACCTAAATGTTAGTATGTTATGAGAGGCAATCCGCATTTTCGATTCAGTCCGCTTGTAAATTAGGCTTGCAGCCAAAAATGGGTTGTTGTTTTTTTTTAAAGAAGAGAGTTAGAAGGTTATCAACTTATTATTTAGAGAAGATTTTCGAAATCAAATCCCGGCCGAGCCCCCAATTATTTCTGTGGGAGTCCGAATAAATCTTCGAATAAAAATCAGACTCTTCAGAAGGCGGGATTTTAGATTGGCGAGGTGGTTTGTCTAGGGGTAAGTATTTAAGGGTGAGTGATGAATTATTAATTGAATCTAAGTCATTTAAACACAAATACTTCATTTAAGTAAAAGAGAATTTATTTAAAGTTAAAGGGAAATATTTACAAAAGGGGATATTTACAAAGAGAAAGAAATGCAGGAATTAGGTTAATTAAAAGTTGAGTTATACCTTTAGAAGACGGGGAAATAAACCTTTTCTCATTCTTGGATGTTAGGACTGGTGGTGCGCGCAGGGCGCGAAAATGCGGTAAAGACGCGACGTGTTGAACAAGCAGTGGTTAGTAGGCCTCTGCCGAAAAATTAGTCAAGCCGGAGCTACGAAAGCTCACTAGATGGCGCTGCTTCGGAATGCAGTAATAAATAAAATTGAGATTTATGGTCCTCTGAAAAGGATATGACTCAACCTTTTAACAAATGTTTCAAAGGGAAAATCCTATATATATATATATATATATATATATATATATATATATATATAAAGATTTCAAAAAATCATTTAAATATGATTTCGTTTATGAAATAAAGACAATGAAATTTAAAACAAAAATAACGAACACTTAACAAAAATAGTAAAAATATTTTTTTTCAATGTTATCTTTTTTTTTTTCATTTAGAATTTTTAAAAAAATATATTTATCAGAAACTAGTTAAACTTTTTTATACGTTACCACAGAAACATAAATTATTGTACTACCTTGAAGGGTATTTAGAGATTTGTTAATAAATCTTTAAGAGTTTCCACTTTTTACTTCTACTTGAGATGATATTTGATACAATTAAAGTTTCTTAAATTTAGACTGTACTCATATAATATAGTGAATTTTGTGTAGTATAATATAATATGTTTAAAAAATGAGTATTGATTTGACAACAGTTTTAAATTAACTTAATTTTGCTTGTTTATTTCAACTAGTGCTTTGTCATTGGCCGACGCATTCTAATACAGGCTTTTGTTAAACGCTAAGAATAATAAAAATGAGAATTTTTTTTCTATGAAAAAAGAATTATATACATATAGATTACTCATATAATGATAAAATATTTGTTTTATTGTCTTCTTAAATGTGTTAGCCATCATTTTTGATAATATATATGAATTCGACATTGGATAATTTTATAAAATAAAATAGTTGTGAATATATCTTTTGGCGATGCAATTTCATGTTTTCTTAAAAACCGTTTGAATATTTGTTTAGTAATATATTATGATAATAAATTCATAAAAAAATCGCTTGGAGGTAATATGCTTCATAAGAAATTGACTCTGCGGAGAACGTGAAACTTCAAAAAATATTCTTCGAAAGGAGTGGGCAACAAGAAAGATAAAAATAATTAAACATCTTGAAAAATTTCAAGGCATATATATAGATCTAGATGAACGCAGTAGTTTATTGGTTATGGACACAAACTTGTGGTTAGAGTGTCGCGGGTTCAAGTCTTGGTACCACTGAAGATACACCGTGTAGAGAGGGATGATGCACGTTAAATATATTGAGGCTCAAATTCCTTCACCGTTGGTGAGGTGTGGTAGTTTGGAGAGGCAGGTAAGGCGTCGTCATCGTCATTTGACCATAGTTCAAAATTAAGAGGTCCGTTGACAAAAGCCCTCGAGTATCTGAATAGGGCGACGTTAATATTGATACATTCACCTTCAGCCCTCGTATTATTTTATAGAACGACGTTAATAGTGATTCATTCATTCACCTTTAGCCCTCGTATTATTTTATAGAGCGACGTTAATATAACTCTCTCATTCATAACCTCTGCATAAACGTGAAGCGGATGGTGGATGAAAGAAAACTCGACATTTTCAAAAAAGCATCACTCCGATTTGAATTTGAAAAAAAGTCCCTTGAGTTGACAAAAATAAACTTTTTTTCGAAGCATCGCGGGAAACGCGTGCGCGCGAATTAATATTTAGAATTGCAAAGAATTATGTATATGTATAAAATATTGCTCATATGTTATCTAATACTTCTTTATTCTAATCATAGAATTTTTTTTCTAGGTCATTTTGAAGAGAGGGACGTTAGGGAACGTGTTTATTATTTGAAAGGTAAGTTTTTTCTTTTCCTTATCATTTTTAGGTGTACAGCAAAAACAAAACAGCGAAAATAAAAAGATAAATTATTCTTTTTACTGAGAAAAATTTAAATCGTCCACGAAACATAATTATTGCATTATATATAAATACTATGTGTGAAAAATGAATCTCTCTCTTTTAAGGTAAAATATTCTAAATTTGTATCAGTTTCAAAAGTAAAAAAACGTAACATATACATAAATATGTAAGTATACTGTGCATTGTGAAATTAGGGATTGTGCAATATCGGACCATAAGTTCAATATCGGTGTGTGTGTGTAATCAGTATTTCTTAAATCTTAATACCGGGATAACGGTTTTAATACCGGTAGTAGAAATTTTACAAAAAGAAAGAAAACACACAGACATTTCTTTGTTTTATTTGCCAGTTTTACTAGAGAATGTAAATATCATACAAACCAATTTGTAACTTATAAATTATAACAGTATATAAAGAATCACAAAAAAATAAAGGAACATCTTACTTATTTAAATCACAAAAAGTGTAAATATGACTATTCAGTCTGTGGTACTATTACAAGTTTTTGAAATTTGATCGTAAAAAGCATATATAATGTATCAATTATACTATCATTAAGCCTGGAACGTAGTTTTGTGCAAAAATTACCATCTACGCTAGTTGGAGGTACTGTTATCAAAGCGCGATATACTTTTTCCATGTATTTACCGCTTGATTCCTCATTTAGGGTTGGTGGTTTTGGATATAGCTGATTTCTGCATTGTGTTTTGGTTTGTTGAAATTTTTTTAGCTGTCGCTAATTCTAATTTTTGTTCAAGGGACAATTTATTTTCATTGTCAACTTAGTGTCATCATCATCTGTACCGATAACTGTACTGAATTCTTCTAAATGTGGATAGGTTTGTGTGTAAAAAATTTTAACAAAAAGTTCTATACACTGGATCAAATTTAAATTGTAGGGAACGTTTAAATACTTTAACAATTTTTCGAACTTTACTATGATGAACTTGAGGAGTTAATATTTCATCCTCATAAGCAATATATCTTCTTCAACAATTACATTGTCATTATCTTCATTGTCCGTATCCCTCTCACTCTCTTCAAAGTCAGTATCCGGAATTTTTATATCCACAGTGTTTGAATTCTTCTGTGTTCTTTATTTTTTTTCTATAGTACATCAATTACTCCTAATTAAATTTCATGAGCATAGCACAATTGCTGATTTTTGCACCAATCAACTTTCCAACTTTTTTCATAACTATTGTTCCATCAGTCGTTATGGATACAATATGTGTTCAGGGATAATCCATGTTTTACTAATTTAGATTTAAGCACTTCCACACATTTTTCGGTTGGTATACATTCCGAGACATGTGTAAGTCCTATATTCCAAAATTTTTTCTCTAAATGAATATTTATATTTAAATAGCGTCTATTTGTTACACTCGTCCACTCATCAAATGTAAGACTAAATTTTTCACCATTTATATTTAATTGTATTGGTTCTTGTTTCAAAGAATTACGAACACCGTTACTGTAGTTTATAACACAGTTCTTCTTATACTGTTAATCAATGTTGGGAAATTTTTAAAACCTCTGGCGGATAGGGATTTTCTTAATTCAGTAGAAGTACAAGACATCTAATGCTGTTATTTTATTTATAATTTCATCCATCTTTTTTTTTCAAAATAATCTAAAATTCCTGATGGCTTGGGCTTAAAAATTGTGCTTAAATTTGTATCTGCATCGCAATTAGATTCTGTCCTCCAAACAAAATTGCATCATGCCTTATTTTCAAATGTGTATGGAGTCCGCTTGCACTTCTTCCATTCACTTTAATAACTCTTGAACATTTTTTACACTGTTCCACCATATTTTTTTCATAATATAAATAATGAAACCAAATCGAAGTATTATCAACTGATTTTTGATATTCTTTAAAGTTATTACTATTAATTATTATGGATTATTGTTTTTTGAGTATATATATATAATGAATCTGAAAAATATTTTGAGCCCTAAAGTATGATATAAGTCGCTCAGAAGCCAATGCGGTTAAGTCCATTTTTTGATAGGATTCCAAGGATTTACTCGTAGCTTTCTTTTTTCTGTGACCTAGAAAAAAGGAAGCAACGAGTAAATCATTTAATAACTAAGAAGAATATTATTTATTTTATCAAAATTTACAAGAATCGGAAAATATCAAAAAATGAACTTAACCGCATTGGCTTCTGAGCGACCCATAAGCAAATACAATGTGAATAACAAACTCACCAACTTCAGAAATATCGAAATATTAATTGTTTTCATCACAACTACAACTTGTTTTCACAGATACGAATATCAGATTACAAATACTACGCGTGGTCAGTATCGCACTGAGCTGTAATAGGATAATTGTGGTCCACCTCCTTGGATGATTCCCCTATTTTATCACTTATCCTGATTGTACGATGCAATTTTATACTCACAATCGAATTAATTTTGCCGGTTGGGGAGACATAAAAACAAAAACGCATACTTTTTTACTATGATGGCGATACCTGAACATATAATGGAGACCATTTAAAAAATTTCCTGGTAGATAACGAAAAAACGGTATTTTAACATGAGCAATTCCTATATTACAAAATTGCACAAATGGCTCAAAATACCTGTATTCGATAAACCGGTATTGCAATTCCTAACTGAAATCTCTTAGTTTAACTTGATTGCGTACTAACATTACCCTTCAAAGAAACACAGTGGCAGTGGTAGCCAAGTGGTCATGGTCACGAATTTATGGCCGGAGTATCGTGTCGAGAGCTGGAAATCTAGAGTCACTGAAGACATACTGTGTCGAGTAGCTGATGTACGTTAAATCTGTCGCGGCTCAAAGACTTACCATTGGTGTGGTGGGGAAGTTTGGAGAGGTATATGCAAGCTACGTTGTCCTCGTCACTTGACCATGATTCAAAGTGGACTCTATTCGTCTGACGTCATAATTACATGATGGTACGTTAAAGAAATAGCCACGCATTTGATTCGACTGAGTATTTAAGTGGTATTTTCGGATTTGCATCTCTACAAAATGAAATCCTTTGTTTCCTTTAACCTAAAAATACAATGCAGTTTTTATTTTTATGCATTACTGATAGCTTTATAAATTTTTTTTTTAAATTTCACAATATATATATAGAATCCATAAATTTTCGATTACGTTCACCAAAAAAATCTACATCGCCAATCCCTCCCCTCCCCCGTTCTACACTTTAACACTTAATTTTTAAGTAGAAAGGATTTTTTGTTCAATTGAACGATTCATAATTTTTTGAAACACAATGTAGATGGCAAACTAATTACTAAACCTAAAAGTATACAAAAACGAAAGACACGAGGTCAAAGAACAGAAGTATAAACTAAGCTTAAATAAAATACCGTAAACTAAAACTATGTATATATTTAATATCTATACGAAAAACAAAAGACTAGTAAATATTGTAAGATCGTCTTGTAGTTGAATTAATCAGCTCTAATTAACCGGATTTACCGTTTTTATTATTTCCTTCAAAACACATCACTATATTAATATTTTCATTTACAATTAAAAGTCACATCGGGAACTACAGGCAGCTTCGTCCATTTTACGTTCGAGACTCCTCTTTTTCTCTCCTTCCCGCTCAAAGGCCAAAACAGTTCACAGCAGCGCCTTCTTTCTAGTCTATCGTGTGCTATGTGTCAAGCCTCCTAGTGTACTATGTGCCACGCCGTTACAGTCTAATTATTTCCTCCCATCCTGGAGAAAACTTTTCACGATAGTTGAGTGGAAAGTTTTACTGTGATACCTGAAAAATAGTTGACATAGGATCAGTTTATGCAGCAGTAGAGAGAGTTAAGAATTATTTCTTGAAATCCTTTTCTTTTAAACGGAGCTAAAAAATATTTTAAAAAAATAACGTGTAAGTACCTGTTCTATCCGAAATTAGTACCTTATTTTAAGGAAGGCATTAAACTTATCCCTACTAATCTATGTGAACTTTAACATATACAAAATATCATTTGGTGAAATACTGCTACCAAATGCAAACTTTAAAATACAAATACAAATATTAATTATCAAAAAATTAACATACAAATATCAAAAAAAAATTTTAAATATTAATACCAAAATTGAAAATAAAAAATTCCAAATATCAAAATGCAAATACAAAAGTTTAAAATACTAATACCAAATATCAAATTTTAAAATACCAATACAAAATATAAAAGTTTAAAATACAAATACAAAATATCAAAAAAAACTTAAATACTAATATCAAATATTAATACTAATATACAAATACCAATCATTCTAGACAAAAAAAAATAATAATACAAAGAAAATTCTTATTTTTCCATCAATTCTCATTACAAGTGTGTGTTTTTTTCAAGTTTTAAGGGATACGGCTTAAACTATCAGCATTCTGATTCTGTTTTCCTTTCCGATAAGCAATCTCATAATTAAATGCTTGCAAAATTAAGGACCACCTTAAGAGTCTTGGATTAGTCCCAGTATTTTTCTCTAACCAGACCAAGGGATTATGGTCAGTTTGTATGACAAATTTTTGGTGTCCATCAAGATAACATTTCAACTTTTGCACTGCAAAAATAATGGCTGCACATTCTTTTTCCGTAGTGCTATATTTTTGTTCTGCAAGCGACAGCTTTTTGCTCAGGAACATGATGGGATGTTCTTCGTTTTCACATACTTGCGACAACACAACGCCTATTCCAAGATTGGATGCATCACACTGAATGATGAAGGGTTTTTTTTTGTGAAATCAGGGCTGTATAAAACTGGATTTTTAAGATAGTCTTGTCTTGAGCTCCTCGAATGCATTCTGGCAAGAACTGTTCCAGTCAACGGTTGATTTTCGATTTCGGCCCTTAAGTAAATCTGTCAGTGGAGCTGCGATTACTGAAAAAAAAAATCGGGAATATATCTTCTATAATAGCCAGATAATCCTATAAAAGCTCTAGCTTGCGTCTTGTTAGTGGGGATTGAGAAATCTTTGATGACCTGAACCTTTAATTCTCCAGGTGTTCTTAAGCCTTGGCCTACCAAATGTCCAAGATATTTAACGTATGCTTGAGCAAATTGACATTTCGATGGCTTGATATGTAATTTAGCGGAGCGTAGGCGATCAAATACATCTTTTATATGTTTTAGGTGATCATCCCAGGCTAGTGAAAAGATAGCTATATCATCTAGGTAGGGAACCGCAAAGTCTTCACAATTTCTTAATAAGTTAGCCATAAGTCGACTGAAGTGATAGGGCGCATTTTTCAGACCGAAAGGTAACCTCAATGGTTTAAAAGTTCCAAATGTTGTCACAAACGATGCGTACCTTTGCGCTCGGGGACTCAGGGGTATTTGCCAATACCCTCGAGTAAGATCCAAGATAGAGATATATTTAGCTGCCGATACCTTTTCTAAAAGTTCCTCGATATTAGGCAATGGAAAGAATTGTGTCCGAGTTACTTTATTCAACTTTCTGTAATCGATACAGGGCCTTGCTTCCTTTCCCTGAGCTTCAACAAGTATTAATGGAGATGTAAAATCAGATTCTCCTGGCTCTATTATTTTCAGTTCTAACATCTTATTAACTTCTGATTTGAGAATTTCAATTTGTCGAGGAGACATACGATAAGGCTTAGCAACAATTGCTCGTTCATATTCTAATTCAATATCATGTTCAGCTAAATCGGTACATCCAGGAATATTCAAAAAAAGATTACTATATTTATATAAAAGTTCTTTGAGCTGTCCTCCTTGAATTTGAGATAATTTTGAATTTAACTGCACCTCTCGCTGATGATTTTGGACCATCCCGACCTATCGTTTTCAAGTTCCAAACTAGGCAGGTCTTCTTCTTCGTCATGCGTTAAAGGATTAATGCACAATAAATTAATATTTTCCTCTCGTTGGTGATAAGGTTTTAGCATATTAACATGATAAACGTGGGTTTTATCCTTCTCTGGGAATTTGACCACATAATTTGTCTCAGAGAGTTGTTGCACTATTTCTCCAGGGCCAACCCACTGAACAGATAACTTGTTAGGCCTGGATGGAGGTATGACCAAAACCAGTTCACCCAGTTGAAATTGACGCTTAACGGTCCGGCGATCATACCACTTCTGTTTTTGTTTGGCATCTTCCATGTGTAGGATTGCCAATTCCTGACATCTTTTCATTCTATTAATGAGTTCAAATACATAATCCACAACACTGCTTTCTACATGCTCTTCTTCTGTCAGTTTCTCGTACAATAACATCACAGGAGTCCTTAGATTTTTCCGTGAACTAGTTCAGCTGGTGAAAACCCAGTACTATCGTGTATAACAGTCCTTAGGGCAAAGAGGGCTTGAGGCAGATGTGATACGTTGTGGTAAAATGTATAATATTGTTTCAGTTTTCCCCAACAGAGAGACGTATTTTACGGACAGCACTTTTATTCAATATAAACATGTAAATTTTAAAATTAAAGTACCCACGTGGGTAATGTTTCAAAATGGCCTCCGACCTAACGCGCCGGTGCCGAGAGACTCTCTCTTATAAAAAACATTTTACCGGAGGGGAGCACAGTGCGCCTCCTGGTGAAGGGAGGAAACACTACACCCCCACACAAGATTGATGTGTCACACATGATACTCAATCTGATCATAAAGCATAAAATAATATACATTCATATAATACACTAAAATACAAGTAATTAGCATTACCTCACACTTTAAAAAAATATGAAAAATAAGTATACATAACAAATTACACAAAACTAAATTAAGAATACAATTTTGATATGATTAATTATACCATAATAATAAAAAAATTTAAATTTAAGGAATTCACATAATAAACATTAATAAAAAAAAAACTGTTACTCGAAAAGAAACACTAGCATTTTTAAATGTAAATAGACACACAAATAATATAATGAGATACACAAAATAAGATAAAGAAAATAATTATTCACTAAATCCAAAATTTTTTTTAAAATTGAAAAGCACATTTGTTACACTAATCGTGAGAGTGCATCAGCATGAGGCATTTTCACACCAGGACAATGTTTGATTGTCACATTGAACTTTTGTAGAGCAAAAGCCCATCGTTGTAGCCTCGCAGATTGTGGTGCACTTTTTGTTAAGTAGGGTAAAGGGTTATGATCAGTATAAAATTCAATTTCAGTCCCAAATACCCATACTTCAAACTTTTTTAAGCTCCACACAATCGCAAATGCCTCTCGTTCAATAGTTGACCATGACTGTTGGGTCTTACTTAATTTTTGACTTGCATAAGCAATTGGGTAACACTTATCACCACATTTTTGTGACAGGCAAGCAGCTATGCCAATTTGCGATGCATCTGAATGAATGGTATACGGTTTATCAGGAACTGGAGAATACAGCGAAGGTGCTTCCACTAAAGCCTTTTTTAGAAGATGAAATGAGGAATCATGTTTCTCAGTCCATGGGATGGAATCAGGTACTCTCTTTTTGGTGAGTTCCGTCAATGGATACACAAGTTCTGAATATTTAGGAATATACTCACGATAGTAATTACACAGTCCAAGTACACTACGAAGCTCCTTCTTCGTTTTAGGCACTGGTAAGTTGTTGATAACTGCAGTCTTTTCGGGATCTGGTTCGTGCTTACCAGAACCGATAATATGACCCAAATATTTAATTTGAGCTTTTCCAAAGGCACACTTTTGAGATTCACAGTGAAATTTAACTCTGAAAGTTTTCGTTAAAATAGTATCCAGATGAAGAAGATGTTCTTCCCAATTTTTGGAGAAGATTGCAATGTCGTCGATGTAGGCACGTGAAAATTCTCTGTAACACGATAATGCTTTGTTCATTTCACGCTGAAATGTGGCAGAGGCATTTTTCAAACCAAAACTCATCACCTTGAAACGGTACTGTTGCCGATGAGTCTTGAAAGATGTAAGATTTTTGCTGTCTTCAGCCATGGGTATAGCCCAATACCCCTTCAAGAGATCTAACGTTGTGATGATATTGGCTCTTCCAATAGAATGTATGAGCTCCACTGCATCTTCCATCGGAAAATCATCAGACACACTCTCCGAGTTCAGAGCTCTGAAGTCAACGCAAAGTCGTAGGGTACCATCTTTCTTGTTAACGCAAACAATTGGATAGGCTATTTCTGCGTCAGATTCTTCAATTAAATCAAGTCATACAAGCTCCTCTATCTATCAACTTTAATCTTCAAGGACTCTGGTATCATATATTTAATATATTATATATATAGGATATATATATATATATATATATATACGAACGGCTTTTTACGTTCAATGTTCGGCTTTAAGCGAATTCGATGAGTCCCTACTTTGGCTATTTTCACATCACTTGTGAATAGTGTTTGGTGTTTTAGAACAATCGCTAGCACTTGTTCCCTCTCACTCTCCTTCAGATGATTCAGATTGATTTCATGTAGAACTCTTTCAGATGTGGACCTCGATAAATTAGGAGTGGATGGATTTCTCCGAATTCGTGGTCATCTTCAAAAATGACCCCAACTGCAAGTGCACGAGGATGATACTTCCTGATTTTATTCACGTGAACATGTCTTACAGTTCCATCGGACAGTTTAACTTTATACGAATGGGGTGGATGGTGTTGAATTATCTCTCCAGGTCCAGTCCATCTCGCATAGATCTTATTACTAGAATCTGGTATCAGCAAAACAACTTGTTCTCCGATGCTAAAATTCTTCACAGATGACCTCTTGTTGAAGTAATCTCCATAAGCCTTTTGTTTCTGAGCAGCAGTTAAAGAGGCACTCTCAGCAGCCTTTTCCATATTTATCTTCATTTCCTGAAGGTAATCAGCAGCTGACTGGGAAATGTTCGTCGGAAGATGTATTTCGCCTGCCCAGGATGATTTAAGAATGGCTAACGGCCCTCGAGCTTCTCTGCCATACAGTAACCTAAATGGTGATACACCAGTGGTAGTGTTCGGTACTTCACGGTATGCAAACAACAGAAAAGGTAATTGTCGATCCCAGCTTCGTGGATCTTCACGAATAACGTGATGAATCATGTCCTTCAATACCTTATTCCATCTTTCAACTAGTCCGTTGCTGGCCGGGTAGCCAGGACAGGAAAACCTAGGACTAGATCCAATCCTTTTCGTAAATTCTTGGGTTAAAGCCGACTTGAAGTTTGTGCCTTGATCACTGGCAATTACACTCGGAATTCCAGTCCTCGAAAATATTTGTAATAGAGAGTCACATGCATTTTTGGCTGTTAGGGATCTAAGTGGTACTGCTTCAGGCCAACGTGTATGTTGATCCATCATACAAAGAACGTATTTATGCCCTCTACCAGATGGCGGTTGAATAGGTCCGATCACGTCTATGTTAACAATCTCAAAGGGAAGTTCAGGACGGACAATATGTGTAATGGGAGCTCTAACTCCAATTTTCTCAGGCTTCCGAAGCTGACACCTTTGCATGTCTGGACGAATTCAGCAATTTCGCCAGACATATTTGGCCAAAAGAAATTATATTTTATCCTCTCTTTTGTTTTCTTAACCCCCATATGACCTCCAAAAACTGACTCATGGGCTAGTTTCATTACCTTATCTATTCTGCAACGCGGTAAAACTAATTGCATAACTGGTTCATTTAGAATTTTATCCCTGTGATAAATTAATCCATCAATTAATAAAAAATTTCCTTTGTTTAATTTTAACTCTTCACGAACCGTTTTAAGAGAATCACAAGTATTCTGCTCATCTTTCATTTTAGTGTAATTCGAATTAAAATTTATATTATCTGAGTCACTCTCAACATAAAATATATCTTTCCCACACTCTGCTTCATTTTCATCATTTGAAAACGTAATAGAACTATCAGCCGATTCGGCAAAAATCTCATTTTCCTTTTTATTATTTTTGTCATTTATTGAACACAAAGACTCATATAAAGCAGGAGGTATTAAAGCATCAGCATTTAATTTATCTGTGATCGCTACCAAGCAATCCATTGGATGATTCAAAGAATTATTATCGAGAGCTATAGCGGTTTTAATTAGTTTTGATTCTACATTTTCTCCGAATGCAGAACTTAAAGTAATTTTTCGAATTCATCATTAGAACTATCTGGAAAGGTATCGGAATTGCATACAAAAATCTGGGTTCCGCTATCCAAAACACAATTTATTGCTTTCCCGTTAATATAAACAATTACATATTTCAAAGGCTCAAGGTCAACTTTCGGTTGTACATATTGCACTTGAGAAGTCTCTTTTTCTCATTTTTTAATTTAGAATACTTTCTATTACAATCTCGAGCTAAATGGTTTTCACCGCAAATGTAGCATTCTATTTTTTTATTTAACCTACACTTTGTTTTGAGTTAATAAATTTGTTTTCTTTCAAAAAAATTGAGATTTATTACCGTCTCGCGTTAGGAGGGATATATTTAAAATCCGTTGCGTGAGTCATTAATTCAAATAATCGTATCAATGCGCAATCAAAATGGTTTTACTACCAAATGTCTACTTTACACCCACTTTAAGATTAACTGAAAATCTGGAAAAACATGAAAAAGATGAAAGCACGGGCGCGGTCTTTTGGATATCCATGTAAACGATAAAAGGTACGTGTTTGGCATGATGCTGAGTTTCAAATGGGGCTTATAATATTCTCCTCAACATTCACTGCTGCACATTCCTGTTTATCTCACTGCGATGAGGATCTTCAAGACTTTGGGGAATTAACGAGACTCTCTCAAACAAACCCTGTAAATGCAGGGTGTCCACAGGCGTTCTTTGCTAGGCCCCCGAGTATGTCCCAAACATGCTCGATTATTCAGGTCAAGCACGCTCTTTACTGTATTGTTTAACGATATTCCTGAATATTCACTAACAAAAATTAACCTCTTTTGACACTGCCATACACCAACATTCAAAAACCTAACTACAATTTCTTTTGCTATAAACAAACACTTACTACACCTTCAAAACTTCTATGACAAATGGAAAAACATAAACGTAGAAAATCAATGGCCAGCGTAATTTTCGAAAAACATTGCCTACCATACCAATCGGCCATGTACAATAAAGGATCCCATGGTCTCGAAGGAAGCCAAATACCTTGGTACGTAATTTTTGATACACACCTTACTTCCAAACAACATATTACATACTTACGCGAACGGAGGATTATGTTTAAACTCTTCCCTCCATAATAGGCCGGAACTCACATTTAGACTGAATAGAAAACAAAGTGGCTTCATCTATACAGCCGTTATGCGCAGCCCATCTTAGCTTATGCAAGCCCACGGTTATGCCGCTAAAACCAATATAAATAAACGCCTACTACAGAGAGCTCCCTCAAAGCCGATTACGTACTCTGGCTGGAACATTCGTATGATCGTCAAAGCAAACCAGATATATGCGCAATGACGACAGCAAAGATCTTAAAATTAATAGTTTTAAAGCATATATTCAGAATAATGCAATTAACTTTCTATACTAATTTTGATTTGGCCGATAATGTCAATATTCAAAACTTAATTCCTTATACTCCAAATCAATTCCAAAGGCCAAGAACAACACTTCTGGCGACTCCAATAATCCCGTGACATTTTTAACGTTTGTGCAATTTAATATTGCCTATATTTGCTAAAATTAATCTTTTAATATTTATCGTTTTAAAATTCTATCTTTTAAAAAATATTTGTCATTTTAGTTACGGCAATAAAACAGACGTTTCTCAACACTGATTTTGCCCCTCCCCTAATTTTTCACAGCCCGATGGGCAGCCAATTTGCATATAAATTATCACTCTACCTGCATTTCAGTAGGCTTTAGCTCTCATGCCATGAAAAATTGAACAATCACCCATCCTGATCCTGTATACATCCCTGATTCCATCGACCAACCAATCATGTGCCACAAATTGTTTTAGAACTACTTTCGCCAAGTTAACATCACAGCTATTCAGATAAGGGATTGAGGACTTATTAGTCCAGACGCCCGTTAAGGGATAATTTCAATCGTTCAATCGTCATTCTGATTATGACATGCTCTATGTGTAAACTCCGAAAATGATTTTCCTTTACAAGCATAAAACATGTCACACTCTTTTCCCCATTTCAATTGGTTTGAACCAATTTTGCTCCTGTTTTATATTTATATGAACGGCAGTTTCATTATCTAATGTTTCATATAGTTTATCGCTAACAATTAACTCCTTTAAAGAATTAAAATCATTTACATTTCTCAAATTACAGTATTGATCCCAATTCGTTAACAAACGAGATGCCAACTGAACATGCGTTTCATTTGGCATTCGTTTCGCTTTTGAAAATTTTGCAAGCAAATTAAAGGTGTTGGCTCAAATTCTCTTAGAACTAAACTTTTAATTTATTATAGTCGCTTATTTCTTCATCTTTTACATAAACCAAAATATTTTCGGCCTTTTCTCCTAGCAAATTTAAAAGAATCTCTCCTTTAAATTCATCCGGCACATTTTTGGTTTTAAATGAACGTTCTAAAGAAGAGAAAAATAAATTCCACCCCTCTTGTTTTTTAGGAATCGGAAGAGTTAAAGTACGAACACTTAGAATAAAATTTTCTATCGAAGTTTGCTTTGTTTCGGGATTTGTACGCTGCAACTCATTGCTATCCCTTTGACTTTCCAATTTTGCCCTTTCTAAATTTATTTTTCCCAATTCTATTTCCAGTTTAACTTTTTCCAGATTTATTCTTTCAAACTCAAGCTGCAATTCTGCCGTTAAACGCGCTTGCTCTTCCTTCGATTTTCTGTCCGACGCGCTTGTTCTTCGTACGATATTCTGTTCGAAATAATTGAATCTAAATAGTCATCCATAAACTCTTTATTGTTTTTATATTTGTCGCTATTTAAAATTAAATTTTTTTAAATCTATCACTTTCATTTCTGTGGTTGTTTCCTCACCCAATTCATCCGCAACTAAAATTAATTCCTCCTTTCTAGCTCCCGAAACATGACTAGAATTATACTGAATGAATTAATTAACCCAGAAATTTTAGAAAAGAAAAGAAAACCTTGCTGAATTCGCTCAAAACGATACAAAAGGGTTGCCTACCTCGTGGTTCCTTTTGATGTCTTGACTCCCTCAGGCGTTCTAGATCCTGTCGTGATGCGCCAATGTGATACGTTGTGGTAAAATGTATAATATTGTTTCAGTTTTCCCCAACAGAGAGACGTATTTTACGGACAGCACTTTTATTCAATATAAACATGTAAATTATAAAATTAAAGTACCCACGCGGGTAATGTTTCAAAAAAATGGACTCTCTCTTATATAAAAACACATTCGACCTGAAGGGAGGAAACGCGCAATCATTGTGACACAGGACACGAAGATCCTCTTCAATGTTCTCATTCTTTTATATAAAAACACATTCTTGCACTCATGAATGACGTGGGAGTCTGCTTTGGGAACATTCGGCTGAAAATCTGTAACAATGCCAGTTGTTGAGCAAAAAGGTTTGCTACAGGAATGGCATCAGGATATCTTGGATATCTTGATGACATACATAACGCCGTAATTATATATTTATATAACTACTTTAACGGTGTCATTGGTGCACTCATGAAAGGTCCACTCTTGAACCCCATCGATGTTAATCATTTTTGTGAAAATTTGGCATCAGTTATTACGGGAACAATTTTTAGTGTGGCCGATGTTTCTTTTTATCTTACGGTTTACCCACCCTTTGACATTTGTCGCATGTCTTTACAAAGTCCTAAACATCACTAAAGCATTTAGGCCAATAAAATGTTTTGAATATGGCATCTTTCGTTTTAGTTACTCCTAGATGAGCTGCAGCCGCCTCGTGACCAATCGTCATCAAATTTTTTCTATACTTTTCGGGAAGAACCAAACATTTACGTTTAGTGCCATCCTTATCTCCTTTTTGGAAAAATAGTAAGTTATTTTCGACAATATAATGATTTTTCTTTGAAGACCCGCTTTTATATTCTTCAAACAGTGTTTTTAATTCAGCACTGTTCATTTGTTCCTTTGCAAAATCTTTATGAGATAATTTTTACAAGATTTGATTCAGAAATTTCAGGCTGAATTAAAAGCAAAATATCATCCAGTTTGTCCGGAGATTCTTTATTCTTTTTGTTACTTTCAGGAATAGTTTCTTCTGACATATTAAGATCTTGTTTACTCTCTTCAGTCAATTTCTTCTGCGAACGTGTTTCAACAGCGTTCACCATATACACTTGTATTTCTTTATTCTTCTTCACTTCTTCAAACAATGCAGCAGTCTTATTTCCCAAAAGATATTTTCCTTGATCTAATGAATCTCTTAAAACAGCAGCTTTCATAATCACATGACCAAACACACATTCCAACTGAACCTCAGCCATTGGAAGACACACTGCGATTTCCTCCAGAGTTCGAATCCACACAGTTTCATTTATAAACATGGAAGGCTTTACGTATTTTTACATATTAAATCGAGAGTTGCACCAGTATCTCGTAGTATAGGCATTTCAATTCCATTCACTGTTCCTAAACTTGTATATAGAGTCAATACATCAGTACCATTTCTAACAGTTTCATTAGACGCGACTGTTTCGTAATTCTTCTTTAGTTTATCACATTGTGGTCTGAGATGTGAATAAGACCCGCATTCATAACATCGAAGCTGTCTTCTCTTCTCAAAGTCTTTCTCGTGATTTTTTTCATGGATAGGTTCCTTTTTTATTTGAAATTTGGACTTAAAATCTTTAGGAGTTTCTTTAGGTCTGGCACCACTATAATTTACATCACCTTGGAATTTGTAACTATTTTTCTTAGGGATTTCTTTTCTGAAGGCTTTCATATTCGTCTAATTTCTCTGCAAGTTCATAGGGAGTTTTTAACTTGATCCAGTCATCAAGAAAATGCTCTATTACTTCAGCTGGAACACGGTACTTCAATTGTTCAGTTATTAATAGATCTTTCAGTTGCTCGAAAGTTTTAACCTGCAATTCAGCTATCCATTCTGTAAAATAACTATTCAGCTCATGAGCATAATTCCTCCAAGACTTCTCTGCTGATTTTTGATGTCTGTAAAAACATTGCTTCAACTTTTCGCTGTTCAACCTGTACCTCTTCAATATAAGATCATAATTATTTGCCCTTTCGGTAGGTTCTCTAGCTAGCATATTAGAGAGTTCTGCTGGTAAAACCGCCAACAAGTAGGCCACCCAATCCTTCTTTGGTACTTGAGCTAATTCTGCCTTCCTTTCAAAATTAATCAAATATAAACTAATCTCATCATGTTTTTCATCAAATTTAGTTGTGATTTGTGTCAATTGAATCTTAGAGATCCAATTTCAACTCTTCTTCCAGATTCATTATTTAATGGTTGATTCTGCTGCGATAATTCTAATTTTCTCAATTCTAATTCGTGTTGTCTGGCCTCTCGAGCCATTCGCTCTTCCCTTTCTTCTTGTTCACTTCTTTCTCATTCTTTCCTATCACTAATGACTCTGTCGAGAATTATCTTCACTTCCTCTTCAACATAAGATTCGCTATTTAGAATCAATTTTTTTATATCTATCACCTTGCTGAACTGATCTACTTCAACCCCCATTTCCTCACATACTGACAAAAGATCAGGTTTATTACCTTTAGCTAAATATGCCATGATTTAGGGACTAACAAGGTCAGAATGCTTTCCAAAAAGAAAATTAAAATAAGACGAGTAAGAAACTTATTTTTCGATACATTATTTAACTAAAAGTAGTTATCGATTTTGCACTGTACCAAAATATGCACAAATATACACTTAAATTATAACGAATACATACACATTCATCACTTTCGAATTCTATTTTTCAAAAGTTTCAAGTGATTAAAATATTTACGTAACTACAATACCAGAATAATCAAACAAGCACAAAAATAAAAAAAAACTTTTCAATGCAAAACAATAACATACACCTTAAGTCCAAATTATCTCTTCATAAAGTCTGTTCAAAATTTAATTTGTCACTCATTAATTGTCATTTATTTTCAATTTAAAACAAACAAATGCGAGCAAATATGTTAAAAAAATTCTATCTATAGAAATTCTACAACTTCACCCTTAACTCGAAAATAATAATAGATGTTTATATTTGTAAAAACAAACACATTTTTTATTAAAAATGTTTCAATGTAATGACCACTTTTAAATGAAAGAACACCATTCAAATAAAATCTACAGATTTACTTTTTTTTTCAGAAAAACCAAACACTTCTATTCGCAACAAAAAAAAATATTATAAGACAATAATGAGAGTAAAATAATTCCGCTGGTATTCTGAATCCACAGAAACAAAAATTTTACTGAACAACTTATAAAAAACAAATTCTGATATGATTCGAATAGCTACATAATTTATGCATTTAACCTTGAGAACTTCTGAAACGTAATGAGTCAGCTTTTTTTTCTCTCAGTAAAAGAGAAGAGTCATAAATATTTCGTTGACTCAGCAAAATCAAAAATATTTTTTAAATATACACTTTATACATATATTTTTTTCACTGCACCTTCAAATCGTGCTATAATCACAATTTTCATAAGTTATTCATCATTCACTCTTCACAAATTCTTAATATTGTGTTTACAATACAGATTTTTTTTAAACACCGTTGAGAGAATCTTTTAATTTATATCTCATACATAGAAACACAGTTTTAAATCAGAATACACTAACTAAAACTAAAAAAAGAACAATTTTATGTACTCAATTCAACCACAGACAAAATAAATTTTCTTCCTTTATATAGGATAGATTTTTGTTTTTATTTAAAAACAAATCATAAATTAACGAGAATAGCAGGGATAAGTAAAAGGCTTTAAAATAATCAAAATCCAGCATTTAATACAAAAAGTGAATTAAGAATGATTGCTGTATTTAATTTGTACCCATATTTTAATACAAAAATTGAGGTCAAATTTAAAATACGCCCGAAGGTACTTTCAGATAGAAAAAGTACTTACCCCAACTATTTCTTTTGTTGTTAAAGACACTGTTTTTAGTTTCATGCCATCGCTGTCACCAATCTGTAAGATCGTCTTGTAGTTGAATTAATCAGCTCTAATTAACCGGATTTACCGTTTTTATTATTTTCTTCAAAACACATCACTATATTAATATTTTCATTTACAATTAAAAGTCACATCGGGAACTACAGGCAGCTTCGTCCATTTTACGTTCGAGACTCCTCTTCTTCTCTCCTTCCCGCTCAAAGGCCAAAACAGTTCACAGCAGCACCCTCTTTCTAGTCTATCGTGTGCTATGTGTCAAGCCTCCTAGTGTACTATGTGCCACGCTGTTACAATATGTTAAAATATTAAGAGTACTAAAAAACTTTAAAGAATATAAAATTTGAATGTAAGCAAAACCCACGGTTAGCACACAACCATAAAAGTAATGCGATTAGCTGTCATTGTTTACTTGATAATCACGTGATGATCGGCAAACGATCACAGCGCCCTCTGGTGATGAATCGACCCCATTAAAGGTCCGTCGTCAGTACCACTCGTGTTGCTATACAGTGCGCCGTAAATTTAAATCAAATAGAATCAAAGCAATGCGAAGGCTTTTGGTGATGAACCACTAATTCTGACCCATGGTGTAACGTTTGAGAAAATCAATGGTAGCGGGAAAGTTATATAGAAAATTAAATATTTAGTTTATTTACGTCACAGCTATTAATTACAGTTTTTTTCATTTACGTTGAAGTTGTTCATAATATTGAGTATTTCCTTAGTGTTCAGAATATGTTATTTGTGAGGGAGGAGGCAACACAACCGAAATTTTCGATGTGTAAAGGGGCTTTATCATGCGTCTTCTAACTAATCCTCTTGGGGAATCTTTGGGGCCAGAATGGCATTTCAATCCAACCTTCTCATGAAGAAAATGCGATATGCAAATTAGTGGATAGATATATAAGGTAGCTTTAGCATTCGCGAGTTAGTCATATAGGAGATATATAGGAGTCATATAAAAGTCAGCTAGAAGCCGGAAAGTTGAATAGAAACTGGATCAAGTCGGATAATAATATATATAGTAGATTAATATTAAAAGAATAGAATACAAGAGGAGGACACATTAAGCTTGGTTGCAGATCGCCGTGTGATATCGGTAAGAGATTGATCATTAAAGTTTAATTATATAACGGACCCTAGCTTGTTAAGGAATCGGCTATAAATAAAGTTCGGTGGTTAATTTATCATAAAGATATATAGTGAGTAGGATTTCAGGCACTATTTTAACTTAGTAGTGATAATTACATGGTATCATTCCTGATCTGATTCTTCTAGTAAGACTTGTGTTGTATTGATTGATATAAATTCAAACAATAATAAATTAGATTTATTATGGAGATTTCGAGTGGTCAATCATTTATTCCTACAAATCTAGGTCGCGTGGAGGAAGAGATGATACCCCAGACCGGGGGAGTCCTCACCCCCACTCCATGGTCTTGGGGATTTCCTTCTGACACCGCGAATCACACTCGGAGTTTCCGGCTCGCAGGTGTCCAGCCATTTGGTTTCCTCACGGGGTGATGGCGATGTCAGATGACAAGACCCCGCAATATTTAGGGGTACACGTGCGCATAGAAACACTGTTATCACAAAAAGAAGCCAGTTTTTCAGTTGTGTGACGCGAAAACGTCACAATGGTCAAATGACGAACACACTTTTGCTGGAACCCTAATCTCCAAAATTCCACACTATGCTGTTGCGAGGACCTTGAATCTCAGCGGATTAAACCAGCATCGGCACCTTTACATGGAGGATCCTTAATGACACCTAGACTCAGAAACAAAAGTAACATCGGTAACGAGATCTTTGAAAACTCTTGAAATAAGCTTATAAAGATAAATATTATATAGGGAATATATATATATATATATATATATATATAAAACTTCAAAATTATAGAAATACACACATAACTATATACTTGTGATCGTGTTTTGTGAAAGGAGATACCAAAGAATGCAATTAAGTATTCAAAATAGAATTATAGGACGGTAGAAAATTAAGGATGTTCTCCTGATCATTATTTGTTTTTTTTTATCTCGTTAGTTAATTCTCATTAATTCTTATCTGCAGTTTTCCAATTTTCGATGAAAAATCAAGCAGAATATTTACTTTTTATTTTGAAAATCAACAATTTTAAGCATTAAAAAACAATTCGACTAGCTTTTACGTTTTTAAAACCTGCAATTCACTCATTCATTCATTTTAATTTTGAGTAAGGAAGTATATTAATTCAAGAAATTGAATTACATCACTGTATTTGAATTTGCGACAAGAGATTACGTAGATAGTGTAGTTTAAGTTCACTCGATCGGAACTATCGCTGGACAGAAAGATATACAAAGAAATATTGGCAGCAAATTGTTTTTATTTGATTAGCGGTTATATGATAGAATAGGTTCTCTCTACTTTGTTTATTAAACATCGTAGAGAGATAAGATTTGCAAGATAAGCTATACGCAAGCAGGAATTTATGATTGTTTACTCAACGAATACAAGTAATGAAACCTACTATGTAGATGTAAGTAATGAAGTAGTAATGAAGCTACTATGCCGCACTATGAATTAACTTAAATGCTTCGTAAAATCTCTGATTTTTTAAAAAAATTTCTGTAGGGCAACATGTGGACTTTGTAATTCCAATGAGTGGAATAATAAGGGAATAATATTTCCAACGAGTGGTACTTCTCTCTCGTAACTCGTAACACTTACAGTTCTTCCTCAGATGGTTCGATAGTTTTTGTAAAGGATATCTCCAGAAGTAATGGATAAATGTCGGAGTCAATATTTGGTGCGTACTTAGGTAGATATAATTCAAAAAGCATAAACAGGATCATGTGTGTAACTTATCAGGGTGTACTTAGGTTGATATAAAGATATGTGTGCGTGTGTGAGAGAGAGAGAGAGAGAGTAAAAAAAGAGTATGTATGTTAAAAGAGTGTATATAGCTTTCTTAATGGGAATTCATGTTGAAAATAAAACCGATTGTGAGTCCATTACCAATGGAGGACACAGTGCCTGGGGTTTTAATAACGTTTTCAAGTCCTGGAAGATTCTGGAAGAAGGTAGGAAAGTTCTAGGAGAATAGGGGATGGACATAAACCTACCCAAGCATCCTAAATATACTTTTTAGGTTTAAGGTATGGTGATGTGGCTGAACAATCAATCGGGCGAATAGTCTCACTTTCCTGAAATTTGTCCGGCCCAATGAGCCTAATGTGGTTGAGATTAGTCATCCATATAAATGATGTCAGAGTCAAAAGTCTGTGAAGATCCCTTTGGATCTCACTTTGAGAACGAGAATGATTTTGAGTCAAAGAAGAACCAGTAGCCATTTTAATGAATAACTTTCTTTATTTGGTTATCTTTCCCAAATAGAATCAAAGACTTTTAATAACAAATAATTTAGAATAGATATATGAGGTTTAAAAGGGACTTTCCTTTATATTAACTTAAATATTTAATGATCCAATTAATTAACAATTAGATTATCGATCACGCAGAGATTACCGCAATAAGAGATCCCAAAATTATATTCAATAATATTCCTATTGAACATTTAACTTTAATCTCACTCTTAATATAAAGCTTTAATGAGACTTTAATTATAAACCAATATTTACCACACTGCAGCTCAGTTCTTCCTGAGATTAATTTATCCACCTAGAAATCTTCAATAATAAATCTCTAACTTCACTATTATACCTTCCTGCTTCAATCTCTCTCTCCTACTGCTTCTCACTTTACTATTCCGTTTGACTTAAATACTTTATCCAATCTGCATAATAAGGGATCCCTGTTCTCTTTTTGGAGCTGATTGGAAATAGGTAGGGGAATTAAATTTCCCTAAAAAAGACGTCTCAGAAGGTTAGTGATAAAGTTCCGTATAGATTTGTCACAAGTCCCCTTGGAAAAACGATGATAAGACTCAAGTACATCATTTCTATACCTTACATTAGTAACAGCCCTTCTGCCAAAGACACGTATAACAATTTGCACGCCCAACCCATCAAATGACCCCTGTCTTTGTGACCTCTTTCTCGCATGTTCGTGGGCATAAAAGTGGACCTCTGTAGATGAAAGTAAATCAGCAGTCAGTGGTTAGGCTGAATATGGACTCATCAATAAATATAACTGATCTTTGATCTTATGTCGATGTTCTCTGCACCGTGCTAAACGGTCTCTTCTACGCACATAAATTATCAGGATGCGAACAGTAGGTCTTCTGGTTAACAGGACCTTCTCTCACGCACCCTTCTAAAAACAGTTAACCTTGAAATTAGAGTTACATGAAGCTCGCGAAACAGCTGAACACTCCTTTATGCCTTGTCATGACGGACAAACATCGATTTTAATTGATGGTTCTCCTGGACGATCTTGCCCATGCCTTTTTATTATGGATCCGGTCTCATTAAGCTATCTCTATAAAGTTATAACGATCGACGAAATCGGTAATGGAATGATGGCACAACGATAGGCGTTGAATTAGTCTTAATCAATTTGGGCTTGAAACTGCTCTGTCTTAAATATCTCGACGATTCACCGTCTCATTTCACTTTTCAAGCGTTGGTGGTTAATCATTTTAAACCGTTTTAATAATTTCTCTCACCCAAATGTTGTAAAAAACGTATTAGTAAACCTTGACTATTACTGAAACATGTAAGCGAAAGATTGTTGATTAAAATCACACTTAGAAGCAATATGAGGGGTATATGCAATGGAACAAAACGTGCAGGTATTATAGGACACGCGCTTACAAATCTTCTATTAAGTATACAACCCACATATATACGTACGTTTCGTAATTGTAACTAAAATTTCACTCCTTTGTTTGGAAGCACTAGTTTTACTTAGGCGCTTGACATTTTTGGGAAATGGAACGCGAAGTGTTCCTCCATCCCATATCGAAATGTATTTTAGCCTTGAAGTGGAGAGGCCTGGATTAAGAGGGAGTTTCTTGATTGGTGGACAGGAAGGAGCAAGGGGGTGTGGCTATGGGGACTGCTTCGGAGACATCCGATGTGATGGAAATTTTTCAGAGTAAACAGACGAGAGACTCGTCTGCTATTGGTCGAAAAGAATCAATGAGTTAACTGTCTATATGCTGCCTTGAAGTTATGGAACACAAATTGGGTGGAAGAATGTGCTTGCCTGTATGGGTTGCAGATTGAGAATATAATTTAAAATTAAGAAAGGAAACAATGGATAAAAAATAAAATTAAAAATTAGAAAATTATCATTCGCCATGAAGGGAATGACGCAATTAATTAATAGGGGGGATTATACGAGTCCAGAAGGATCCTTCTGGGTATCTTAGTATTGACATTGGGATTGTAAATTTCAAGTTTTAAGATATTAAAGTTTTTAGAATTTTTGTGTGTGGCAGATTATCAAAAATTAGCTTTACTTGTGGCTGAGGCAGCTTTATAATGATGATCACGAACTCGTGACTGGCGAGTCATGATTCGAACCTGAGCCCAGTCGGTTACAAGCCGAGGGTCATATCCACCATACTGACTGGGCGGCATCAAAGAGTAGTTAAATCATTCTAATCATGACTCTTCTTCTTTGCCACATTGATAATGGTATAATCAGGGACGCCTTAACACTCTTTGAGGCCCTGGACCCCTATTCAAAATAAGGCCCTACCTGAGATCTTGAAAAGTAAACGGTATGATGTATGCAGTGTCAAAATATTCGTTCAAACGGTAATTTGAAACTAATAAATGTGCACAATCTCAAAAACCTAGGGTCAAACCTGCACGACCGATGGCCTCATTTCGACTGAGTTGAATGATTGTTTATGGAAGTAGGCCTAGGTCTAGACATGGACAACGGTCATCACATAATAATACAGTCTTACGACTTTTGCCAGTTGGCATACAATTTGAAATTTCCCTATTTTTCGGAGAATAAGTACGGGAATAATACTTGACCACATTAGAATTATCCGGTTCATATATATATATATATTCTTATTAAGACAGAGTCCCAAACGAAACGAGTCCCCCACCGAAGACGAGGCTCTGGGCTTGGGCCTAGTTGGCCTATGCCTTAAAACGTCCCTAGGTATAATATGTTATCCAAGTAAAAAGGTTCAATCTTTCAGGTAGTCTTAGAAATCTTAGTTATATATTCTCCGGTTCTGTTCTTGGATTGTAGTTTTCGAACCATGTGATTAAAATTTAATTAACCATTCAAGAATTCAGCTTGTTGAAGCAGGGAAATTAAAAGCGTATGGTGAATTTCTTATAAACGGTTGTTTTTTAAGAGAACAATGGCAAGATTCATTTCGGGTGGGGTTTTTTTTCTGTTTAAGTATCAAATTTTTAAAAGGATCACTGACCTTGAATCACCTCTGAGGTTCCTATTGAAATTACATAAGTCGCGTACTTCGATCCTTCTGTTGGTCGAGTAGATGTCTTACATTTCGTCACTAACATTAGAAGCCATGGTACTTTCAAAAAGATCATTATTATTAAATAATCATGTTAGTAAAGTTCAATTAATTTGGAATAAAATGTTCTAAGTTTAGTTTAACAACTTTGCATTGATCAGAGAGATAAATCCATTCTGCGCCTTCGTTTAATTTCCTGATTTTCCTCTGCATAAAAAACACAAAGCCCTTAATATTTGAAAGGGGGTAAAATTAGTATTTATATAAAATAATAAATATTAATATTCTTTAATCTGCACTTTATTAATGATCCCCTCCCCCCAAAAAAAAAAATGAAGTAGTTTAGATGATGCTTGATCAAAACCTGAAATGCGAGCCACAAATTAAGAGTTGCAAGCTATATAAAGCAAGGGTATCAAACTCAAATGCTAACTTGGGCCAAGCAAACAAAGTTTAACTCTAATGGGGGCCGCAAAAAAATCAATATTCATAGAAACGTACTTTTACTTCGAATAATACATTATAATAAACATAAATAAAAGAACAAAAAAAATTAATGCTTACGTGCTCCCACTTGACACTCCTTCTCTGCTACTATTTTTCCTATTTCGGGAGAAATTTTGATATTTTATTATGTATTATTGTTTGCCGATATATACAGGCCGGGCCGCAACGATGTTCGCTGTAGGCCGCGAGTTTGACAAACCTGTTGTAAAGAATGTTGTAGTAAATGTATAGCATCATATGCACCATGGAATGAGTGCAACGTTGCACTGTTCAGCTACACGAGGGCTTTTGGCAACTGACCTCGTAATTTTGAACCATGGTCAAGTGACGAGGACACCTGAGCTGGCACCCCCTTTCCAAACTACCATACCAATGGGAGGACGTTTCAGCTTATGCACCATGGAGGTATTCTAAATATTCTTGGAGTCAAAAGTCCTCTTTTGAAGTTGGTGGAAGGGGAGGAGAGGTGGAAGTCCTCCTGACCCCCCCCCCTCCACCAAGTGTGTGCTTCCTTAAAATTGGAGTGGAACGGAGCTAAAACTTACTGTCTCCCGCATTGTGCTCAAAGTTGCAGCTAACGACAGATGTAATATAGCCCCTTTCCACGATGAATTTCATGGGCTTCTATCTGAAACCGTTGATCGGCTGACATTAGAAACAAGAACAGCAGCAACAACAGAATTTGCTTGCTGTTTGAGTCATACATAAACAATTTTCGATTTCATCAATACTGAAACGAAAATTTTAAAACATATTTATTAAGATCATATTGCTATTGTTTTTCATGATGGCATAATGAATAAATAAATAAACAACAGAAACAAACAAATATTTCTTTAGAACTTACCATTGGACAAAATAACAGTTATTGCAAAAGACTTTGTGGGCGGTTCTTTTTCAGTGGAGCCAGATAATGGAGTTCTGATTCCTCTACAACGTGCATGTCTAAAGAGCGGCCCAAACGCAAATTATGAAAATATTTAAATGTACACATTTTAAAAGAATAATTGTTTGCTATATCTTTAATATATAATCGATTTCGATTCGTTGACATTTATTTTGTAATAAAAATTTGAATGATTTAACACTTGAATGATTTAAATTTAAAACTTCAAAGAAAAAATCAATTTATTAATAATATGTTCCAAACACAATAGCAGCGGTTGAAAGAAAACTGAAATTCTGGCACAATCAAATAAAGGGAAAATATTTAACACATTTCAGTACTTTGATTGCACATAAACCTGTGAGTGACACAAAATATGCTGTATTAATTTTTGATTTAATTCAAGAGTTTGAAAGAATATTTCAAGATTTTTGAAAAAATCAAGCATATTTCAACACATTTTCTACCCCATTTTCTCTCGAATTAAGTGAATTACTTCAAATGGATTGCATTGAACTGCAAAGTGACATTCAACTGAGAGAAAAATTTGACAATGATCCTTTACACTGGAATCTTATAAAGATTACCTACTCCGCGGTAAATATCCTAATTTTCACAATCATGCTTTATTAATGTCCTCAGCTTTTGGCAGTACCTATATTTGTGAACAATTATTTCAAGAATGAAGCATACAAAAAACAAAAATAGGGTGAAAATCACTTTCAAACATCTTGAAAATGCATTAAGAATTGCAACCTCGTCCATTGAACCCGATATAGATTCACTTATGCAACAAAATCAAATTCATCCATCTCATTAATTTGAATTTTTTCCATGTTTATGAAATCCAAACAAAAGGAAACGAAACTTTTACAAATTTAAAATAAATATGTAACCTATACATGTCTAATTCAACTTCAAAAAAGTTATAATAAAAAGAAGTTAACTTATATTTTAATAAAACTACATAGAGTTGGTTTTTATTTCAATTTTTTGAAAAAAAAAATGTGTGTGTGTGTGTACTTATGTACGCACGTAAGAAGTTATACTTCTTTGACGTAACAAGATAAAAATCTTTCTAAAAAACTTGAACAGGGCAAGCTGCACCAAGGACGAAAGGCGGTCACGAGCAGAGTTGAACGACACCAACCTTAAGTCAATCGGATCAGCCAAACCCGATATAATCACTATTTAAATAAATTTAAACACCCCCGCACAGGGGCAGTAGGACCAATAACATGGGGGTTCGGTAAACTGTATCTGGACATGAGGTGAACCGAATGCGACACCCGAGAGCTCATATGGAATATCTCGGTGGGAAGAATCGTTCCTGAGAAAATTAAGACATCCGCCTGAAGAGCCCCCTAGTTATGGTTATTTTAAAATAATTAAAAAAAATTTAAAACAATTAAATAAAATGGAAGCAGGGCATCCAGCAACTCGAAACTCGGACTGGTTGTGGGGAGACACAAGAGGAATTCATCTGAACCGGATTGGAGTCTGTAGTTGCAAATGGGGTGGCGCTAGCTCGGGAAAGGAAAACGAAACTAACTCCCCCGAGGGGGGGAAGCAACTGTGACGTAAATGGTCACGTTCATCCGAACGATACACAGAGTAGCAGGTGATACCAAAGTTTCATCCTTCTATCTCTGTAATATCGTTACGTCATCAAAATATCGAACCCCATAGGAATAACATTGGTATTCTAATTTTAGTGATAACGCTCCCCCTCAGAGCTATGTGGGATTTAAAAAATTTAAAAACGTTAAATTGATTTTAAAATGTTAAATATGGGTGAGAAGAAATGGGGCTATTGTCCTGAAATATATATCTAGGATGCTCATAGGGCAGTGCTTCTCAAACTTTCAATACTGGCGCCCCCTTTTCAATCACAATTTGTATCGCGCCCCCTTATACATAATAATTTACTGAATGCAATAATAATGCACTTTTACGATAAAGCAACAATATTTATTATAAACCGTACAAATTCATGACATAAGTATTAAATTTTGTATATGTTACTTTTAAGCAAAAAAGTTAAGTAATAGGATAATTACTAAGTTATTTTTCCTTTCTCTGATTTTTAAATTGGAACATATTACAAAATGCGGTGGTTGCTTAGAAGACAAAATATAGATATCAGCTAAATATAGAAAATGAACTCAGAGGGTCAATTTCTTATCTTAAAACTCCTTTCAAAAACTTTGCTCTGTAAGACAAGCCCATGGAAGTAGCTAATAATTATTAAACTTGTTCTTAATTTAGTATTAATTAATTAGTCATAAAATACTCTGTGCACCACTCATACATTAAAAGCAGTGTTTCTTAAACTTTCAATACTGGCGACCCAATTTTCAATCATAATTTTTGTCTCGCCCCCTGTACAACAAAATGTATTTACTGCAATAAAAATGCACTTTGAGAGAGAGACGCTAAAGTTACAATACGATCTTAATTATAAACCGTACAAATTAATACGATAAGTATATTAAATTTTGTGTATATAACTTTTATAATATATATTTTAAGTAATTTTCTTAAAATATATATTACTTAAAATTATGTTATTTTTCTTTCTCTAATTTTTAAATTGGAACAGATCGCAAAATGATGTATTTAATTAAAGATTTATTTCCTTCAGCATTCATTTCTCAAAGTACAAATGTCATTAGAAAAATAGTCTAGTCTATGTTGCTCTCTATCATATCCATCACATCTGGCATTATAGGGTACGTTTGCGTGAGTCTGGGCAACCTATCGGACGTCTGCGCAAAACATGTAAAAATGCTTTTCCTCGTACAATTCCAGTCAGTTTTGGTCGACTCGATACTCCTATAGCTACCGAATCTAGCTTGAATGTACATTTTTTTTAATTTCCACGTTAATTGTAATTCACGGTAATTAAGTATTTACGGCAGTATATTAACACAATATCATACATACATTTTTAAGTCGTAAGCAAACATTCGACCATAATAAAGAATCAACAAGTACACAGACGAACGAGCATGGTTCCGAAAATTAAATCAAGGCGATCTTCTCAAAAATACTTAAATTTTGGATTTACCACTACTGAAGTAAATGATGGGAAAAAAAGCCCCAGCTCGATATGTGTTAAAACTTACAGATTTGTAGAACATTATGTGAAAGTTGTTTTTAAAACATGTAAAATCATTTAGCTATGTTGGCAAAGAATTTTAAAAAGTATTTTCTGGATGAGGACAGCTTGGTAGCAAGTTACGAGTGGATTAGGGATCTATTTCAAGATACTCCAGAAGGGCTCTCAACTTCCGAAGAAGAAATCTTCATAGATTTCACATCCAGTGAAAAATTAAAAGGTAATTTTGTAATAAATCGCTCTTTGAATTTGGGGTAGAGGTGGATGAGGAATTATCTGTACTGAAAACAAAAGCACTTCGTATACTATTACCATTTTCAACATCCTACCTTTTCAAACCGGATTTTCTGCAGTGGATGCCTTGAAGACAAAATATAGATCTCAGCTAAATGTAGAAAAATAACTCTTTAAGTGTCAATTTCTGATATTAAACCTTCGTTTGAAAAACTTTCCTCTACAAGACAAACCCGTGGAAGCCCCTAATAATTATTAAACTTGTTCTTAATTTAGTAATAAGATTGATTGATTGAATATTAACGTCGCACTGTTCAGCAGCACGAGGGCTTTTGACGACGGACCACGTAAGTTTGAACCATGGTCGAGTGACGTGGATGACACCTGAGCTGGCCCCTCTCTCCTAACTACCACACCACACCAACGGGAAAACGTTTCAACTCTCAACAGATTTAACGTGCATCGCTGCCCTACACGGCGGGTCTTTAGTGGTACTGGGCTCGAACTCGTGACAAGGCAAGCCACGATCCGATACCTATACCACTCGGCTACCGCGGCCAAATTCAGTAATAAGAAATTATTTTTTAAAAATACCTTCTTCCGTACTGATACATCAAACGTATACTGGCTGAAACACCGACTCTTCGCACGAGTTCATTTTTAAAAAATAAAACATTATTCTTGATATAATAGCTGAACTGTAAGGAGAGTAAAACTGTGTGCACGACATTGTATACAAAAATGTAAAATGATTTTTTTTAGATAAATGCTATAATTATAAATAACTGTTTAAAAGAACTGTAATTTTAAACCTCACACAATTAGCATTTAGAATTAATGTTAAATTATGAAAAGAATATAAAATTCCGATGAAGATTAATTGTGTTACTTTTTAACATTTAAAGCGAGAAGACTTCAAAATGTTTTAACCCGGGAGCAGGCGCGTACTCGATACTAACATTAATGGTAGTGCGGGGAGACTCAGTCACCCCAATCATTTGTTTAGAATTATTTTTACTGTACACGATACAAATCGGAATTCTAGTGAATACTTTAATTTATAGAAAGTATACTTACCTTCTTTCAAGGACTATTCAATTCTTTGATGATTTGAGAAAAATCCAATAAAACTGAACTAAAATGATTCAAAAGTACAAGACCATAATAAAGGACGCAAATCAGGCACTTTTCAATTATCCTACAGAAATGTTAAACCAATCAATTCTTTTCCAAATATCGCAAAACTCAATTATTTACAATTTCCCTAGGCGAAAAGCAAACGCATGAAACATGGGAGGGAACTAATATTGATAATAACCATACCATAAGATTGAAGGGCAATCAAATGATTAGCAAACGTACTATGCAGCCTGGCTGAAAAGTGAATCATGACTTCCTTTTCTTTTTCTACAACTAATGTACAGTATTTCAATAATAATTACAGTGGTGAATTGTTTATCTTCTTAGAATTTTTCTCAGGGTCTGGGTTTCGTTTTTTCTTTTAACGAGTAATATTTTATGTTAAAACGTAATAAAAAAATCTCTCATTGAGGAAATACAGCAAATAAAACAATGTTTCTTTCTTTAATTTGGTTTTGGGATCAAAGATAGCTATTTGATGATGGAAAAAAGCCAGATAATAAACATAAATTATGTCAGTGTTGTGTGTATTTTTTTTATTATGGAAGAAAGCATTTTGTTTTACTTCTCTTTCCGGTTATTTTTTTAAAAAAATCTTTAAATTTTCGATACGCTCGCGCCCCCTTGTAGGGTCATCGCGCCCCAGGGGGGCGCGCCCCACACTTTGAGAAACACTGTCATAGGAGAACATTCGAATCCAGCCAGTGTGGCTGACCAAGGTAGCATAGGGCTCGAGTTATTACTGAGGAAGCCCTGTAAAGAAGGGGGAGCACCGAAGGGGGCCAACTCCACGTAAAGCTAGCGCTAATACGAAAATATGGCGGAGCTCCAAAACTCAAGTCCCAAACTCAATTCCTTAGGGGTGGGGGGAGTTTTTTCCAGTCCCTATAGGATTAACATAGTAGCATGATATTTTAGTGCTTGCCCTCCCCATGCCTACACAATGGATATGAAGTAGATGACTGCAAGGGTCTCGACGAGTGGAACAGTTGGTTCCAATCTCAAGTCCAAGGCTCAAACAGGAGCCAAGATATTGTGAATTTAAACAAATTTAAAATGTTTAAAAATGTTTAAAACGATTAAAAACTATGGAAGAAATAGCCCTATGAGCATGAAATTATAATAACTGGAAGAGTAAATAGAGAGGGATCGAATGAGCCAAGTCCAAATGGACTGTGAGGCTCGAGTGTCGAGATATTGGTGAAAACGCTGTAGAGGGGGGGAATGCGTCCCAACAAATATGGTTTATAACTATAGTTATTACGATCCCCCAAATATCAGTCCCCTAGCACCAAAAAAGTGGCATGTTAAAATATTAGACAGCGGTGTGCGCGCGCATCGGTATCATGACGGTATGCGCGTGCATCGAAAATATTTACCCTCATCATTTTTCCCTAACGCGGAAAAAGAAGTACAACTTCAAACATTCTGGGCCACACATACAAAATTTTTAAAGTTGTCTCATATTCATATCGCGTACTCAGTTATAACACTTAAATTAATAAAAGTAAATTATTGTGTGAATATCTATATTTGCTATCATTTCGTTAAATCCAATCAGCGAGATCTCCACCTCAACTAACATGAGAAGGAGGTGCTACAACAATGATAGAATAAAAACCAAGTTTTTGAAACGATAGCCCATAGTAACATGGAACCACATCACTTTTTTGATCAAGAAATGGGAAAGTTTGTGTTACTTTCGCTTTTTTAATTCCTACTATTAGTTCACACTCTCCCTATATATATATATATATATATATATATATATATATATATATATATATATATATATATATATATATATACATATATCTTGTTCAGATTTTCAATCGTTAATAAAATACTTTTTAATCATCTGCTGAAGTTAAAATATATTTTTAAACTTATAGTCGATGAAACTCATTGTTAACAGAGTTTTTCAAATAATAATTCATTAATTAAATTTTATTTTTTTAAATTTTAAATTTAATCGGCATTATTTCTGGCTTAGTTAGAACTACCTACAACAGATGGCGCCAGTACGTTTTTCTAACGAATTTTTTTGTTGGCTTCAGATACATTTTTTAAACTTGTAGTGGATGACACTTGATGTTTATACAGTTTCTTCAAACATTAATTCATTAATTAAATTTAGTAAACGAAAAAAAAATTCTTTGTTTACCTAAGTAGAAATTGACTTTAAACAAATGTATATTACTTGTTATCAAATATTTTCACTGTATCCAAACCACTATTAAGTATAGATACTGGTTTCGTTGCGTCTCACCAACTAATTTTTTAACAAACCTTCATGCATACTTAGTTCCTTCCCTATCAAAAGACGCATTTGAGCCCACTTGCTACTGTTCAAAAATAAATGTGAAGTCACCCAAAATATAAATATTTACATTACAAGCACTTGACATTCGCTTTGGATCAGCGCCCAAATATTCTCATATCGTTTCCCGAAATCTACACTTAGCAAATATGAATTGCTTGTTTCAAAGTCATTCTCCCCTACACCCTTTGTTATCGTCCCAGATAATAACAGCGCTTGATACGACTTAAGTGCCAAATCAACACTTCATCCCATCAATTTTTGACAAGTTCGTCCTTAAAATAAACCATCATCACGGAGACCCTGTTTCCAACTGCAACGTGTGAGTGCTTATGCGTTCAGGTGATTATCTTTGAGTCAAGCTATTGGATGTAAAGTTGTTTGTTTATATTCCGTTGCTATGGAAATGGCGTCGTTATCTTGATAACTGATAAGGAAACGAGATAGATAAATATCACTTCGATTGGACAATGCTAAGAATTGCAAGATTTTCATTTTTGCTGTTGTGATTTACATAATATAATCGCAAAGAAATTTCAGATTAGATTGTTCTGCTGAAGAAAAAAGAAATTTAAGAAAATCTAGCTCAGAAGTGAATAAGGTTTTTTTTTAAAAAAAAAAAAAGCAAATGAAAAAAGAATTCAAGGCTGCAGTTTTTAACATATCTTAAGTATCATTGTCATTATTAATTACAATTATTTATTTTTAATTACCGTAAAATCCGGCGTATAACGCGCACTTTGAACACAAAAAATAAGATCGAAATTTACGGGTGCGTGTTATACAACGGGTATAAAAATGAGAGCTTGAAAAATGAAAAAAATGAGCATAGAGAAAAATATTAAACTTCTATATATATATACAAATAATGTTATTTAAAAAAAATGACATTTCTCATGAACTTAAAGGGTTGTATACTAGAAGTATACTAGAATAGTATACTAAAAGTATGCTATTTTTCCAAAAGCCTGCAATAATACATCGAATAAATGACTTCAAAACATATGTGCTTTCCAATTTTCTTCGTAAAAAAGGGGGTGTGCGTTATACGGCGAATGTATCTAAAAATTAAAAATTGCAGCTCTAAAGTATGGGTGCACATCATACGGCGGTGCACGTTATACGCCGGATTTTACGCAGTAGCATTTTTAAAAGTATTACTTTATTATTTATATCCGATTTATAAGAATATACGTATATTTAGTAAATTACCGTAAAATCTGGCGTATAACGCGTACCTATACTTTCAAACTGTATTTTTTAATTTTTTGGTATATTTGCTAAATAACGCGCCTCGCCATTTTTCGAAAGAACCTGAGGCGTACGTGTGCAGTTCTATTATGTTTTGAAGTAATTTATTGGAGGTATTATACCAAGATTGTTTAAAAATAGTATATATCTGCAACTCCCAAGAGAGCCAAGGCCTACTGTGCATATCTCAGTTTACGTGACCTTAGGCGCTGGGGTGAATGTGCAGATGTTTCGGTTAAGTGGTCAGTCTGACGTGAAAGCCCTCAGTGTTAAGTTCCCAAGCGAGCTTGGTACTCATTTATGGACCCACACATCTACAATTACAACCCTTTAAATTCAGTAGGCATTTCGTTTCTTTTAAATAAACAAAGTTTTGATCTATACAGAAGTCTAGTTTATTTTTATGCTCAACTCTCTTTTTTTTTTAATTTTCGAACCTATCATTTTTATACTCAGCGTATAACGCGAACACGTAATTTTTGATCTTATCTGTTTGCGTTAAAAGTGCACGTTATGCGTCGGATTTTACGGTGATAAATTTTATATGTAATGCAGTTTAATCATTCTGTGATTTTTTTACTAAAAGCAGCACTTTGTGGGAAACAAACTTATCATGCAGTTGCAGAAACTGATGGAAATACAGCTGATTTTATCATTATGTTCTGAAATTCTACGATATTCAAATGAATTCTTTGAATAATTAATACCCAATTTTTTTATATGAAGAACATATTAGCGCTAAGAGCGGCGGTAAATCTTAAACTACACTATGTTTCAAAAAAAGAAGAAACAAACAGAAAAATGGCCATAAAATGAAAACAATTTTATTTAAAGGGCAATTAAATATTTCTCAGGTTGTGGAACAGAAGATTAGATAATGGCCACTCAAAATAACAGAGGAATTTTTCAAATAAGCAGGATAAACAAATATATGTCCCTAACTTCTGTAGTAATGTTTAGTTACAAGCATTTAACAATAGCGCTTGTTACCACCTCTAATGGAGTTGCCAACTCGACAACGGTGATCCATACATGCAAACAGGTTGTCAATCACTCTTTGAAGGGAGTGAGTGAACATTAACGTCGCACTGTTCAGCTACTCTAGGACTTTTAGCGATGGACCTCGTAATTTTGAACCATGGTCAAGTGATGAGGGTGACACTTGAGCTGACACCCTCTCTCCAAACTACCACACCTCACCAACAGGAGGACGTTTGAGCTTATGCCCCATGGAAGTATTCTAAATATTCTTGGAGTCAAAAGTACGTTACCTTGACCACTAGGCTACCGCGGCCATACACAATTTCGGAGATATGTGCCCATTCTCGAAAAAGATTTGTTGTTAAGTAGAGACTGCAATATCGGACCAAAAGTACAATACCGGGATTCAGTATTTTTTAGATTTTAATACCGGTAGTAGAAATTTTAGAAAAAGAAAGAAAACACAGGTGTTTCTTTGTTTTATTTGCCAGTTTTATTAGAGTCTAAATGTAAAAAATAATTTGCAACTTATAAATTATAACAGTATATAAAGAATCACAAAAAATAAAGGAACGTCTTATTTATTTAAAAGTTTAAATATCACTATTCAGTCTGTGGTACTATTACAAATTTTTGAAATGTGACCGTAAAAAATATAATGCATCCATTGTACTGTATAATATGTAAAAACAATATGAATAACAAACTCACCAATTTAAAAAATATCGAAATATTGCGCTCTTTCTTCACAAATACAACCTGTTTTTCCCAGATACGAAAATCACACTACGAATCCTACGCGTGTGCAGTATTGCTCTCCACTGTAATAGGATAATTTTGGTCACCTGCTTGGATGATTCAAATATTTTATCACTCCTCTTGATTGTACGATGTAACTTTATATTCACAGTATAATTAATTTCGCCCATTCGGGAGACATAAAAACAAAAACGTATACTATTTTGCTATGTTGGCGATCCCTGAACATACACTCAGGGACATTGAAAATAGCGACCCAAGAAGGAAGCTAAGTACAATCGCGAAACTTTGCAAATAAGTACAGCGTAATGTGATATGCAAATGATCCAAGTTTTGAGCCAATACGCATGCTCATACACGCCGAGGTGGCGCTACAATCTGGAAGAGGGTGCTATATAAGCCAGCGCAAATTCGAAGATTCATAAACGTGACGATTACCAGCCGATTGTAAGAAGACTTTGGTAAGCGAAACAAGCCAGGTAAACATGCTAGAAGACATTTCTCACCGTTAAGCGAGTTTGAGAGAGGCCTGATCATAGGGATGAAAACTGCAGGCTGGTCGACGCGCCGTGTTGCTGGCCAGGTCGATCGTTCGGAGTGTGCCGTTAGAAATTGTTGAGAGCAGTGGACACGAGAAGGTACCCACGTGCGAAAAACTGGGTCTGGGGCGACCAGGAAGACCACGAGGAGAGATGATCGAAGGATCGTGCGGCAAGCACTTGTGGGCCCCACAGTGACTCGTTCAACGATACGAGCCGACGTAGGCGTAGCAATTGTTCCACAAACAATTTCCAGACACCTTGCAGAAGTAAATCTTAAATCCAAGCGCCCTTTCCGTGCACTCCCTTTAACACCGGAACATCGGCAACTGCGTCTACAGTGGTGTCAAGCCAGATCAATGTGGAATGTCACAGATTGGCAAAAGGTTGTGTTTAGTGATGAATCCCGGTTTGTTTTGGGGAAAGATGATAACCGTGTACAGGTGTGGAGGCGCCCTGGTGAGCGATACAATTCCCCCACACTGTTCTACGTCATTCTGCCCGCACAGCTGTTTTAATGGTCTGGGGGGCTATAGCCTATGATAGCTGGTCCCCTTTCATTGTGATGCTTGGAACCTTAACGGGCCAACGTTACGTTGATGATATTCTTCGACCCCATGTAGGACCTTTCCTAAATGGTCTCCCAGAGGCAATTTTCCAGCAAGATAATGCTCGTCCGCATACAGCAAGAGTTGCTCAAGACTTCCTACGTCATTTTCAGACTCTTTCATGGCCAGCCCGATCCCCCGATTTGTCCCCTGTAGAGCACGTGGGGGATCAGCTAAAACGACAGATGCCATCGTGTCACTCTGTACATGATTTAGAGTTGGCTATTCAAGATTTGTGGGCCCATCTGCCTCAGGACAACATAAAGTGTCTAATCAACTCAATGCCAGACCATGTGGCGGCATGTATTGCAGCTGGAGGTAGTCCAACGGGCTATTGAAGTTGCCCAGTATTTGTGTCGTTGCACACCCTGTATTCGTTTAATTGTCTTGTTTTTGAGATCAAGTGAATCTCTCATATGTGTCTATAACATTTCTCGTCTGAAAAATTTGGAATTTTTTATAAAGAAACGCTTCTAATTTCATGATTGTAGGTACTACTACGAAAATACATATAAATACTGGAACCAGCTAATTAAATATTGTTTGAGAAAGAACAAATTATATTTTCACCTTTTTATATGATACAGGGAGATCAACTGTTTTCAATTTGGGGATAGTCCCATGAATACAAAGATCGTGGAATTTTCATTGAGAAGCACGAGTTCACACACACAAGCACGCTATTTGCATGTAGTACGAAGTTACAAAAGATTCCACCAAATATTTCTTCTGAAAATTCGAAGAATATCAAAATCTACAGTATCCTATGACTTTCGGTTGATGTATAGTGTATTTCAAGGTCATAACAGCTATTTCAAATGCGGAAATATCTTATTCCTATTCATTTCCGCTCATATAACTCCTTTTTATATGCTTTTTTTTAAATCTGAGACTTACGTGCGTTTCAGGAACTCTTGGGGAAAAGCAATGAAAAAATAATAAATATTCATTTTATCTTTTTTTATTATATCATTTTCCTGAACTCCGAATATAAGCCTCAGATATTGAAATTTTTTATATTTTAGCATTGAATTGAACACAATTGAATAACATTTTTAAATGTATATTTATTAAACATTTATAGGCTTTCTACTCGTATCTTTGTTTCACAAGATGCTAGGGCATCAAAGGGTTGCTGTATCTTGGCCATAATGCTCAATTTGCATTCCGCGTTCTAATTGTGTCTATAACATTGAAAGTAATACAATACTCTTATTATTTTAAAAAGTAACTTGAATATAAAGATAATCCACAATTCAGCAAAAATGTAACTAGAAAAAACAAACGTCTGTAAAAGAGAAAGAGAATACAAAAGAGAGAAAGAAAATTTTTATTTGACGTGGAATTTTATATACTGGTCATTCATAACAATACTGTGACGAATTTTGTATAAAATAGGGTAAATAATCTGTATTTTGGACGTGTAACGCATTTATTTTACTCTATGTTATATTTAATTTATGCTAAAATTGTAATATTCACAAGCAACGCCGTCCTTTACGTTATAATGGCGATACAATGAGAACTTGTCAATAGAGCCAGGTTGGCACCATTTTGGCGACTTGGTGACCATGTTGGTGACCATTTTTGTCGAGTTTGGAACCCTGTGAATTCTTCTGGAAATTAGTAGAGAAATGAACTAATTTCACGATCTATGACGCAAGTGGATCTTTCTCGAAAGATCCGCAACGTATATAAATAGGGAGACGCTCTTCGAGCTGAGTTAGTATATTTTTGACCAGCAATCAGTTAGTATTGCTCTGACTAGCGACTAGTAGTCTTGCCTTGACCGTTTAAGTCAGGGGTAGCCAACCCAAATGACCTCGCGGGCAACTTGAGAAGAACTTGACAATCCCGCAGGCCGCATATAGAAATATATATCTTTATATTAGACTTGATCCATTACAAACATTCATTACAGTGAAAATTTAAAACAGATTGACATATTATTATTGTTTTCTTTGTTTTTCATGTATACAAACATAGATAATATAATAATAATAAGGCAATGATCAAATAATGTTTAATTTATTTTATTAGTGAGATATCTGTTTCTCAACTCTTTCACTAAGTTTTTGCAACTCGATCTCAATGCATGTGTATTTGCGTATTGTAACTGATGTTGCAGATTTTGATGCGTCAAGTTTGAGAACGATTTTTTTTTTTTATGTTTGATAAATTTCAATTTAGAAGGGAAAAAATGAGATTCGCAATAACACAAGCAACGTGACAAAATAATAACACAGTTATGGAATTTATTTTTTTTACAAAAAAAAAACCAAAAAAACCCTCTTTAAAAAAATAGTGCACGAAACAGTTTTGTAAAGTTGCTAACGAGTTTTGTAAAGTTGTAAAGAATCTCGCGGGCCGCAAAATTATTCAAGGTGGGCCACATGCGGCCACGGGTTGGACACCCCTGGTTTAAATGATTAGTGATTACTTCGGCTGTTGAATAAACGTGTGCTTGTGAATAATCTTTCACATATTCGTATTTCATACTTTTATTTTAGACACTGATAATTGTGTCTGAGTGCTGCTGTTGAAGGTGTGAAGACCTTCTGAGGTTTATTCTGCGATTTTTGCTGCTGAATCCTGTATTTCAAGGATTGTTTTCTCGATAGTAAATTCTCATCGCGCTTAAAGAACTGTCTAGATCAGGGATGGCGAACCAATGGCACGCGTGCCAATGATGGCACGCGACAGAATATTTTGGGCACGCCATCGATCAAAAACGATTTGCATTTTAGCTTAAAATAATTAAGTTTACTATGAAGTATTATGAACAAATGTGAGTGATCCGTCGCGACCCCGACATGTCGGGGAGCAGACTCGTTTGTTATGTCTTGCTTAAATACTTCGTGTATTCTGATTGCTAATGATCCAAAGTTTATCTACGCATAGTGTATGTATGTAACTATTTCTAAATATATTCAAGTTCTTTAAAAAATATATTCTAACGTTTACATTAACAGTTCAGCTTGTATACATCTAATTTATTAATGTGATCTAATTCTTGTCTTGTAAGTCTTATTCATAAAGTAACTCTCACTGCTTTATTTTTGTAAATTTTAATGTCCTGAGACAAAAGTGAAAGAGCAGACACTACAGAAATCTCTCTCGTACAAGTACTCAATTTCCTGAAAACAAATAAATCTGCGCATGAGCCCGCAGTCGTGCGCAGTCAGTAAAAAGGTGTTTTTTTTTGGGGGGTGATCAAGTGAGAGCACATAGAATTGTCAATTTCGTCGACACAACTGTACATTTAAAGTTTATTTGTGTTAAATTTACGATTTTTAGCTGCTATTTAACATGGCTAGTTCAGCGGGGAAAAAAGTGCAAGATAGTAAGTGTTGCAGAGAATTTTTCAAACTTGGTGGGCTGAGAAATATGGCATGATCAATAAAGGCGACATACAAAGCGGTGTGTGTTTTATGTTCTGGAACAGTGTGGTATGCAGAATATCATCTGTAAAACGGCATTTTGAAACAAATCGCAAACCCTTTTGTGAAAAAAGCGAACCAGAGCAAAAAGAATTAATTGTAAGGGAAATAAAAGACAGAAATAAACAGTCGACGTCTATATTTAAATATGTAAGCAAATATTGTCACACAAGTGCGGCAAGTTACTCGGCTGCAAATGCAATTGCTAGGCATAGTAAACCTTTTAAAGAGGGAGAGTTTTTGAAGGAAGCTTGGTTGGCATGTGTGCCCTCACTTTTTGATGATTTTGATAATAAAGATAAGATAATTCAGCGCATCAAATATGTTCCTCTATCTAGAAACACAATGAAAGATAGAATCTTTAAATTGGCAGAAAATGTTACATATCAACAAAAAATGACTTTAACTCCGCTCCTTTTATATCGCTATGTCTTGACGAAAGTATTGACATCACTAAATCGGCCCGTTTAGCTGTCTTTGCTCGATATTGTGTAGGAAACATCATTAAGGAAGAATTAATTGCGATAACAACGTTGTTAACAACTACAAAAGTCACGGATATTTGTAAGGTAGTAAGAAACTCTCTTGCTGAGAAAGAAATTGATTTGAAAAAAATTGTTTCAGTAACCACTGATGGTGCTCCAAATATGGTAGGCAAAAAAATGGTTTCATTTCTTCATTTAAAACAGACGTAGGACATTCGATTCTTGAATGCCACTGCATTATTCACCAACAAGCCTTATGTGCAACAAGTGGTTTAAAATCTCTTGATAATGTAATAACTTTAGTCACAAAAAAGAAAGTTTGATGCTTTGTTAGACTAAATTAATTCGGTGTATAATGGCTTACTAATGTATAATAATGTTTGCTGGTTGAGCCGCGGGAACGTACTTCAAAGATTTGTTGATTGCTTGGAAGAAATTAGACTGTTTCTACAAAATGAGAAAAAAATTGAATAATACCCACAGTTGATGGATATTATGTGGCTTTTAAAATTGATGTTTTTTACAGACATATGCCAACATTTCAATGAATTGAACATAAAGCTTCAATGCCCGAATAAAACAGTTATCGTCATGAGGGATCTCATTCGCGCTTTTGAAGCTAAACTATATGTTTTCAGAAATGAAAAACTACAAATACTTCTCAAACTTGAAAAAAATATCAAAGATTTAGATGCCCAAGAGAAACGAAATGAAGAAACAGTTATTGATGAATTTATTTCCATAATTGATTCTTTAATCAAAGAATTTTCAGCGAGATTTTCTCAGTTCAAGGAATTATCGGAAACGTTCAGATTTATTATGCACCCTGATGTGATTTCGTTTGATAAACTGAACTTGTCTCAATTCGATTGGTTGGAAATTGAAGAACTTGAAATGCAACCGATTGATTTCCAGTCTAGTTCAATATGGATTGAAAAGTTTATTGAAACAAGGAAAAAGTTGTAATTGATTGAAGCAGAAAGATTGACAAGCAATATAAGCAAAAATGACAGCAACGAAATTTTGGAAACAGGGAATTCGATTCCAGACGCATTTAACTGTTTGAAGAAGCTGGCTTATGCTATTTTAATCATATTTTCATCTACCTATGCCTGCGAGACATTATTGTCAGAGATATATAACAACAGACTCGCTTAGAAACCGTTTAAAAGACTACTCTAATTCATCATGCATTCTACTAAAAATAACATCTTATAATCCTGATATAAGTTACTTGTCATCTAATCTACAATAGCAGAAGTCACACTAATGTTATTTTAATTTAAATTAGAAGTATAACTAAAACATTTATTACTATACAGTGCAAAATGTATTTTTCCGTATTAAATAAAGAATTTTGATTTGCTCGTGTTTAGTTTTATTAGTTCTTCAATAATCAGAAGTCAAAATTATTTGATGACACGCCTATAACTCATTTAACGTTTCTTTAGAAAAAATGGCACGTTGGCCCAAAAAGGTTCGCCACCCCTGGTCTAGATCTTTGCGACTGATTTGCATAAAATCCTCGAACCCCGATCAACACAACAGTACATTTAAAGATTACATTATAACCGGAAAAGAAAACATTTCGGAAATATTGCTTTTCGACTCTAGTTTTATTGTGATTGATCAGATTCTCTCACGAGACAAAATAATTGTCCAAGTTGCCGTACTGGGCAAGGATTTCAAAAGTGCTCGTGTAAAAAGAAATGTGTAATGGTAGAAAGTAGGCTTGTTTCAAAAATAATAAGCAGTCCAATCCAAAGTGCCATCACAGCAATCCTTGATCTAACAAAAAATTTGAAGTAAACTAAGGTATATCTCATAGAATTTAAATTAATATTCTCTTACATTTTTGTTTTTAAAAGTTTACGCAATGTTTTTTTATGAAGCAACTGTTTTTCTTCACAGCATGTATTTTTTAAATATAATCTATTTTTGCAACGTAATCTTTCTTTCCCTTTCTGTTTAACTAATGTTAGCAATATGAGCAATAATAAATTATATCATCTGCTTTTCCTTGTTATTTATCAATTATTCATCCGCAAAAGAGATAAAAAGTATTTTTCGTGAGATTTTTTAGCAATTTTAGATCAATTAATACATAAAATATCTTAGAAATTTTTGATTTTTTTACTTTAGCAGTCTGTCTTTAGTTATTCCATAGAATACCTAGTTATTTCATAGAATAACCAGGTAAAGTATGAATATTTTCTAATATATATTATCGTTAAAACATAAAATATAACACTCGAAATTTCTTTGAACCGATTCTAGTTGCTTTTAGTCGGTTTTGAACCGATTTTTGCGACTTTGCAATGACGTCTATGTGTACGCTTCAATCCGTTGCTTTAACACGTAGAATTTAAACGGTGTATATATGTTAGCGTTTTACATTTTGGATTAGTAACAAATATTTATGCAACCTGTTTTCTGGCAATGACTTCTGCAGGAAAAGGGAGATTTAATGCAAGAGATTTGAATCTTTATTACATAAGTGTGGGACAAAGGAAAAGAGTGCCGCGCTTACTACGAGTAGTTAAAATTATTAACTTTGATAGCAGAAGTAAAAAGTGAGCACAGAAAAAAGTACCACGTGACGATTGGTTGCTCCAGCATTATGATATCCTTGAAGTTTAAGGCCTAAAATTGTTAATTGTGCCAACAACAGATGCAAAAAAAGAAATTTTTTTCTTTCTCTTTAACTAATGTTAGCAACATGAACAATAGTAAATTATGTCATCAGCTTTTCCTTATTGCCTATCAATTAATCATCCGTAATAGGGATAAAATGTATTTTTCGAGAGATTTTAGTTATTTATAATCAATCAGTTTAGAAAATAAATTTGAAATTGTTTATTTTAAACTTTAAAGTTCTGTCATTAGTTATTTCATAGAATAACTAGGTATAGAGTACGAAATTTTTCATCTGTTATGTACTTTAACTGACTTGTCTAGTTATTTCACGAAATACCTAGTTATTCTATAAAATAACTGAATTATGCACTTTAACGGTAACACATAGAAATTCGCTCAAATGTATTTTTCATGTGCAAAAAATATTCAAATTTCTATAGCAATATGCCCATATAAAAAAATGGAACATGTTTTTGATTGAATTATTTTAACACTAGATTGCCCAAGGAAGTCATTTTGACTGCTTTTGCACAATATAGGTATCGACTAAGTTTCAGTCTTTGTAATCTTAAAAACCTTCAACTTTTTTACAACTGTTTCAAAGTATACGGAGGGCCTAATAAAATGTTTAGGCGGGCCACTAATAAGGAGCATGCTGCAAATCATAACTTAATACAGGGGTGGAGAACCTTTATGGAAAAACGTGCTATTTTTTTCTAAAGAAATGCTTAATGAGGCATAGACGTGCCGTCAAATAATTTTGACTTGTGATTATTGGGAAAATAATAAGACTAATGCTAACAACACAAAGCTCTTTATTTACTAAAGAAAAATACATTTTGTATTTTATAGTAGTAAATGTTTTAGTTAAACGTGTAATTCAAATTATATAAAGTAACATTAGTGTGGTTTCTGCTGTTGCAGATTAGAAGACAAATAAATTATATTAGGATTGTGTAAGGTGTTACTTTTAGCAGAATGCATGCGTGATTGGAGTCATCTGCTAAATGGTTTCTAAGCGAGTCTTTAATGTTATTCATCCCTGAAAATAATAATAAATAGGCATAGGTCGATGAAAATATGGTTAAAATAGCATGAGCCTGCCTCTTCAAATATTTAAACGTATCTAGAATCGAATTTAAAAGTTTCCAAAATTTCGTTACTGGCATTTTTACTTATATTGCTTGTTAATCTTTCTGTTTCAATCAATTCTAACTTTTTACTTGTTTCAATAAATTTTTAAATCCATATTGAATTTGACTAGAAATCAATAAGTTACATTGCGAATTCTTCAATTTCCAACCAATCGAATTGCGGCAGGTTCAGTTTATCAAATGATGTCACATCAGGGTACATAACAAACTTGAGCGTTTTTGATGATTCTTTGAACTGAGAAAATCTCCCTGAAAATTCCTTGATTAAAGAATCAATCGCGGTTGATCTTTTTGATCGGTGGCGTGTCCAAGGTATTGTGCCGCGTGCCAATGGTTCGCCATCCCTGACATAATACATCAAAATAGAAGTGTTAATTTGGATATTTCAGAAAAATTGTTTGCTTTTTAAACCTAGGAAGGCATCAGGACAAAACGAATAATTCACTAATACTTTCACTCCAAACCAACTCTTATCAATTTTTCAATTCCTTTATTATTTTTTTTCTCTAAATTTATTTCAAGTACGTCTTATCATTTGAAAAGTTGCCAAAGGCTTATCTTCCCTACCTCCCCACTTCTCTTTTTTTTTGACGCAAAGTAGGAAGTGATTGGCACCAAGCTTTCTGTGAGTGAAGAGTCCGCCTTTATGATATCGATGACAAGTTGCATTTGATAAATCCTGTGTTGAGTAGGTGCAGGAGCAACGTACCCAAATGGGGCCAATAATCGAAACGGGAGCCCCTGATAAATCAGTCAGTGTCGCATTCTATGAAGACAAATGCGATGCGTTTATTTTAATTGTTCCCAGTATTGTAATGTACACCCTCTGACCCAATTCTTTGTTGTGATGCATGGGCTAGTGCATCACCTCGCAAAAAATGACCATCGTAGATTATTGTTTTGAACTTCTTGTCAACAGATAGGGCACCAAGTGAACTGTGGGTTAATTTCCGTTTGTTATTGATGATGAATGTTGGATAGAAAGCACAGATGAACTAGTTTCTCTCTCTCTCTCTCAATTAAATTTCTACTATTATATAGTTCACTCTCTCTCTCTACATATATATTTATCTTGTTCAAATTTTCAATGGTTAATATTAAGGTGACCAATTTTTTTACAACGAAACGGAGGATGAAAAATTTAAGAAAAAATTACAACGTAAATATATGAAACATTTTCTTAGCTCAAACAAAAGTAAACTAATTATGCTTACAACCCTTTTAATTATTTACTTAAACATGTTTTTCCCCCATGAATGATTTTTTTTTGGTCAACATATCATTTTCTAATACATCGGAAATTTCGGAACAAGAAATATCCTTCATATTGAACTTTACGGTAAGTGCTGCAGTTAAAGTACCAACATTCAGTCTTGATTTCTCACTTGTCCAAAAATCTTTACCATTTGAAAAAAACACTTCCAACTACTGCAGTCGTCCCAGGGCAGCACTACGTAAATTCAACAAGAATAACTAAATTTTCCTATGGAAAGCATCCCTTTTTGAAATGTTGAATATTTCTACCCAGCTTTTATCAAGTTAAACATGTTGATTTTCCCATTGTGTGTTCTAATTTATCAGAATTTAAATATACATTCAAAGTTCTAATTTCTTCACACAGACGGCATCTCTGAACATATAGATTAACAGATTAGTTTTAAAATAATGTAAAGGAAGACAAGTAGGACACTTTTTGAGGAAGGACAGAATCTATAAAAGAAGGACTGTCCACCCTAAAGGAGGAGAACTGGTCACCTTATTAATATAATACATTTTAAAGCGCTCAATTTTGGATTACAATACAGTACTTTAATTATAATTAATAAAAATCAATTGATTAAAACTAATTATTCAAAGAATTACAAATACAGCCACATTGGCATCATTTTTGGCGACTCAGCGACCATTTTGGCGACTTGTGTCAAAACTTGCAAAGCTTTTTTTTCCCTCACATTTTAAAGTGCTCATTAGAGCTGAAATTCTCCATACATGATTGTTTTGGATGACAATACGATAATTTAATTATAATTAATTAAAATTAATTGACTGAAACTGATTATTTAAAGAATGACAGATACAGCCACGTTGGCTTCATTTTTAGCGACTTGAGTAAAAACTTTAATAGGCTTTTTCCTCACGTTTTAAAGCATTCAGCTGAACTAAAATTTTATTATACACGATTGTTTTGGATGAAAATATGATACTTTAATGATAATTAATAGAAATTAATTGCTACTTAATATTGTGATTCTGTCATATGTATGTACATATTTATATTAATTGTAATTATTTGATAAAAAGTAACAAAAATAAAAATTTTCTTTGTTGTCTCTCTTAGTAGGAATTGACTTAATTTTTGTTATATATATATTATATATATATACCGTAAAATCCGGCGTATACCACGCACTGGTGTATAACGTGCACCCATACTTTCAAGCTGCATTTTTGAATTTTCAGGTATGTTCGCCGTATAACCTGCACCTCTCTTTTTAAGAAGAAATCTGGAATTTTAGTATACAACGTTCTTATTTTTTTAAGTCATTTACTTGAGATATTGTGCCAGACTTTTGAGATAATAGTACATTTCTAGAACTAGAACTCTTTTATAGTTCTTAAGGTATATCATTACTTTTATATAAACAGTATTTCGATATGTGTAAAAGTAAAAAAAAAAATTATGCTCATCTCTTTTGTTATATTTAAAGCAACGCTTTTACACCCAGCGTATAAAGCGCACCCTTATATTTCGATCTCATTTTTTTGTGTTCAAAGTGCGCGTTATACGCCGGATTTTACGGTGCTTGTTTTCAACACGTAACAAGCTTCTAAAGAGGGAATTTAATAATAGTGTGAATGACATCCTCGATCCATACATTTTTTTTACTATAAAATTGGTATAAAATTCATGTAGGAAAATTGAATATTTTTTAACCCATACATTCGTTATAGGTTATTATATATTGTATTTATTTTTTGCATGTATAAAAAAGCCCAATGGTTGAGTGGTAGTCTATCGAGCTGTCACGCCACAGGTCCGATGCTGAGCAAGGTCGACTCAGCCTTTCATCCCTTGCGTGTTTGATAAATGAGTATCAAGCTTGTTTGGGAACAGAACACTGGGGTTTCGCGTCAGACTGACCACTTGACCGAAAGATCTACACATGCACCCCAGCGCCAAAGGTCACGTACACTGACATAGGCACAGTAAGTCTTGACCCTCGTGGGATACTGCAACACTTAGTTCAGTTATGTATAACAGTGTGAAAAAAAATAGAGAGAGATAGAAAATTTATTCTACTGAAAGTAGGGTCAAATTAAACTAATTTTTAGCGCATTCACAAGGCCTGCATTTTTATTTTATGGAGTTTTTTTTAAACATCTTATACTTTTTTTCTTTATTTAAATTTTTATGAATCGCTTTCTGGAAAAAACGCGTCCAACAGTTTCAAAATCTACATGAGATGTATTTTTAAAATATTTGCTATGCAATTCTTATTTTAAAAATATATTTATGATTTGAAGCTTCCGTCAAAGTACATGAACCATTTCGCATCAATCGGAAGGGAATGGGATTTGAAATGAAAAAAAATGTACATAATTTACAAATATCTTAAGAACCGAGATTTCATGGAGATATATTTCTTCAGAATTAACCATTGAATAGTTTAGCATTAGACTTCAGATATATATATTATATTATATAAAACTTTATATAAGTAAATAAGGCTTTTTTTTAATTAGAATATGAATAGTTCTTAAAGTACGCTAACAAAACCAAAATTTTATTCTTAAAATCATGGAATGACTAGGGATAAGTCGAATCGTTTAAAAATAATATCGTGTATTAGAAAAGTTCAAAATCATGGTTTTTATATACTGTGAGCTGCTGTGGACGAATGGTCATTGTCACGAACTTGTGGTCCACATGTTTTCTGTTGATTCGTGGGTTCGACTCCTGATGTTACTAAAGACGAGTCGTGCAGAGGAGCTGATGTACGTTAAATACGAAGCTCTCAAGTTCGTGTGTCGTCAACGTCAATTGACCGTAGTTCAAAATTACTAGATATGTCGTCAATAGCACCCGTGTTGCTTTAAGGTGCAAACTAAACTCAAACTCAGAGGCGCAACAGCCCATGAAGGCCAAGGCCTACTGTGCCCGTCTCAGTATACGTGACCATTGGGCGTTGAGGTGTATGAGCAGATGTCCCGATCCTGTGGTTAGTCTGAAGCGAGACCCCCAGTGTTTAAGACCACTAGCAAGCTTGGTACTCATTTATCGATCTACTGCAGTAGGTAGGAAAGGTTGAGTTCACCTTGAGCAGCCCGGAAATATAACCTGTGGTGTGGAAAAGCGATACTGTCGGTAGACCCAGGCCTAGACCCGAGCGACGGACATGGCACAATAATGTAGTCTTGCCGCGGTTGCGAGTCGAGAGCGAGACAAGACTCCTTGCCGAGGCCGAGGTCCTAGGCAGGCCTTAAAACTTCCCTATCTATGCGCAAGTTATTGTAATTGCCTTTAAACGAGAAACGTACTTGTATTTTTGATAAGTATTTTGCTTTTAACTTTTCTCAGCTTACGCATTTTAAATCATGAAATTGAAAACAAAACAATAGCGAAAATTCCGATTCTCAAAATTGTTGGGTTTTTTTCCCGTGAATTAATTAAATGAAGTTATTTAAATGAGATTTATATAAATCTATTTTTATGTTTTTATGGTCTCTTCATTTAATATCTTTCATTTCTTTTGTTTCCAGTTTAATATATAATATACCTCGAATCAAATACCATCAAAATTAAAGATGTATAAAATGTTCATGACTTATGCAGAACAGGCTGAGGAACCTCGGTATTTTCCAACTTATGAATTTATCAAAATATTTACAAAAGCAGTTAATAACGTTACTTGTAAAAAGAAATTCTATATTGAAAAGCGGTATAAACATATTCTCATCCATCACATTTTTGCATCCAATATACTAACAAATATCTTGACCTCTTAAATGACCCTTTTAGTAAAAAAGTACAACCTTATTTACTTTTAAATTAGCTTCACTCATCGGTTCAAGTGAAAGAATAAGTACGAGTTTCTTACAAGCATTTGTTACTTTCACACACACCTCTTATCATTCCAGACTCACCTTGACACTGTCAGCGCATAATCCCGCACAGCTTCATCATCTTTCCGTAAAGAAAAGGACTTTACGAGTACTTTAGATAATGATAAGATTCTGTGTATGTTAAGAAGAGACTCCCCCTTTCTTACTTATCTTTTTCTAATGATAATGTATCACTTATTTGTTACAGGTTCCTTTTTTTTGTCTATTTTCCAGGTAGTTACACTCAATACAGAACTACAGTATATTGTAGGTTATCCAGAGAATGTGAGAATGGGGGAAAATCCACTAACTATTCCTTTCTCTAAATCGGAGGAGAGCTATTTTAATAATTTTACCTCTTGCTTAACTTGTTACTGCTTGAAGAAACACAATTGACTTGTTTGCTTCGTCTCTTCAATAGTGTTATGCCAAATGATGGCGAATAGATTTCTCAGGATAAATTTTCTACATGGTACTGTGTGTCTTCTTGTTTTCTTCTTGTTTCTCGAGTTCGTGTGACCATGACCACTCGCCTATCGCAGTCATTTAATCTTGATAAAAACTAAATTAAAAAATTAAATGTTCCAGTTGTAAAAACTGTGAAATTGAAACCCACGTTGTTAGCCATTAAATTTCCAGTAGTAGGAAGGGAATGAAATAGCAATATTTTACTCAAAGTTCGTACACAGCAGAGTAAAGGGAAAGAATTAAATAAGAAGGAAATTAGGGAATATACAGGGTCCAAAACTAATGCATGTATTTTCTACTTCTGGTGTCTAAAACGGCCCTAAGACGATTAGGCAAGTCACACTGGGTTTGAATGATGCATACGGGGATTCTGCTTCAAGTCTACACCACGCTTCATCAACCGTTGTGATGGAGATCGGTATTGGCCTACTTTCACCCTATTACTTTCCCACGCATTTTAAACTGGTTAAAGATCTGGAGAATGTACTTGGAAGATCAACTCCTGAGCACTCTCTGCTTATAAGTCGGTCAAGATGATTCGATGGAAACAGGGGCGTAGCTACTCCCGTATCGGCGGTATCAATGATACGGGGCCCCCAAGCTACGGGGGCCCTTACGTGTGTAACTGCAGTACCACTAACAGGGCTTTCATTTTTAAAAAGGACTCCTAAGGAGTTTTGATACGGGCCCATTCTGAGCTAGTTACGCCAGTGAATGGGAAGCATGTGGTATTGTTATCTTGTTGAAAGACGACGTCTCCGAGGCCTCGAAGATAGTTCACAACCACGAGCCCTAAGATTTGGAAAATGTAACGTTGACTGTGTAGATAACCAATGACGCTAACAAGAGGTGTTCAAGAAGTGTAACCATGGGCTTCTCATATCATTCTCGTCATGTTCCTTGTGGTGGGGGATATGGGGAACATATAATGCTGTAATAAATTATTTGGTAACGTTATTTCTGTTATTTGCGAGTCTTTTCTTTCACTTATGTATGAAACGCCACCTTTCAGTTGCTGTTTTTATTTATTTTTCTTATCGAAAAAAAATCCCGTGACTTGTCAATGCTAAACCTGCAAACATCTTTTTTATTTTGCTTAATTTTCTGGGTTTTACAAATTTTTAAAGTTTGTTCGGACTTTTTGCCCACCCGGTACGATCTTCTTCCAAACAACCACACTTTCAAATGTGGTTTCAGAACAAAAAATCAACAACGCGCGCGTAATTTTTATTTTATACATAGTTTGAGACGCCGTTTCTTCGTTATCCGTCGTCCTTTTGCTCTTAAATGCTAGTCATTTTCATTTGAATGAATTTGACGTTTGAAAATTCCCTCCTTCATGGAGTGCAATTTTAATGGCCAACGGTGTATTTTTAGCAACTCTATCAGCAACATTTAAATTTTTATAAGAATTATAATAAAAAATGTCATCGCGCTTATTTTTTTTTCTGAGTATCACTTTCCCCAAATGAAAAAAAATCACTGTAAAATTTAATACTTTTTCATTTAAAAAAATGTCTACAGTGATTCAAAAATTTGTTTTATGATCGCTTAAAGGATGGCATATGAGCAGAGAAAAGATTATATTTCAAGATAATAATATGAAATATGTGTAAGGACCTCATGATCTGACATTTAATCTTAGTTCCAAAGTAATATATTGTTAATATTTTACGTATACGTATAAGAAAAAAAAACTTAATTGCGTTTGGCTGAAATGTTGTTGGGAATTTCAGCAACCTTTCAAATAAATCAGAAATACTCAGTTCTAGTAGTAAGCTTTAATCCTAAAATGTTCGGTCGTACTTTATCTAGTATTTCTTTCTTCAAGCGGTAAATTAAGTGCACGGTTCTATGTAATCTATTTATACATAGAAACAGGGAAGATAAAATTTTAGCTACAGTAGCTGTATTAGTAGTCTCAGAATTTATCAACCCTTAAAAAAACGTCTAATTCTCTGGTCAAATTCTACACAAAAAATCTTATAACAAGCCTTATCCATATTTAGTATTTGGGTGCATCTCTTAATTTGGTTAATAGAATTTGTATTATTCATTACTGTGAATAAATAGTAGTGATTTTGAATAAGGCTAATCTTCCTTTCGACTCTCCATCACTAATAGTCGACCCGCGGCGTCTATTAGTAGAGGGTCGGAAGAAAGATTAGCCATATTCAAAATATATACCGTAAAATCCGGCGTATAACGCGCACTTTTAACAGAAGAAATGAGATCGAAATTTATGGTAGTGCGTTATACACCGGGGAAAAAACGATAGCTTCAAAAATTTTAAAAAAAAGAGGCATGCATAAAAAAAAACTTAGACTTCTGCAAAGATCGAAATGCTGTTTATTTAAAAGAAATGTCATACCTTATGAACTTTACGGTTGTTTTCCGCAGAAATATGATATTTTTCCAAAATCTTGGGATAATATCTCGAACCAATGGATTTTAAAACATAATAGTATTGCTAACATACATTGCAGGTTCCTTCGTAAAAAAAGGGGTGCGCATTATACGGCGAATATATCCTAAAATTTAAAAATGTAGCTTGAAAGTATTGGTGCGCGTTATACGCCGTATTTTACGGTAACTACTATTTACTCACAGTAATGAACAACACAAATTCTATTAACCAAGGTAAGAGATGCACCCAAACACTAAATATGGAAAGCAATAGCGAGGTAGACGAGATACGAGAAGTCTTAATTAATCAGATCACTTACGTCCAAGCAGTATATCTCCTAACTCCAAGCGACCTAATCTAAATTAATTACTATCTGACAAATCGTCAATCTTGGATATTACACTCATCAGCTACAAAGTATTCACGCCTCACTTCACATTCCCTATCAATCACTGATATCCGTTAGCAGTCTAACCCAGTGTTTCTCAAACTGTGGGGCGCGTCCCCCTTGGGGGCTTGACAACTCTACAAGAGGAGCGCGAGCCCATTGAAAAGTCGAGAACAAAAAATTATTTTGAAAAAAATTATTAATTTACTGAAAGTAAACAAACAAAATACATTGAGACAATAAAAAAATAAAATACACATTTACACTGATATATTACACTTATAAATATATCAGTGCTACACAATGTATTTTATAATTAATTTAACAATTCTAAGTTAAAAACAAATTTATTAATTACCCGTGACCCCATGGGTTTGTCATATACACTGGTGTGCAAAAATTAAGGACGAGACGGTTTTTTCAATATAACTTTGTACAAAAGCTTTCCAAATGAACACATTTAATACCGTAAGATCCCCAATACGTAAGGACATGTGTAATGTAAGCAACACTTACTAAAAAGAGAAATCAGAGGGATAAAAAAGAAGCTTGATTGAAAAAAGTAGCATGGAGCGCAATGCGACTGAAGGCCGAAACATCCCTGTGATGGGTGTCCAGCAAGAAACATCCGGTCTTTAGTAGGGGATATGATCTCCCCTGACTGCTAGGCAGGTTTCACAGCGTCTGCCCATGCTGAGAATGAGGGTGTCAATGAGTTGTTGAGGCATTGCTGCCCATTCGTCTTGCAGCGCCAATCGAAGCTCCCGAATCGTTACTGGTGGTAAGGTACGAGCTGCGCTGGATCGGAAAGCGTCTGTCTAGAAAATCCCATACATGCTCGATGGGATTGAGATCCGGAGATCGTGCCGGCCAATCCATACGTTCAATATCCTCACTCTCTAAGAGCTGTTCGGCAGCTACTGTGCGATGACATGGTGCATTGTCGTCCATGAAAAGGAACTGCAGACCCATAGCGCCTCTAAAAAGACGCACATATGGAAGAAGAATCTCGTTACAATAACGGGTCCCATTGACTGAACCTGCGTCGAAGATGTGAAGGTCTGTACGACTACCAAGCATGATGCCTCCTCAAACGAGAACACCGCGACCTCCATACCTGTCCCTTTCAATGATGTTCGAGGGATGATTGCGGCTTCCCCGCTCTCTCCAGATGAATATGCGATGAGAATCGCTACTCAAACTGAATCTGCTCTCATCTGTAAAGAGTACTCGTCCTTATTCATTGTCTGTCCAATTCCGGTGTTCCCGGCACCACAGAGAACGCCTTCTCCGATGGGCAGGTGTTAAAGGTACACACCGTACAGGGCGTCGTGCAAACAGACATGTAATCACCACTGACCACCGTGCAGTCTTCTGGCCACGGTAAAACGCGATATCGGTCGTCCAGTCGCCTGTGTCGTGTGTTTAGCGATTTCTCCCGCTGTCTGACGCCTGTTTCTTCTGGCCTGTAAGACAATGTATCGGTCATCTGCGGGTGTGGTTCCTCGTGGACGACCACTACTGAACCCCCGGATAGCTTGTTTCTTTAGTTTGAAATTGTCTCCAAAGTCGTGAAACGATGCTGTGAGCAATTCCGAACTCTGCAGCCACACTTGTCACACTGCGGTCTTCCTCCAACTTCCCAATGATTCGACCTCGGGTAAAAGCATCCAGATGTCGTCTAACAGATTGATTATTCGCCATTTCTCGCTGAGGCAGCAACTCGGTGTGATTTTAACTGCTATACGGCGTGCAATCTCTTTGCCAGAAATACTGATCTTACACCGACAACATGCTTTATACTACTCAGACACTCCCCCATTACGTCTACCTGCATATCTGCGCATGTGCTACCGTACATCACCTTACTTAATCTCCTGATTGGTCTTTCTGTCCGCTCTGCCTCTTCGTTTAGCTGATATGCTAATTTTTCGACTTCGTCCTTAATTTTTGCACACCAGTGTATATAATTTATAACAAAAATTATAACACTTACCTTGATAATTTTTGTACAGTTTGTAATTAAACCTTGATTGCCGATCATAAGTTTCGCGATTCGCTTCCAAATGCCAACCGTTTTCCACGTTGGCACGCGCATATGATGCATTGAAGGAAGGGGGGAGGAATAAAGGAACAAAAATAATCTGGATTAAGTAAATCCTTCGCAATCATTGTCAGGTCCTTTTATTGCATTCCAAAGTCTTGGAATAATTTTACGGATAGCAGTGCACAGAAAAAAAATCGTACTTCGGAAAGACGTATATATACGTCTGGAGAAATAAAAGCTTTGGCTTAGCGAGACGTTTATATACACGAGGAGTGCTTAAGAGGTCAAAGTCGCATCGTAGTTTTAGCGTCAAAGTATAGTATTATTGAATTCAGTACATTGTTATTGTTTGGGGGGCGCGATCAAAATAATGATTGAATACTGGGTCGCGAGTATTGCAACATTGAGAAGCACTGGTGTAACCTCTCTCTCGCTTTAACTTACTTGAAAGTGTAATCAATATGTACAAATCTTGATTTACATACTCACATCTTCTTCTTTGGGGGAATGTTTATAATATAATAATTTTTAAAGGCCCAATATTTCCCAAGAGGATTAGTAATTAAAAGAACGCGAATAGAGCCTTCACACTCTCAATAACCCAGCAATGGATTTTTGTGTAATGGGTCGTGGATTCCAAGACTGGTATCCATTGAAAACAATAAAATGAAGCAATTGGTAATATTGCATTTTAAATTCAATTCAACCTTGGATGCTGTCACATGGCGTGGTGTGGAAGCTAGAAATAGTGCAAATCAATTTAAATACTAGTTTCTGTTCTGCTGACCACCATCTTTACAAATATTTATCAAACGAGTTCTTAAAAAGAAAAAAAAATAAAGAAGAAGCAGCAAAATGTACTAAACATCAATGAAATGAATAAGATCCATCTCATGATTAAGGAAAAGCAGTAGTATTGCTAGCAATTTTTTTAAAAAATCGCAGATGCACTCGCACACGAAAACGTTTCTATTAGGCTTTTTTATATTTTTAATTCAAATCACTGTTATTTTGCATGCTCTTCTATTTAATTTCTGTTAGTATCTAAACTTTTCCCCTGAGTAGACAATTGTGTACAATTAACACGGATCTTTTATATTCATACTCTTAATTCCAAGCCATCACAACAAGTAACATTACTACTTGTGGACAGAGTAGATGTACGTTAACATTATGCGGAAAGGAAGTAGGTCGTGGTATGCACGGGGTGCCTACTCAAACATCGACCTCGTCTTGCAATCCAAATCAACGAAATACATTACTTGTGTTAAACGGGTAAAAATGGTAGTTCAAAGAAACAAGTAATATAAAAAAAAATTTTAAGTCAATTCCTACTTATATCAAGAAAGAAAAATTTTATTTTAGCTACTTTTAATTAAATAGTTAGAACTAATATAAATATGTACATACATATGACAGAATCACAATATTAAGGGTAATAAATATTTATTAATTATCATTAAAGTATCCTATTGTCATCCAAAACAATTGTGTATATAAAATTTCAGTTCAACTGCATGTTTTAAAACGTAAGAAAAAAAATCTTTTAAAGTTTTGACTCAAGTCGCTAAAATGAAATCAACGGGGCTGTATCTATAATTCTTTAAATAATTAGTTCCTGTCAATTAATTTTAAATAATTATAATTAAATTGTTGTATTTTTACCCAAACCAATCGTGTATAGAAAAATTCAACTCAAATGAGGGCTTTAAAATGTGAGAAAAAACTTTTTCAAGTTTCGACACCATTCACCAATATGGTCGCTAAATCGCCGAAAATGATGCCAACGTGGCTGTGTTTCTAATTCTTTGAATAATTAGTTTTAATCAATCAATTTTTATTAATTATAATTAAATTATTGTATTGTCATCCAAAATGTTTATGTATATAAAATTTCAGCTCAATGGAGCGCTTTAAAATTTATTTTATTAAAGTTTGAAAATTCCGTTAAGATAAGTAAATAAATAAACAGAGAGTGTGAGCTAATTGTAGGAATTGAAAAAAAGTAAAAAAAACTTAACTTTACGCAGTTTGTAGTTTTGCATAATGAATCCCTGAAATACAGAATGTGTACTAAGATATGTTTTCGAATACTAATATCATATACGAGTAAAATTAATAAAAATAGCAGGCAATGTATACCATAATGTCTAGGATATCACCCCCTGAAAACTTTCAAACTAATAGCATCCAAAAACATTTGCTATGCGTGGTTTAGAATGTAATTAATGCCCTCATCGATCGAGGAATATAATCATAAGGTACTAAATGCTAAAATCTAAGTAATTACTGTTTTGAAAGTCTAAATGCGATAATATCTCTATCAATTGAATACTTGTGGCTCAAGATCTCTATCTAATAATATACATTAATTTCTTCTAAAAGACCGAACAAATTTTACGGCTTTTTTGTAGTCCACACGCATGCGTATTTGATTAAAAAAAAGTAGTGCAATATTTTGCTGTGTGGTTGACGTTCAGCTCAATGAATGTTTACAGTTTCTTTTAATGTTACAGATGAAATAAAAAAAATCACGTGACGTTTATTAATAGAAAGTGATAAATGAGTTTCTACAGAATAATTGCTCTACAGATCACGAGGTATGTTTATACCCAATTCAAATTAAGTTTTTGTGTCATGTATTGCCAGTTGCAGATTGAGGTCCGTGGAGATTCCAGATGTTGTATCGGATTCGTAAAAAAAAAAAAATGAGTTGTTAAAAATAAATGTTAAGCATGCTTTTAAATATATTTCCATATTTAAATACACCATAATTTATCATATTTAATAATCATATTTTTTACATTTACGACATCTTTAAAAATAAAAAAAAATTGAGTTTTCGGAACTCTTCAGAAGTCGGGCCACAAGGCGACCGTTGATTCTACCTCTCTGCCCTGTTATAGAGTTTCCAAATGACACTTCTAATTACATAAATTTAACATTCTTTAGTGGTCATGGAAGCCGACTGATCATGGTCGCAAACTCAATTTTGAATTATTTCTTTCGAGTCATGGTTTTGAGTCTCTTAAGACCCACCATGCTGAGACCTGATGCGTATTAGAAAAGTGTTGTCTGAATGAAAAGTGGACAAGTTCAATAAAAAAGAATGATTTTGTTAGAAATCAAAAGAAATCTGGGTGTTGTAATGCAGGCCTCATTGTTTCGGCAGCAGGTCTATGTCTTCGCTCTAGAAAGAACATGGGTGATTCTTGAACAAGTCCTGCCCAGCTTTCTTCCCTTCATCGTCCAAATTGGAACGTAATACTGTCTTAAGTGGCCTTAAGACCTAGAAGTTGTGAGTGACAAATCCGGACTGTACGGTGGGTGTTCTAAAATTTCCCAACGATGTTTTTAAAAATACATTGATTTCACGGGGGACTTACGGGGGGGCATTGACATGGAGATCCGATATCATATTCTCGAAAACTTTTATATCAACTGTTCCTACACGTTCAAGCTAGACAGTGTTCACCAAAGACTGCTTCTATTCATTGACAGATGTCCACATTAAACTCACCTCCTGCAATCAGAAACCGTCCTACCGCACTTTATTCCGATCTGGAGGCATCCTTATATGGTATCACTTTACTTTCAGTTTACGTCTTTTAATACTAACAGGTTTCATTTTTAAACATCGTATGCGGTGCACACTTCCTATCACCCTTCGTGTTCCTGTTTAGTGACTCTGCTGTAGCTGCACTCATTCTGGTGCAATCGCATGTGTCCCCTTTTCATTTGGGCAACTCTTATACGAGTATATCAATCTATCGAGTCCAATGTTAGTCTATAGAAGCGACTGTCATTGGACAAACAGAAACATGAACAACTCTTAGTACGAGAACATTCGGTCATCCTTGTCGTTCTAGCATGGCACTATTGCAAATGGAGTCGTCTGTACTGTGTCTTCTTAACGAACGCCTTGAATACAATCGCTGTGAACCAATTGAGTTTTTTGGTCTGGTCGGTATGGGAATGTAAAAAAATGTCCTTCACTTTGTAATGGCCTCCCTCCTGGGGAAGCCATTTCTTCATCTACTCGACCTAAATCTGTAGGAGGTAAAGATTGATAACCCAAGCTAGCCGTGAAAAATCCAATTTATTATTACCAAATATACTAATCAAAGACAATCCAACTATTGAGGGAAAATCTAGAGTGATATAACGTAGCTCAAAATCTTATGTGAATAAGCGCATGAAATCCTAATTGCTTAACATTACTCAAAGTTATCTTAAGAATCCTAACTTCCTTAATTTTGCAATAACTAAAGCCCGTCCTATAATCACGCGCCTAAATTCCGAACCTTACCGTAACAACATTGCGTTCAGCAACTCATCTGTTTTTCCTACTTCTCCCGCGATTACTAAACATCCCCTATATATATATATATATATATATATATATATATATATATATATATATATATATATATATATATATATATATATATATACCAGTTAATCTGCATATCAAGGTTTCTTCTTGAGAGGATGGTTGTGAAATAACTCAATTGTTGGCCCCAAAGATTCCCCAAGAGGATTAATAGAAAATTCCGTAAAGCCCCTCCACAACTTGCTAAAAGATGGGGAGGCCTTTGACGCTCGTCAATGGATACATTGATCCACGAGTGTTGGCATCTCCCTGGCTGCCCTAGCACCCTTCAGACTTGCCACATTAACTAGCTCCAACCGTTTTGTCCACTAACATTTGACTTATGGAAACCCTTGTCTTCTAAATCCGATCATCAAACCCCTCTTAAAATCGTCTGTCTGTTTGAGTAGCCACCGTTGGCGACGGCTTGATATTCTCTGTTATAACATGTACCCTCTGAGACACGTAAAAAATGTCCACAAGGATTTTCCTGGCATAAATAACAGAACGGATGTTACTCATTCTGCTGATTCTTTCCATCACATTCTACCCAACATGTTACTGGGAGCTGGGCATTTCACATAATTTTGCATTATATATATATAGAGAGAGAGAGAGAGTAGTAAAAAACAATTCATACTTTTTTATATTTGTGTTATCTTTATCAGTTACATGGGATCTAGAAATTGCGATGCGTCTATTTTTTTACTTTAAAAAAAATGCCTTCTGTGTTTCTATTGGATGGGCAGCAGACAACTTGTACAATTTATATGATGATTTAAAATACTGCACACAATATAAATAGCTGCATTAAATTAACTACTGAAATTTTACAATAGCTGTCTGAATCGTATTACATTGTTATTTTATCAAAAACAAGGAGATAACAAGCTATTCAGATTTATTATCTAGCCAACCTCCAAAATTTTTTTGTCGTAGTTCCTATGTAGATTGTTATACAATCCGAATGTTGTTTTGCTCGCACGAAAATATGAATGCTCTAAAACATAAATTTAACTGAATACCGTAAGCTTTTGATGTTCTATTGATATGTGGGTGAGTAACCCATTAATACGGAAATCTCGACCTTATAAAAAGTAAAATGCAAAAATTCGTTATATAAAACAGAAAACGAATTCTTCGCGGGTACTTAACATTCTTCAGTTAACAAAAGATTTAAAATCGGAGATCGAATAAAAGAAAAAAAAATGATCCATTATTTCTCAAGCGGCAGAACTTAATACTTTCGTAAGTTCTATTAGTGATTTCTGCAGTCTTCTTATATTAAATTTTAACTCGGATAACGATCTCCGTTATCTACTTCATCGACAAATCCAAGCCAAAACTGCACTGCGTTCTGCTTTTAGCATTCCCTCAAGCCTACTGATCCTTTTTCACTTACACTGCAACCTCATGCTGAGTCCGTACATGGCCAATTTAGAAAAACGACCGACATCAATCCGGCTCTGTCAACAGATATATATACCCTTCACGTACTTTTACCTTCGGCATCTTTTACTGCCCATAGTGAGAAAGCAACACACCGGTCTGCCACTACAAGACAACGCCCAACGTATTTGTGAGTTAGGTCTCGCGCTGATTCAACCGACCACGGGACATTAGTCAAGATGTCCACTTTCATCGGCCTCACCTCTTTCCCCACCTTCGGATCAAGCAGGTCCAGTTGGAATGGGTGCTTTGGATTCATATTTATGATCGCAGAGGATTCGTTTAATGGCTAGGTCTGTACGTGGCCAGAATGGAGAAGATGGTGGCTTTGAAAAAGAAACTGTCCACAGCCGGAACTAAAGACGATGGTATCGTCATTGGATCTCGTATATATCTGGTAAAAAGATATGATGTTATAGAGTGAATGTAACAACATCGATGAAGTAAAGGCGATGGAAGGGGGGAACCGTCTGTAGCAATTGATGTCGTAGTAGCGTTATGGTCTTTATTATGTTGGTGTGCCTATGGCAAGATTTAAAACGATGGAGTTGTTTGTAGAGGATGCATAAATTATAAACTGGTCAAGTCATATAATGAAGCATTAACATTAAGTTTTTTGTACAATCAGATCCCTTTTTACACAATAAATGTTCCTCTAAATCTATGTAAAATAACCGTGTAAATAAGATATGGTTTATATAGTAAAATGAGATAGGGTTGTGTGACCTTACCACACAATTGGGTACAAAATAGAATAAAGAACGTTATTTAACTCTCTCTTTTTTTTCTAATAAAAAATGGCTGTAAAATGTTAAAATATTTTGCGGATTGAGGTTGATTTATAAAAAAAAATTCTTGTTTAGCTTATTAACCTAAATTAAGTTGATTTTTAAAACCATTTTTTTGTTGTTGATGTTGAGGAAAGTATATTTCCTGTCGGCTACTGAGAGCTATTCAAAGGAAAGACATCTTGTGTTTTGCATTTCTTTTTATATCACATTACATGATATTTCATAAATGTAATTTGAAAATACGAAAATCTACAAAAGGAGTTATAAATTAGATACATATTTCGTACTCAAAAGTTTAAGGTTTTATTCGCATTAATTTCTGGGGAATTTCAAAAAACAGGGATGAATAAATACATGGTGGGATTTTGCAAGCTGTACGAAAGTACCTTGTTCTCTTCTCATGTGCTTTAGTAGAGCACAAACGATATCGTCTACATTTTTTTTGTAAAATTGGTATATGGTCCTCAATATTAGTCAATCGTACGTCATCTGGAACAATTTTCTTGCTTCCCAATAAACATACAGGTTGTCATTTGCGTTTGCGACTTGAAAATCTAGAAATCAGTTCTCGTTCTAACAGAAGTTCTTAGCAGCGCAAATCATATGTGGAAAAATAGCTTCCCATTGACATTTAAAGTAGGAAGTTGAAAGGAATAACAATTCCCATGGCCTTATAAAGGGTTATTACGAAATCCAATGTAAAATAGTGCTTAATATCACTTGTTTAATTTGTTATATGTATTTATAAATATACATTTAACATAAATGTTAATAATCCTGCATGTTTCGATTAATATCTAAAATAAAATTAGGAATGCATACATATATCCATATTTATTGCTTTAAGGGGACTTGGCACCCTTTGAGCAAACTTCTTTATTTACGTATTTAAAAATTATATTTTAACATTTTATACAATGTTTCTATTCAAGAAAATGTTACCAGAGGAAACTTTTCATATATTATTCACACAATTTTAAAAATTTAAATTTTTTGAAGAAAATTGGGAAAATTTTAAAATCTTACTCCTTTTGTAAAAATTAATTTTTTGACCTGGAAATTTTTTTATAATATTCTCATGGATGTTCTTAACAACTTTAGGGATCGATTTTAGAATAACTTCATTCGTTTTCGAGAGAAAAAAAATAAAATGTTGATATACAGGCTAAAAATCAACGAAAAAGCCAACATGTCTTACATTTTATTTTTTTTAAAAAAAAAGTATTCAGTTTATAGCAAAACGGATCCCTAATTTTATTACATGCTTTATTTTTAACACGCAGGAAAAAAATTGAAGTGATTGGTAAATAATTGTCGGAGTAGCATTTTGAATGCACTAAGGTTTCGAAAAACACAAACTGAGAAAAACCACTTTAAAGTTTATAATTCTGAAAAAATAATTATTATAAGCTTAATTAAACTTAAAATACCACTTTAAGATATTACTTATACGTTTTTCTTTAAAATAATTGCATTTTCATATGTTTTCAACCCACACAATTTTATAAATGATCAACTTTTAGAGAGTACTAATTGCACAAGAAAACTCAAGAAAAACTTTTTTAAAAATTTTTTTCTGTCACGACAGAAATTTTAGCTGTTTTTCTTCTTATAATATTAAAGTATTACATTTGTATGAAAAATATATCAGGAATAAGAACTGAAATTATAAAATTATTAATATAAAATGCCTTAATTTAAAAATTTTACATGCACACATTTCACAAGGAAGAAAAATTACATTATTGTATTGCCTCGGAAATATTCTGCTTTTAATACTACACATTCTTTTTTATAGTTATTATTTCTATTTCTAAAATAGATTTTTTTTTTTTTTTTTTTTTTTTTTTTATCATAACGCATTTTTTAGCTTTTTTTTTCTAAAAAGGGGGTGTGGCTGAATTGCCTAATTTGTTTTCAAATGAAGTTTTATTCAACTTCTAACTTTCCGACATGCACAAGTGATATATCAATCGAAAGATAATAATGCAAAGAATAAGATTAAATGAAATAAAAAAAAACGATAGGTTTGTGATTTTTAGGGTACCAAGTCTTCTTAAGAAAAGTAAAACCTGAATTCAAAATATTGGAACTCTTATAATTATTTATCCCTCGCTATTTGTTCGCAGAAAGTATGATCGCTTATGGCGAGATGTACCGAAACGGCTGTCCTCACCAGTAAGATTTGACAACATGTGCAACATCTGAATCCACTGGAGATTTTATCCAATTTTAAATTGAGATAAATTGTTTCGTGAAATATTTGTATCGGTATTGGCCTTTTTCATAGAAACTGCTATAAATTATATATTTTCTCTTTAAGCTTTACAAATACTTTATGTAATTCTTGGTACCCACAGCCAAGCAAATCTTCAAATTTTGTTGAAATGTTTGGTTGCACTACATGTTTGGTCTAGCATTTAAAAAATTATTTTCCACCCTTTGTACCAAATTTAATAACCCAAAGATTATCAATGGGACACATGCGCGCTGTAAAATGAAACATTAACTCCGATGCGATAGTGTGTGGCCGTGGTAACTTAGTGGTTACAGTTACTAACTTGTGGCAGGAATATCATGAGCTCCAGCCTCAGTGAAACCCCATCGTGTAGAAAGGCTGATGCACGTTAAATCGGTTGAGGCTCTAAGTTCCCCACCACGGGAAAGGAAAAAGTTTTGACAGGGGAGTGCCAGTTCAGTTGTTGTCCTCGAGGCTCAACATTACGAGGACCGTCACCAATAGTTCTTGTGTTGCTTTATAGTACAACGTTAATAAATACTCACTCACAGTGGCGTAACGGAGAATATTAGGGCTCCCCCGCAAAGTCAGGTTTTGCGCCCAAAGCCGAATCCTACAAAGGGCTACAATCCTATTTGGTGTCAGACAGACTTTGGGCCCCTAGAGTCCTGCCCCTTCCCCGTAATGCGGGAGTTGCCGGGGTGTACGTTACGCCACTGCTCACTCATCCGGTGGAAATTTTATCTATTCTAAAACTCGCTTATTGCTGTCCCTTTGATTAATTTAGTACGATTATAATTAAGTATAAATGACTTCAAAGAACCTGTTTAATAATTTTTTGATAAAAAAAAGGCTCAGATTAAAAAAAAAAACACTCTTAAGAAAACTATAGTCTTTGGCAGTGATTCTTAAACTTTCGAACATCGTGACCTCCTTTATGTATCAGCTTGACATCGCGGAGCCCCAAAATTTTGAGCACCCTTCCCTGACTCTCAATGCATTGTTGTGTGATTTGAAGATTCCTCAGTAATCCTACAACTGCCTCATCTTCTTATGCATACTTTCTAACACTTATTTTTCCCCTTTAAGAAAACAGTAACTATGTAATTAAAGATATTACGTTGTAGTAATGGCTATGTAGTTGCAAACAATAAAAAAACTAAATTAATATTCTTGATTGAAATACATATAATACTAATTTTTTCATTGATGGCAATTTAGTGATCTTGTCTAGGAGGGTACATGCAAGGTTCGCCTGACTTCTAAAAATTGCTTAGGTGGCGCTGCCATCTGAATAAATAAAAAAAAGACGATGAGAAAGAGAGGAGGTGGTAAAATCTAACGAACGGTGGAACTGAGACAAAAATGGTGTGAAAGAAAAAGTTAATGTGTAGTGTTACTTTTCAAAACTGTATATGTTTAGTTTTATATGATGTGGGGCTTTATAAAGTCCAAATAAAAGTTGGCCACTACAAAATGCCTGGATTTTATTTGTCTAGTGAAGTAAATAAATCGTTTTTGATAACAAAGAATCTACAACTAAATTCGAGTTTACATCTTTCGATTTTTCTACAAGGCTTTTCAGAGTCTGTAAAAAATGGAAATCTTAACATTAAATGGCAGCCCTTTGTGGACCCCTAGAAAGGTGCCACGGATCCTCGACTGTTCGCGGACCATAGTCTAAAAACCACTGGTCAAAGGGATAATGGCCTTAAAAATTATACTAGCAGCTGATTGATGAAATTGTTCCTCTTTTCAGTGTAAATCAATTCGGTTAGAATTAAAATGCAGAAACGTAGCTATGTATCTAACCATGTTATTTCAAAATCCATGCAAAAACAGGGCAGTGTACGTTGTGACATTTTCACATCACACAGTTGAAAAATCGGCTACTTTTTGTACATAGGGTAGCAGTGTTTCTATGTACACGTGCACCCCTAAATATTGCGGGGTCTTGTCATCTGACATCGCCCCGGGCAAGCTATGACCGTGAGAAAACCCAACAGTGGACACCTGAAAGTAGGAAACTCCTAATGTAATTCGAGATATCAGAAATAAACCGCCCCATCCCAAGGTCATGGAGTGGAGAGAAATTCCGTGGAAAATACCGAAGAGAGCGGTTGTATTGCCTCCTCCCTCACAAATAACATATTCTGAACTCTAATGAAATAATTATTACTAAGAATTATTTCAATGAGTAAGTGTGGCGTAAAAAAGCAAACCAATTATTTAATTTCCTGACTCTCACCTTACCATTAATTTTTTCAAACGTCACAACGTGTAAGCCCACTTATAATTTTCTTGAAATCAACTTTAAATCACCATATTTTTTTTTATATTTGGGCGAAACTTAAATGGAATGGTAAATAATTCTCCTATCACACAAACTGTGCTGTACATATATACAAAAAATAATATCTGAAGAATCGTCAAGCAATAGGGTATCGAATACGACTCATTTAAAAATATTATTTAATCTTTAAGGTATCCGACTGCGCGCGCGCGCGTTCGGAACCGTGATTTTAAAAAAGCGTATAAATGGATAACTTTCGTGATATTTAGTGTCACTTTGATTAGAATGCATGTATAAAATTGTTTTAAGGACATTTTGACAAAAAAAATTTATTTGAATGCAATATTTTGGCAAAAAATTAACTTAGAATAAACTTTTTTCAAAATTTTCTCCTTTTGTGAAAAATGCTTCTATTATAATAATATTTTGCCTGTATATAGCTCAAACCTCTGTGCAGAGGCTCAACTATGATTTTTTAAAAATTAACATTATTTTCAGAGTTACAACCAATTGAAATAGTTATCGGCGTTTTTTTCTTAAAATTTCTCCCCTCTGTTGTCGTAAAGCATGGATAAACCCACTTGTAAGTGACATATTTCAAAAATTCTAGTTGAGCCTCTGTACAGAGATCTGGGCTATATACAGGCAAAATATTATTATAATAGAAGCATTTTTCGCAAAAGGAGAATATTTTGAAAATGGGTCATTCTATGTTCATTTTTTGTCAAAATATTGTACGTAAATAATTTTTTATTGTAATAATATTCTTAAAACAATTTTATATACATTTTCTAATCTAAGTGACATTAAATATAAATATTATCCATATTTATACGCTTTTTCAAAATCACGGTTCCGAATGTAGTCGGATACCTTAAAAAGAATATTTCCAAAAAATAAAATTAAATTTAACATATTTGTCAATGGATTTTATATTAATTCTATTCTTAATAAATCATAAAACATTTTATAATGTTCACTTTAGAATTACTTTAAAAAGGAGACATATTCTTTTTATATTTTTAGTTTTATTAATTTAATTAATTAAATTTAAGGATTTGCTTATAGTTAAAATTTCTAGGCTGAAAAAAAAGCTTTGTTTCGTATGTTATCTGAAATAATAAGATACTGCTTCAGTAGTTGTCATGTTATTTCTACCTTTTAGCACAAAAAAAATATTTTAAAATGATTCCTGAATAAAAATAATATTTAAATCATAACACAGTAAGAAAAAGTATCTGTAAAAATGTGTGTACTTCATATTTAAAAATCTAACTCTATCAAACATATAATTATTAAGACCTATGTTACAATAAGATATAAAAGAATAAAGTGATTTTTGAGTATTGAAAAAACTCATTGTTTTCAAATACTTAAAATAAATATTAGCTTTCGAATTCTTAATTACATTTTACGAATACATTGATATGTTGCATAGCTTTTATTAAACTTTTATTTTTCAATTTTATTTTCTAATATTTTTTGATAATTTACTTTTTTAAAATTAATCTCAATTTTGTATTTATAACAACTAAAAAAATACGAGCTGTAAATAATAACTTTGATGAATAAAAAGTAATATGCAAATTTTTATTTTATAAACATTCTCTTGATTCAATCAGAATTTAATTTTTTATTCTGCTTATATAGAATGGATTTTATGCGTATGATTTTTTTTGTTATTATACAATAATAAATAATATTTTCATTAAAAGAAATGTTATTAATTGTGTGTAAAAGTTTATCAAAATTAAAAATTCTATTTCTATGTGCCGCAATGTATTTTTATTAAAAGATACTACAAAACAGAAACACATAAGCATTTTCAGATTAAAATGAAAAGAGCATTTTCTTGCAGAAAAAAAAAGTTTAAGAATTAAAGTTCGAGTAGGATAAAAAAAAAATTCTTTATAAGTGAAAAATGATTAAAATTTCATCTTTATATTAATGTGATAAAAAAACCACACAACTCTACTGAATTAAAATAATAAAAGTTGTTGATCTCCTAAGTCGTTTGTGGCCTCAAGAGTTTATCATATGTGACGATTAAATTAATCGTTTTCTTACGGAAGAAAAATAAATTATTTTTGATATTCATCAAAACGTTTAATCTATTCTGCTTTTGATAAAAAAAAATTTTTAATTCAAATAAAGTGATTAAATAAATTTAATATCAGAATTATCATATCATGTTATCTTTCGAGGCATGAAATTCAATCATTTTATATTAATAAAAATGCCAAATCAAATTAAACCCTAAATCGATGAACTGTAGTTTTGCTCGAAGAGTTCAAAGAACTAAAAACGATTCGTTCTGTAATATGTTTACATAAAATGCAGCTGTCATACACTCAAAATAAACAAATAACGGTACTTAATATTTTTACAGTTTGCTTGTAAGTCATAACTTCGATGGAAAAGAAATGTTTTATTTCAGGAACATCTGGACATTCCACTGTACAGCGCAATATTAAATTCTTGATAACATTGTTTGAGCATCGTTCATTAATCTTAAAGGTAGCTGTCTTACATCAGTATTTTCCGAGTTGAATAACTTAGTTCTTCTAAATTGAAAAAATATAAGCCAGAAAAATTCTTAAAACTTTATAAATGTTCGTTCTGTCACATAGTTTAGGAAGGTTAATAGATTTGTTAAGACAAGTTAATATTTAAATTTAACAAAAAGAAAAAGAAATATTAAAATTCTAAGCCGAACAAATTTTATGGCTCAAAATGAAAAATCGCTCATATTACATTGTAATTAATTATGTAGTTTTACTTAGACAACTTTCAGAAACTGGTTAACCTATCAAGAAATATTACTTCGCATTAATATTTACAATATTTTCTCGGCCCTTTTAAACAGTAATTTTCAGAAATTCTTTTCTTAAAAAACGTCTATACCGAAAATTTTTTTAAAAAATTCGCTGCAAAAAGTAAGATAGTTTTTTTTAAATTTCGCCATAGAAATAAACCGTGAATACAACTAAATGAACTCTCTCGTGTAAGATGTTATATTTTAATATAAGATAGGATATATAGAGAGAATATGTCACACTATTTTCTTTTGTACCGTTTTGTATTCATATAAAACATTCCATTAATTATTCACCATTTTTTTATTTTTATCTGCACAAGAGCATTCTTAATTTTTAAAACGAGTTAAGTTTATAAAAATGCATTACATAATTTTTTAAAAAAAAAAATTGCGTAAATATCTCGGAAATCCTGAAATACTCAGATGTAAATTTTTTTAAAACACTTTTAATCATATTTATTTGTGTTTCATAAAAAAATTATTATTTTTCATAAATACTACTGCTTAAAAACATCCTTTTTACATATATTTTGTATACATTCCTACATAGAGCCCATTAATGTTTTATCTTACGTATATTTATCGATTTCACAATTACAACAATTATTCACGCACATAAAAAATACTTATACCAAGCTAGGATTCCCAGCAGTTTTTAATTACAAACTAATTAACTTGTGAAAAAAATTAAAAATTATATGATTTTAAGAAAATATTTTACGAAAAATTTCAGCTCTTGCTATTTTAATATAACTTTCTCGTGTAAAAACACTTATTCCGAGAACCTTTTAGGTTTTAAAAAATGATTTATTGTAATGAAGTTGAATAGAATATTCTTATTAAACACAGCTGTCCTAGTTAACAAGAATGCGATTGAAAAACGCAGTTGCATTCGGAAATATTGCTAAATCATTTCTTCTTTTTTTCCATTCTAACGTATTCTGAATCAAAAATTTTCTCATACATAAAAAATTTTTCCATTTCACTAAAAACGTCGAGTCAGTAAATGCATTATTCTAAATCAGGAAATGATTTTAAAGGTCATATAAACGCTATCAATAATCTAGTCCAAAAAACCTCTGTATTAATTATTGCCGATTCATAAGTTCAGATTTGATACTTGTTCTCTCTAATTTGAGGCTCTCAAAAGTGTGAGAAAGACTTTCTGATAAATCATTTCATTTAGTTTGTTGACATTTCTACATAAATTCTAATGTGACATCGTTTTTATCTGTTTATTTGATTGTTATTGTTATAAATGGCGAAATATCTCACTTTTATGAAATTATTTGGTACATTAAACTGAAGACAGAAGTGATTAAATGTGCATTATTGCAAACGAAATTTAATATATTTCAAAATGCCCTTAATAATTATTTTCTACTCTTCGCATTTTTTTATAATTATGTTTTTAGCGAATGTTTCAATTGCGCAACTTTTCCTTCTAGAATGTTAGTTACTCTAAAAGTTGTTTTTCTGAGAATATATAAAAATCGTTTGGGTTTTCCTTTCGCAACATCAACATCTTTAATATTTGTTTTAAAAGCAATCTAAAAAAAGAAAATGTTCATTTTTTGGCACATTTAAGAGTTAAATGTAAGTATAAACATAGATAAAAATGGATTAAAAAAATTTATCTTTTGATAATTATAAACAAGAAAATGGCAGCATTCTAAACGTCTATTCGAATATCAAGAAAACTATATTTCGAGCGTTAAAAATTGTGTAATAACTTTTACTTTTTTAATTAAAATAAATAATTTGATACCTCTATTAAATTATTATAAAGGGGAAAATGTGTGTGTGTGTTATACTCAAAATGTTCTTAGTTTAAAAATTGTTTTAGCAATTATTGAAAAGTGTTTTTAATTGTTTATTGCAAAATATATAGTGTTTTGAAAAAAGTCAAAACATCTCAAAAATCGTTTTGAAAATATCAATAAAGAATGTTTTCGAATTGAACTTATTTCATTAAATAGTCATTTACATCCGTTTAATTTTTATATTCCTTTAATTTCTTTGAAAACTGAAGTTTTATATTCCTTTTGAATGACTCTTCGCCATTTTCAAAAGAACAAATGGCTTCAAATTTTCTTCAATGTAGAGTCTACATTGTGAAGATTCATGTTTCTAATTATCAAGTGAAGAATAAGCTACTGTTATCTAAACTGTCATCGACAAAAGCAAATCACGCTTGTTTAAAAATTGTTCATTTTTTGTGATGTAAGAAGAAACATAAAAATTAATTAGGAACAGGCCAAATTAATTATGTTTCTAATTAAATTCTGAACTTGAATCAACAACTCGTCACGCAGTGCTAATTCAATATTTATCATTTACGCATTCTTCCAAGAGTTCGGTGATAGAAGTAATACAAAATAGCAATATTTTGTCAGGACGTTTTTTTAACACATTAATCACGAATAATTTGTTCCGTGGTTTCTAACTGCTTTAACGTACAAATAAAAGTGAAAAGAAAAATAAATGCGCTAAAATATTCACAATAGTTGAGCTTCCGACTCTGAACTTCCATGTCATGATTATTATTTGAAGTAGTTTTTTCTTTCTTTTTTATTAAAAAAATACTTTGAAAGGTTAAGTACACTAACAATAATACTTTGTACTTATTCATTCAATTAAATATTACATTCCATACTGCCATGATTCAGCGTCCAGAATTTTATATTTTTAACATTCTGCTTAAAAATTGGATCAGTCTTTAACGATGGGATATAGCAGCAGAAGAACAATCCGGGTGCATTTGCCAACAACACGCCATCGTCTGCAATGGCTCTTCTGGGCCTGTAAATACATTGTCTGAGCCTAGATCAATAATCCCCAAACCACGGGCCGCGGACCTGAACCGGTCAGAGTAGCGATACTCAACCAGCAGGCCGCATGCGGCCCACCGAGCCTTTTTAAGTGGCCTGGCTATGGTTCATTTCTCTGAGAAATTTACTTATTTGAGAACATTGTATTAAAAATTTGGTGGAAAATTCTTTATCAAGAAATCAAATGTATCACTTTGCTTTTTGCTGTCGTTGTCGACGGGTTTGAATTGATATTCTTTTTCTATTTGGAACGGTTACGGTCAGGGATAACAGAGAGCAGCGGAGCAAACGAAAAATATTCGAAGAAAATATATCGTTTCAAGACGATTGGGAGATTTGACTATTTTGTAGCGAAAAACAAACATGGATCAGTAATTGTTTGATTTGTCATGAAAACGCTGTATTTAAAAAAAAATACCAATAAATAGAAATCATTCAATGACACTTCTCCTTGAATATCTCTTTCAAAAAGTGATAAATAGGTTTTCTTGAATCATCTTTGCAACAGCAAAAAAGTGTTTTGTTATTGGTAAAATCACAGCGGTAGCAAAGACATCATATGAGGTTTGTTGTATTATTGGTTATCATATGAAACCGTTTACTGATGCAGAAATTGTGAAGGAGTGTTTCTTATATGCTTCTAATTTAGTATTAGTGACAAAAATAAGTAATATAAATAATAATAATTAAAAAAGGCAAAACACACACACAGGAGGTATAATATTTTGATCAATATTTTCCACATTTTAAATTTCCAATGTTATCTTGGTCTTAAAGCATTTCTTTCCCCCATTTATCTTCATGTTGTAGCCCACATGAAATAACTATGTATGCGGCCCTCGTGAAATAGCTGACATATGTATGCGGCCCTGCAAAAAGAAAGGTTGAGTTCCCGTAGGTCAGAGGGTCAAATGGTACCGGACTGCCCAAGGACCATTAAATTATTTTTTATAATTATGGTGGTGTATTTTTCTCGGGTTTATGCGACTTTCCACGGAAATCACTTTATATTCATTTTTGGTGTAACTGTATTTTATTCTGAAAGCATATTGAAATACAATTAAATTATTAAATCAAAAGAATATATAAAATACACATATCAAACGCTTGACCAGCCCGCGGCAATAAAAAGGTTGGGAAGCAGTGGCGTAATGTACACCGCCACAACCCTCACACAGCCAGGAGAGGCAGGACTTTAAGGGGCTCAAAGCCTGACTGACACCAAGTACGTATTTAGTCAATTTATAAAATATTAAAGGCGAAATTTAGGGGGATTATCTATTGGAACTCTACTCAAGAATGGGAAGAGCGCTAGAAGAGAAAGTGTAAACAACCACTATTATTGCTTAATAGGCTTACAAAACATTCTGGAGAATTCCAATGGATAATTTGGCCACCAAGATCTCCTGACTTCAACTCCAAAAACCGAAATGGAACATGACTGAAAGATTTCTTGGATGAAATTTTACACTGGCAACATATTTCTGATCATGTGGAGGCCCATGGTTTTAGAGATAATCATACATACTCGGCCACTTCACCATGGATGTAGCGACAGCATGGTTGAAAATTCAGGCGGCTTCCGACGACTTGTTGCGTCAACGCTACGTCAAGTTACTGCTTTTCGCAATGCCCTTATACGATAGCACGGAGTATTCCATCATTTGGGAGATTTCGGTGTACATAACTTTTTATTAGCATTTAAAACTTAAGACTTTCTTCCTACTATTAGCTCGCACTCGCTATATATTTATTTATCTTGGTGGAATTTTCAATCGCTAGAATACGTTTTAAAGCGCTCCATTGAGCTGAAATTTTATATACAAGATTATTTTGGATGACAATACAATAATTTAATTATAATTAATAAAAATTAACAGCGTAATTTTTATTACTCAAAGAATTACAAATACAGCCACGGTGGCATCACTTTTGGCGACTTAGCGACCATTTTAGCGACTTGTGTTAAAACTTAAAGCTTTTTTTTCTCACATTTTAAAGGGCTAATTTGAGCTGAAATTTTCTATGCATGATTGTTTTGGGTGACAATACGATAATTTAATTATAATTAATTAAAATTAATTGACTGAAACTGATTATTTAAAGAATTACAGATACTGCCACGTTGGCTTCATTTTTAGCGACTTGGGTTAAAACTTCAAAAGAGATTTTTTTCTCACGTTTTAAAGCATTCAGCTGAACTAAAATTTTACTATACACGATTGTTTTGGATGACAATACGATACTTTAATGATAATTAATAAAATTAATTACCACTTAATGTTGTGATTCTGTCATATGTATATACATATTTATATTAATTGTAACTATTTAATAAAAAGTAGCTAAAATAAATTTTTTCTTTGTTGATCTAAGTAGGAATTGACTTAAAAATTTTTATATAACTTTTTTTTTGTGTGTGTGTTTATAGATAGTATATATAAATACAGAACTTCACATTTATTAAATATTCTTTCCTGAAACAAAAATTTCAATTTCATTATTTTTGTTAGAAAAACATACTGATAATTAGAGATATAAGTTCCGACATTATCTAACTTTGCATATCTTTTAAGCATCTGCAAGTGTATCAGGGCAGTGACGCAACGTAGAACCCCGCATTGCGGGGGACCCAGGGTTTTATGGGGCCCAAATCCTAAATGAAGTTAAGTATATGCCCTTTGTAAGATCCGGCTTGGGCCAAAAATCTGACTTTGCATGGGGCCTAATCATCTCCGTTACGTCACTGTATCTGCCAGGCCCCCAAGGTACAGGAGTCCCAACATGTATAACTGCAGTATTACTATAACAGGGCTTTCATATCTAAAATAGGGCCCCGAAGGTGTTTTGATTCAGAGCCCATTCCAAACTAGAGACGCCAGTGAAGTTTATATATATTTTTTTAATGTCAATCTTCACATCTGTTTTAAAAGGCTTCTCAAATACGCCTTAAAAAGGTGGGTTTGACAACAGTTTTCAACTTAATTAACTTGTTTACAGCAATTACAAAAAAAAACTTTTAAAATCCAAAAGACTTTAAATTTGCGAGTGAAAAACGGAGGTAATCAATCATAGAACCTTTTTTTTATCATTCATTCGCTTAAGGCACATGACGTATAATATATGTCAATCTGTGGCAGAACTGATAAAAAATCTTACCTGCCTACATAATAGCACGATATCTTAAAATTTTGTTTAATTATTTTAAAAATTTTACAGACAATATAATCACACGTCTAACAACATTTTCTGAAAAGAATATATTAATAAAAGTGCTGTGGCAAATAACCTCCGCCCTTTTAAATTTTCAACACTGGTCAAACATTTCAGTCTTCCAAGTTCACAAAATCGTGACCGTTCAACGTGAATAAAATCGTATTTACGCGTGTGGGTAAAATATACGATAGACTTTTTAAACTTATTTAAATAATCCCCATTACAGACTAGCTTTACCTTGAAATCAAGCAAGGTAAAATGTCAAACAATTTAAATAATAGCGTTAGAACGCTTATGTATTCTTTGGACATTTTTAATCGCTAGATTGGCGACACTACTCTGAAAGCGATGAATGGTTATCGACTGGGTTTTTCCAGTTTCTATCCGGATTGTTTATGGAGTCTTCAATCAATCTTGGACGTACTATTGGCGATAAATTTTTCACGCCTCAAGAGGTTCTGAGATATAGACAAGGCTATAAAATGGAAAGTACTTTTTTTTATGGTTTGGGAAAACAGTATTATTTGTTTGTGTGTGTGTTTAAAAGTTTTACGAACTTCGTAGAAGGTGTGCAGCGTGTGCACCACACGCGGGCGACCAAAACAAAGGGTTACCACAGGTTGCATATACCGTAAAATCCGACGTATAACGTGCCCTTTTAACTCAAAAAATAGGATCGAAATTTAAGGATGTTCGTTATACGCCAAATAAAAAAGCGAGAGCTTTAAAAACTAAATAAATAAATAAATAAAAAAGGTGAACTTAGAAAAAATTACACTTTTGCATATATCGAAACACTATTTATTTAAAAGAAATGATATTTAACTTAAAGGGTTGTATTTCTAGAAGTATACTATTTTTTCTAATGCTTGGAGTAATACTTCGGATAAATGACTTCAAAACAACAGCATTGCGCACGTACATTTCAGGTTTCTTCGTAAAAAGGCGGTTTAAGTGATACGGCGAATGTACCTAAAAATTACTGCTGGAAATTATAGATGCGCATTATACGCCAGATTTTACAGTAATCCTATCTATCAGGTAAAATGTGATTTTATGAATTTTTTTAAATAAAATTGTTAGACATTTAAAAAGAAAAACCATTCGAAATATTATTTTTCGAATCCGAATTTTTATGGTCTCCTTGTATTGTTTTTCCAATCCCGATCCATGATCTCAATGAAAGTAAACAAACTGATTCGAACCCAAGCTTTTTGCAAGTTTCGTGATTTGTGGTTGGTAGCAACTGAAATGCAAATCGAGCGGCTATTTAAACTCGGCTCGTGTTAGTCTTTTTGGAGAAAGAGAAAGAAAGGAAATATAAGAAGTGTGTTTTATAGCTATTAAATAGAAAGCGACTGGTTGGCTATGCAACTGTATGCTGCATCCCCATTTTAAGATGATAAATTCGTTTTAAATATTAGACTGTAAGAAGACGGGGTTCGAATTGGATGTCTGGTAATGTTGATTTTTTGAACTAAGTATAAGTCGAATAAATATACTATATTTTATACAATCATTGAAAAATAAAAAATAAATAAACAAAAATACCCGATTTCTTGATAGCATAGCATAGTTTAAGAAAAAAAGAATATTAGAGCACAGTGTGTTGGTCCATTGTCCATTATAATGTCTACTATTTACGCACATTCTTCAATTGTTGGCAGAATTCGTGGCAATACTGCAACAGAAAAGCTTTTGTTTACTAGTGGCAGTGGCAACGCACTGTAGACTGATACTTAACAAAGGCGTCACAAAAATGAATAGTGCGAAAGTAGCTTTACGAAAATATATAATATGATCAATATTACCTAAGACATGGAACTATTTAAATTCAATATGCAATTGGAGAAATTAAAAATTTTCAATTGAATAATAGCCTTACAATTTAGCAAAATAAGAAGGGGAAGCGATTTCTGTGTCTATTTGCAATTTTATTAGTGCTTTACGTTTCACTCTTATGCAGGTAAATAAGTTTATAATGTTAACATTAAATATTAGTCAAAATATATATGAAAAATTTTCTAGAGGGGAGGCACGTTAGGTTTCTGCACGCGGGAGCCTATATCCTACGATCGGACCTGCTCCGTAGAGTGCTTTCTAAAACTTTCAAAAGTGCCACTCTTATTTTTATGTTGTTATTTTATGTTTCCAAACTGTGTGAAATTGCGCTTGTGAATACCATCCAATTATTTTTTAATATTCAATTGTACATAAGATTTCATTTTCTTTTCAATTCAAATGAATATCGTTTTTTTTTTGTGCCTACCGTGGACCCCGGTAGTGGTAATAGTCGGAACTCGTGGTCTTCGTTTCTTTTGTCGGGTAGTGAGTTCTAGTCTTGGTGGCTGTGATTGTTTGGATAGCGGTATACCAATTCAGGTAACGTCCTCGTCATTTGACAGAAATCAAAACTATGCCATCAGTTGTCAACTCTGAGATTCTTGTGAAAAAAAGTTCTATTGTCTGTATAAATTCTTCTGATAAAAAAATAAAATGAACATTTCTTACTCTGAAAGGCTGATAATGAAGTGGGGGTATTGTCTCCTGTTGGGGACGATTTGCATTTCTAACAGTGGCGTAACAGAGAATATTCCCCCCCCCTGCAGAGGTAGGTTTTGAGTCCGGACCCGGATCTTACAAAGAATTGCAAAACCTTAACATAACATAGGCTATGGGCCCCCTAAAACCCTCCTCCCCTGCGATCGGGAAGTTGCGGGGGTGTACGATACGACACTGATTTTTAAGCCCTGGATGCTCTAATAAAGCCTTCGTATTGCTTCGTAATGTAACGTTAATAAACAATTGATCAATTTAGCTTTTTTTTAAAAAAAATCAACGAAGTTTAAATTCTTGTAATTTGGGAATGATGTTAAAACCTTTTTATTTTTTATTACGTCGAGGAAGAGGCCCAATCGGCCATTTTCCTGCGAGCAGCCCAATACAAACTAGCCTTTGCAAAAAAGTTGTCAAAAGGTAAAAGGTCAAAATTAAAATTTCTGTTGGCCAGGGAAGCACAGGCTGTCAGACGATTTAAATTCATAGCTTCTCCTTTATGACACTACCACGACAGATTTACCGATGCACGTTAAATATGTCGAGAGCTCAAACGTCCTTCCGTTGGTGTGGTGTGGTGGTTAGGAGAGGGAGGTGCCAGCTAAGGTGTCGTCCTCGACCATGGTTCAAAATTACGAGGTCCGTCGCCAAAAGCCCTCGTGCAGCTGAACACAGTGCGACGTCAATATTCACTCACACACTCCTTTATGACATAGAGGTCAGTCAGGAGTGTTTTTAACACCAATACAGTGCAAGTGCCCTTTGAGATAACCATATCCTGTCAGAGTTCTAAAACTTGCATAGAAGATTTGTTTGGAAAGATTCATTAGCTTTCGATTATGGAGCAGGGTCTCCCATATCTTTCCCTTAGCATCATTCTCTTGAGTTCTGCGAATAGGTTTTCCTCGAATCTGGACATAGTTGAAAAAGACTGGCTACATGACAAGCCACCAAAAGGCTGTGGAAGGTTGCAGCCATGCCATACTAGTGAGTCCACCCTTTCCACCCCAATTTTTTTTCACCCTTCTGTAGCAATCTTTAAGATGCACGTACTCCTTGGAGGGTGCTAAATGAATAACAGCGTCCGTCGGTACAAACCCTTGCTGGATGTCTTTTTTTCTTCAAAGATAAGAGTACATCTTCGAAGGAGAAAGGTCCATCTCAGGGCCAGAGCGTGGGTGCCATTACAGCTACCTTCTGGAATACTAGTAGACTTGTCTAGTGACAAATTTTGTTAACTGCAGTTACAACTGTCAGATACTAATACACTGGTGTGATATTATCCGTTTTTTGACTCAAAATTATGGTGCTGTCATTAATAGCCATTTGCATGATTATTTGTTATTATATGTGGCTAGCATGAATCACTGGCGTAGCTAGTCCTGAGTGGGACTATACATCAAAATTCCTTCGGGGCCCCTTTTCAAATATGAAAGCCCTGTTAGTGGGACTGTAGTTACACATGTTGGAGCCCCTGTTGCTTGGGGGGCCGTATCATTGATACGGCGGTAGCTACGCCCCTGGTATGGATACTAACTCGTGGCCGGTTCCCAAACCTAGTGCCACTGAAAACCCGCTGTGTAGAGGAGGCTGATGTTCGTTCAATCTGTCGAGTATTAAAGTCCACCCATTGACGTTGTGGGGTAGTTTGGAGAGGAGTGGGTACCAGGACTGCTGTCGTCCTCGCCATTAGACAGAGGTACAAAATTGTGATGCCCGCCGACAATAGCTCTCGGGTTGCTTTATAGTGCATTGCTAATGCAACTCTCTCACACTCACTGCAGATGTGCTGCAAATTTTATGCTATTACTAAGGTGACCAATCGTCCTTCTTTACGGAGGACGGTCCTCCTTTTATGGCTCCTATCCTTCCTCGAAAAGTGTCCTCCTACTTGTCCTCCCTTTCAATGTTTTAAAACTGGTCTGTTAATCTGTACTCAGAGATGAATCAAACATGTTTCAAAATGTCGAAGAAAAGTCTGAAACAAATATCACGGGAAGTAACAGTTTTTAATGGTGTTTTTCAATTCCTACTATTAGCTCACACTCTCTATATATTTATTTATCTTCGTGGAATTTTCAATCGTTAATCAAATACATTTTAAAGCGCTCAATTGAGCTGAAATTTTATGTACATGATTATTTTGGATGAAAATGCAGTGATATAATAATAAAAATTAATTGATTAAAATTAATTATTCAAAGAATTACAAATACAGCCACGTTAGCATCATTTCTGGCGACTTGTGTCAAAACTTGAAAAGGCTTTTTCCTTCGCATTTTAAAGCGCTCGTTTGAGCTGAAATTTTCTATACACTATTGCTTTGGGTAAAAATTCGGTAATTTAATTATAATTAATTAAAATTAATTGACTGAAACTAATTATTTAAAGAATTACAAATACAGCCACGTTGGATTCATTTTTAGCGACTTGGGTCAAAACTTAAAAAGATTTTCTTTTCTCACGCTTTAAACCATTCAGTTGAACTGAAATTTAATATACACGATTTTTTTGGATGACAATACGATACTTTAATGATAACTAATAAAAATTAATTACCGCTAAATGTTGTGATTCTGTCATATGCATACATATTTATATTAATTGTAACTATTTAATAAAAAGTAGCTAAAATAAAATTTTTATTTGTTGATCTAAGTGGGAATTGACTTAATTTTTTTAATGTTACTTCTTTATTACTATTACTTGTTTAACTTGTTTACTTCATCTTGTTCACTTGTTTAACTTCATCATAAGTAAATTGGGCTTATATAGAAAACTGTGTTGATTTTTTATCAAAAGAAATGCCTGATATTAAAATGACGATAATTTGTCTGTTTGAAGAAATTAAAAGACTGAATATATATTTAAATTATAATAAATTGAAACAATTGGAAAACCAGCATGCTGAAATTGATAAAAGATGGGCGGAAATACTTAACCATTTCAAAAATGAACACATTCCATATGGAAATTTAGTTATTCTTGTTGAATTTACGTTGTGCTGCACCAGTTGAAAGAGTTTTTCAGTTGGTAATTTTGGGACAAATGAGAAATCAAGATTGAATGTTGATATTTAGCTGCAGTACTTAGAGTAAAGATGAAGGATATTTTTTACTCCGAAATTTCCAATATATTAGAGAATAATATAATGACAAACAAAAAAAAATCATTCAATGAGAAAATACTAGTTTAAGTAAATAATTAAGAGGGATGTAAGCATAATTAGCGTATTTTTGTTTAGATTAATAGAATGCTTCATATATTTACGTTGTAGCATTTTCTAAAATTTTTCGTTCTCCTTTTCATAGTAAAAAACAATGGTCACTTTACTATTACATTTAATAATCCCGTACAAATTATATCAATTTTTTTCAGTTTAATTGATTACGATTTTGATATTTTCCTCACGTGAATTTTTCTGATTAAACCGTTATCAATTTAGTAGAATAAAATGTAACCATGACAAAACCTTTTATTTTGCCTCGGAGATGTTATTTAAAGCATTTTTATCAGTTATAAAAAAAACAATAATGCATAATTCATGATGTATCATTTTATAACTATTATGCAATGTTGATAATTCGTGCAGAAAATTTACTCCGTTATAAATACAGCAATAGGAAACCGAGTAAAACCGCGTAATCAGCTGATCTAAAGGTATTTATTTTTTTAAAGAAAAGCTATACCTAGTTAATTTATCAAATCTCTCTTGATAAATAGTAATCAGTTTTCAAAGTGACTTCTCACTCTCTCTCCCTTATCATAAATACGTGACTACGAAGTTATTATTCGCCATAAAAAGAAATCCTGTGCGAAGCCATTAACTTTTTAAGTGTCAATATAATTATGAGTGTCCTTCGTATTATATTTAATAGCTTGTCATCGTCTGTTGATGCATTAAAATATTGATTCGTTGGTAGAAAAAACATCCCAATCGTTATTTAAAGGTATTTTATATTAATCTTTATACGATTAAAACAATCTCTCTTTTTTGTACCAGATAAATGTTTCAAACACTTACGAAGGTGGTTCTCAATTTACGTCCATTGCTCCGATGAGATTTATTCCACATGGTTAAATGTGGCCACGGTAGCCTAGTGGTCAAGGTATCGGATCGTGGCTGGCTTGTTTCGAGTTCGAGCCCAGTACCACTAAAGACCTCCCGCGTAGGGCAGCGATGCACGCTAAATCTGTCGAGCGCTGAAACATCCTCCTGTTGGTGTGGCGTGGTAGTTAGGAGAGGGGGTGCCAGCTCAGGTGTCATCACTTAACTATGGTTCAAAATTACGTGGTCCGTCGCCAAAAGCCCTCATGTAGCTGAACAGTGTGACGTTAATATTCACTTACCCACCCACATGGTTAAATGGACGCGGTAGAAATGTGGTCCTGGCCACAAACTCATGGCGTGCCATGCTACTGAAGATCCTGTGTAGAGTTACTAATGCACGTTAAATTTGTCGTGGCTCAAAGTCCTCACGCTGGTATGGTTTGGAACTTAGGAGAGGGGAGTGCCAGATCATATACGAAAGAGGTCTTATGAGGCCCGTCACGTATAGCCCCTGCGTCACTAATAAAAAATGAAATTCAGTTGACTTGAATCAGTCGAGCGGTCACAGTTGCAAACTCGTGGCTGGCATTATTTCTATCATATGCCGGGTTCGGGTCCTGGTTCCTCTAAAACAGTGCTTCCCAACCTTTTTATCGAAGAGGACTGGTCAACGTTTAATAACTTTAACATGGCTTGGTAATGCAGGGAAAGACGCTGATTACCGTAAAATCCGGCGTATAACGCACAGTTTTGAACACAAAAAATAAGATCGAAATTTAAGTGTGCGCGTTATACGCCGGGTATAAAAACGATAGCCTTAAAAATAACAAAAGAGAGGAGCATAATACCTCAAATAAATGAATTCAAAACATAAGAGCATTGTATACTAACATTTCAAATTTCTTCGTAAAAAGAGGCTGCGCGTTATACGCCGGATGTAACGGTATTTATTTTTTTGATTTAATAATTTTAATGTACCGTGTTTACTCGAATCTAAGCCTCCATCGATTCTAAGCCACACACCCAATTTTCAATTCGTTTAAAAAATAAGAAATTTGTAAAACGTTTATCGGCATGCGAAACTTAAGAAACCTAAAAAAAAATTATAATTAGAAATAATAAGAAGATAATTTTTTGACCAGTATTACAAACTTTTAAATACACAAATGAACCTACAATTACTATAAAAGTCAGTGTCCTGTTTCGAAAATGGTTCGTCTCTCCCATCGTCGCTGCTGACTTCAGAATGGGTCCCGACGTCGCCATTTTCCCAAACGATGTTGTCTTGCATGCCATCCAATATATTTGTTATGAAATATTTTTTGAAAAGAATATATTATAAAAGAATGTGTAAAAGAATTATTAAAGGCTGTTGAATATTTACAAGCTAAAATTATATCATATTACTTACGCCATCAACGTATATTTATTCATCCGTGTCAAATTTTCAATGGCTGTTACTGCTATTTTTGCATCCCTTTTCACACTTGGGTCATAGAAAACTCGTCTTGATGATATTATCGATATCTTTGATGTTTAAGTGATCAAAGAAACCGTATACAAAAAAAAAAAAAATTCCTGAATACGAGCAGTCACCAATGTTTTGGATTGACTGAATAACTAGAGATAAACAGCGGAATGGGATAAATCATCAAAGCAAGTGACCAGAATTGACGATTACATTTTTTCCCTTTTGAAAGGGGTGGAAACTCAATTTCCTCCATTCAACAAATCTTTTGCCTTTGATTCTAAGCCGTGCCTGATTTTCAGTGCATTAGCACTAGTAAAATGGTGCGGCTTAGATTCGAGTAAATACGGTAATTATATTTCGGCATGCCTTCAAAACAAAATACAGTTACACCAAAAAATGAATACAAAGCAAAGTTGCACAAACCCGAGAGAAACACACCCCAGTAAATGAAATAGAAATACAGTCGAACTTTTATATTATCGAATTTTTCTATATAACGAACTTTTTCCTGGAACCAAGAACATTTCACGATTTTCTTCGTAAAATAACCTCTCTTCAGCGAAGTGCATTTTCTATACAACGAACTTTTTCTTTTGTGATTCAATTTTTGTTCTCCCTTTTTTTAAAGTATTTCCGAAAAAATTTCGAGTTATTCTCCCTTTAACACATTTTATGGTGGTCATAAATCTTGAACTGGTTTTTATTAGACACTAACTTATCAAGAGCGATAGTTTGACGTTTCATTCAAGAAGTGCAACCTTTAACCCCCATTGCCCAGTTCACTAGAAACATCTTCCATATCCTCTTTCACCCTCAGTGGAGTTGTCCCGTGTCCCCGTGTTCTAATTATAAAATAATGTATATTTAATATTACTTGTATGCTTTAAATTATAAAATGTCCTTAAAATTCGTTAATTTTAGTATTAAATTATTTTCATAATATTGAAAATAGAGTGAAATTCTTCGATATCCTTTTTCCTTGTTTTCTTTGCAGTTTTGTTTTTCCTTTCTTTTTTTTATGGGTATGATAAGTAAAAAAAACATTTATTAATTTTAAAAAAGGTGTAAATAATTACTTTTTTTAATATATAGTGTTTATGAATTTGAAATATTTGTTTTATGTGTGTGTGGTTTATAGAGTATATTAAAAGATTACCTCTATCTCTAACTAACTTTTTTCCGAGACTTAGTGACTTCGTTATATAGATGTCCGACTGTAATTATATATTCCTTCGGTGGCCCGGTCCATTTGATCCACTGACCGGTACCGGTCTGCAGTCCGAGGTTTGGGAACCTCTGCACTGCAGAACCGCTATGTGTATCAGAACTGATGCACATTAAACCAGTGTAAGCTCAAATTCCTCACTTTGAGATGGTGTGGAAGTTTGAACAATGGGAGGGGGCATCTTCAATACTGTCCTCGTCACTTCATTTTGGGTTAAAATTACCACGACCGTCGCCAATACCTCTCGTTTGTGGGGGGGGTGTAGCGTTGGTAAGCATTCGATCACGAATCTTGTAGCACTATTTTGAATCTAAAAAGTCATTTTCCAAATTCATTTATTTCAAAAAGAATAATTTTTTTAATGAATTTCATTAAAGTTTCGAAACTTCTGGACATATTTTTTCAGATAAAGTTCCTGTTCTGATATGTACATCCTGTTCTAATTTTATTTTTAAAACTTTTCAAGGCTATGATGAAACTTTAAAGTCTTTATTCTTAGCGAATGCGAGAGTTCACGATTACCTCGCGAAATAAATTACAGCACGTGACATAATTACTTATGGATATTAAGACGTCTTACACATAATACCAAAAGTTTTTTAACCTGTATATTATAATGTTCCCCATTTTTCCTAACAAAGGCACCTAATTTTTACCTTTGTAATATAATTCCACAAAAGTTCACCACCCCTAATAAATTCTTTAAGCCCATTTTAATTATTCAGCAAATGCCCCAACGATTCGAATTCAAAACATCTTTAGTTTCTTCCAACCATCTATTTTTCATATATTCTTATATACAATTTTCAGTCAAAACACATGGTAGTTTTTTCTATTTAACGGCTCTATTCTTAGGCATTCCTTCCTATGATTATAGTAACATCGTGAAATAAATTATCGTACGCCATGTAATTACGAAGGCAGCCAGACAAGTTGCCAATTCACAATCATCGTATCTTTCAGAAAGGCTTTCTTACATGAAGCAACTAACTGTTGTGCTTTTAGAAGTAATTCTATTCAAGGAAATTTCAAATCCGTAATCAATCCGTAAAAATGTAATTGCTTATAACATCAATAGCCGACTGGAAGTCCGTGAAAATATTTGATGGTCAGCAGAAAAATTGGGACGTTGCTTACATTTTTATGAAGATTCAGTTTCAAAAAGGATGAGTAATAGAACGTATTATGGGATACGAGTTAAAACTTTTTAAAAAATTTTGACTACTATTTTTCGCAAAATTCCATCTGAGTTTAGTTATTATATAGCTACTTTTCAGGTGTTCTTAATGTTGTTGTTGTGTATGAGAAAGTACAAAGGTGGTAACAACAAAACATAAAGAATATAGTCCAATATATATATATATATATATATATATTGCCAAAGACGTGAATCACTACCGTGGCAACATCCATAACACAATCCTAGTATAGAATGTCCATGCTACGGTCATTGTCTATTTTAAAAAGAGCACCAACAATGAAAGGAGAGCTAAAAAGATGTTTGGGATCCAGTTGCGTGCCTGAACAAAGCCTGCATTCCACATATGATCTGGAACCATCGGGCAGAATCTTCATGCCCTTAAAATGCTTTTTCCTTAGTCTAGTTACTGTTGTCGTAATTTCTAGTCTATAATTTAATTCTGGCAGCGATAATTGTTTTCTTGGATTTGAACAGAGCTTTTGTTTTTGCGACTGCGTTGGCATCAAAGACCGTAGTAGATGAAGTTGCAGGCTCAGGTGTTCTGGCTTCATTGGCAAGGGAATCGGCTATCTCGTTTTCTTCAATGTTAACATGGGCTGGGATCTACTGGAGGGTACCAAATGTTTTTAATGACATTTGAAAGCGAGAGTTGGAAACCAGGATAAATTCGCAGCAAAACCCTTCAGTTTACTGATATTGCGTTGCGTTGTCCATTCTTTTTTTCTTTTCATGAAGTGTCTTTCCATTGATATGGAAATGCAAATAGATACGTAAATAAGGAACAATAGAGTTATAGAAGTCCGCAGCATCGTGGTCATTTATATAAGTGGCTCGCCAAGTATAAAATAATACACATAGTGGTCCATGAAACTCTAAAAGTTGGCAAACGTTGATTCATAACACATTGAATAAAGGCTTTTTTTTTGCAACGTTATAGGAAAACAATAATTGCCGGGTTTTGCCAATATATGTTTTCATGAATACTGAAACATTGATTTACTTCAGAGCCTCGTGAGAGTTTACTAACATCGCAATAAAAGCAACACAATGGCTATGGACTCGATTCATCTGACGTCATAATAACATGATAGTACGTTAAACAAATAGCCACGTGTTTGATTTGACTGAGTATTTGGGCGGCATTTTCGAATTTGAATCTCCACTCTATCATGTAACAAAATTAAAAAATCCTTTCTTTCCTTTATCCTAAAAAAATAATACAATTTTTATTTTTATACATTACTGATAGCTTTATAAATATTGTTTTTTAATTTCACATTAATATTTTTTTTATTTTTATTGCAAAATTACAATTTGTAAATTCGCGGAACACCTATCATTAAATTATGCGGCTTGGCTATCGATTCCGGTCGCTAAAAACACCTATCGCTAAATTAAGCTGTTTGGCGATCGATTACATTCACCAAACAAATCTACATCGCCAAGCCCCCTTTATTCTACACTTTAACAATTTTTAAGCATAAAGGATTTTGTTCAATTGAACAATCCATAATTTTTTAAAACGCAATGTAGATGGCAAGCTAATTACTAAACCTAAAAGTTACAAAAACACAAGACACGAGATTAAAGAACAGAAGCATAAACTAAGCTTAAATGAAATACTGTAAAATAAAACTATGTATATATATTTAATCTATATATATAAAGGAGAAAAGCGACTCACGCACTCACTGACTAATCACGATATCTCCGGAACTATTAAGCCTACAGACTTGAAATTTGGTAGGTAGGTTCCCTTCATGGCGTAGACGTCAGCTGAGAACGGATTTTACAAAGTTCGAAACCCAAGGAGCGTTACGGGGGTTTAAGGGGCGTTATAGATAATTATTTCCTTTACTAAACTATTAGATTTACAGTCGTGAAACTTGGTACACAAATTTCTTTCATAAAGTAGAGATTCCCTGCATAATGATTTTTGCAAAAAAATCTATCTCCAAGGGGCGTTGTACATAATTATTTCCATTTTTAAACTATTAGACGTACAGTCTTGAAATTTGGTAAGCGGATTCCTTCAATAGAGTACAGATCCCCTACAGTATGGGTTTTGTGAAAATCGACCCCAAGTGGCGTTGTGGAGAATTAAGGGGCGTTATATAGGCAATTAACTCCTTTTTTAAACTATAGACGTAAAATCTTGAAATTGAATATAAGCGGATTACATTCACTGAGTAGAGATCTGTCATAAGATGGACTTTGTGAAAATCGTTTCCTAAGTGGCGTTGCGGGGGCTTAAGGGGCGTTATACATAATTATTTTTATTTTTAAACTATTACACGTACAGTCTTGAAATTTGATAAGCGGATCCCTTTCATAGAGTACAGATCTCCTACAGAATGGGTTTTGTTAAAATCGATCCCAAATGGCATTGTGGAGAATTAAGGGGCGTTATATAGGCAATTAACTCCTTTTTTAAACTATTAGACGTAAAATCTTGAAATTGAGTAAATAGATTCCATTCATTTAGTAGAGATCCGCTATAAGATGGGTTTTGTGAAAATCGTTTCCTAAGTGGCGTTGCGGGGGCTGAAGGGGCGTTATACATAATTATTTCCATTTTTAAACTCTTAGACGTACAGTCTTAAAATTTGGTATAAGCGAATTCCTTTCATGGTGTAGACATCCGCTACAAAATAGTTTTGGGGAAAATTTAACCCCAAGTGTCACTAAGGGGGATTAAGGGGCGTAATAGATAAATATTTCCGCTTTTCAACTAATAGAACCATCTGCTTGAAAATTAGAAGCAGTAGTTCCGTTCATGGAATAAAGTTCCTTTTACAAAGATTTTTGCGAAAATGGACCCCCCAAAGGAGTGGGGTTGCGAGGGATTAAGGCGTGTTATAGAAAAATTCCTGTTTTTGAATTTAACTCATTTACTTGAAATTAGTTGAATAGAGTTCCACTAAGAATGGATTTTACGGAAATCAACTGCAGGGGGAAGCGGGGAGAGTTATTGGGGCGTATTGATAGACCAAATTCCCGTTTTTGAACTGCTAAGACTTTAATAATAAAATTTGGTTTGCATGCTTCTTTTTTTTGTTGAATTGGAATCCGCTAAGAATGCCGTCATCGAGGTATTGATGATAAAAATTCCGTTTTTGCTCTGTTAGATTTAGACTTGAAATTTAGCACGCATGTTTATTTTATGGAGTAGACATCCACTGAAAGTTGCTTTGGTGGAAATCCACTTGATTAATAGGTTAAGTGAGCGAAAAAAATCTTTCTACTTCTATTTTAGATATAAATAGAAATTATATATTATAATTTATGTTCTTTTTATATCAAGCAGCGAGAGTGTAACAGCTATAAATATATTTTTCAATACAATCGAATTCTTAATGCTAGATATCAATAATTAATATATATGTAAACAGTATACATTTATACATCATCGTGAAATACCCAGTGAAGCGGGTGGGTAACGGCTAGTAACTATATGAAAAACAAAAGACTTGAAAACATATTAAAAATATTTAGAGTATTAAAAAACTTTAAAGAAAATAAAATTTGAATATAAGCAAAATCGAAGGTTAGCACACAACCATAAGAGTAATACGATTAGATGTTATTCTTAACTTGATAATCATTTTATGATCGGTAAAAGATCGCAGCGCCCTCTGATGATGAATCGACCCTATTGGTGACTGACCTCGTAATTCTGAACCTTGATCAAGTGACGAGGCCGATTCCTGAGCTGGTTTCCTCCTTCCAAACTACCACATCAAGCCAGAGGGTGAACTTTGAGACGACACATTTAACATGTTTCAGTGCCTCTACACCGGGGTACTCAACCTTTCATCCACTGGGCCTCATACATATGACAACTATTTCACGCGGATTTATGGGTATTTATGGGAGGAGGAGGGGGGTGCTATAAGAGCAAGAACACGTAAAAGTGGTGAAAATTGATCTAAATATTAAAACTCAGAATTTTGGATTTTTTTCAAAACTACACTGCTGGCCACCGTAAATGCAACACCCTGAAGGAAGCATGCAAATAACATGAAATTTACAACATGCATTAGCGCAGTGTTTCTCAAAGGTGCCCCCATGGGGGCGCGATAAACGTACAAGGGGGGCGCGAGCACATCGAAAATAAAAGATTAAAAAAAATTTATTTACTGGAATGAGTAAAACAAAATACTTTCTGACATAATAAAAATACACATTTACACTGATATAATTTATATATCTGCGATATTACGTCATAAAAAAATTAAAGCTTCTACTTTTATTACGGTTTCATTTTCAAACCAAAATGAGAAAAACAAAACCCAGACCCATAATCGAAAAAAAACTTTTAGGAAGATGAAATATTCATCACTGTTATATTATTGTCATCAGCTGTAGGCTGCAGAATGTAGTTCCTGCAGTTTGACCTTCGAACTTATTTGTATGGTTAGATACGTCCCTGCTCTTATGTGTATTTGTTTTTTCATTTTGGGAAGTTGCAAATAAACTATTCCTAAGTGGCTGCGCGGGATTTTTTTCTTGTAAAATATTTTTATGATTTATAAAAAGCACAGAGAGCTAGCTTTTGAAGGATTACTTGTCCAAGATTTATTTCTATGATTTATTCCCAAACATATAAAAAAGCATAATGAAAACGTTTTACATAATTTTTTTTGAACATCCATATTGTAATAAATACACTTTTATTCCGGAGCTGTCACGCCGGGCAATAAGAGTGACGAAATCGGTAATTCTGGCAAAACTGTTTAATTGTTACCACGGTTCTGACACACTATCCTCCTGGTTTGACAGTCTTAACGTGTGAACTAAAATATATTTGCCACATATCTAACCCCCACTTTTTGGGGAGTGACAAACGTTTATTTACAATCTTAAGGTACATTGTTTTGACTGAGTTCCGGTGTCATAACTTTTTCCGAAATATTTTCTGTGTTCTTGAAAGTAGGTGAGTATATTTTTCGTCTTAATTAAATTATTCACTGGAATTACGATTTTTGAAATTGTGTACTATAAAAATAATTATAAAAAAAAAGATTGGGGGTGGTTGAATAACCCCACTGACCATTAGTATCGAGTGCGTGCCTCCTCCAGGTTTAAAACATGTTGAAGTCTTTTCACTTTAAATATTAAAAATAATACAATTATTTTTCATCGGAATTTTATATTATAGTTCATTATTCAACATCACACACACACACACACAATTCTAAATCCTAATTTGGGTGAGGCTTAAAATTACAGTTCACTTAAAACTAATTATAATTTGAGCAACGATTTAAAAAATCATTTTACATTTTTGTAAACATTGTTGCGTATTTGGCTTTACTCTCCTTAAAATTCAGCGATTATATCAATAATATTTTATTTTTTATAAATGAACTCGTGCAAAGAGCGGGTACTTCAGCCGGTATACTTTTAATGTATCAGTGCTGCACAGAATGTTTTATAACTAATTAATTAATGCTAAATTAAGAACAAGTTTAATAAGTATTAGCGACTTCCATGGGCTTGTCTTACACAGCAAATTTTTCAAAGGAATGCTTATGATTAGAAATTGACCCACTGAGTTCTTTCTAAAAAAGCTGATATCAATATTTTGTCTTCTAAGCAGCCACCTCATTTTGCAATATGTTCCAATTCAAAAATTAGAGAAAGGAAAAGTAACATAATAATTATCCTATTACTTAATATTTTTTTTTGCTTAAAAGCAACATACACAAAATTTAATACTTATGTCATGAATTTGTACGGTATATAATTAAGATTATTGCTTTTAGCGTAAAAAGTACATTATTATTGCATTCAAACATTATTAATGTATAAGGGGGGCGCGATAAAAATTGTGATTGATATGGGGGGCGCCAGTATTGAAAGTTTGAGAAGCACTGCGATTAGCGGAGGTGAGATATGCAAATGATAAGAATTTCAGCGCAGACACACATCATACGCGCCTGTGCCGCCACCTCAAAGCGCTATTTAAGGCTTGGAGATTTCGACGATTTCAAGTTCGGCAATTGTGTGTTTTTCAAAAAACTATCAGTTAAGTCTCGTAGAAAACAGCGATCAGCTTTTAATCAAATATCCGAGTTCGACAGAGGAAGGATAGTGGCCTACTGAGATTGTGGATTATCTTTCAGAGAAATCGGTAGTCGTGTTAGACGAAACCAAACAACTGTAATGCGGATATGTGACCGTTAGATGCAGGAGGGCCACACTGGTCCTGCACCGGGTATTATGGTATGGTGTGGTATTGGATATCACTCTCGCACTCCTCTAGTACGCATTGCCGGTACTTTAAACAGCCAGCGCTACATCTCCGAGGTGTTGGAACCAGTTGTCTTTCCTTACCTTCAGGGATTGGCCTCAGCCACATTTCGTCAGGATAATGCGCGACCACACGTGACACGCATTGTCCAAAGGTTCTTCGTCAATCACGAGATTGAATTGCTTCCCTGGCAGGCTCGCTTTCCGGATCTTTCGCAGATATAAAACATGTGGTCCATGGTTGCTCAACGATTGACACAGTTTACACCCCCAGCTGCCACACCAGATCAACTTTGACAACGTGTGGAAGCTGCTTGGTCTGCTGTACCCCAAGAACACATCCAAAGTCTCTTTGAATCAATGACGAGGCGCGTGGAAGCGGTGATCTCCAACAATTGCGGCTACTGTGGCTACTGATTCTGGCAGGAACCACATCTCACATAAGTCTATAAATTTAATCATTTGATACTTGGTCAACATATCTACAAAATAAATTTTGTTGCGCTACCTCTAGTCTTTCTTGGTGTTGCATTTACAGTGGCCAGCAGTGTATATTAAACTCTATCAAACTTAATTCACAAAAAATAAGTTTTATGCATTTTTACCCAGTTAGGGTGTAATATCGATATTCTTTCATCGGGGATCTCAATCCTATTGTTTGTATTCTACTGTCATAAAAATAAAGCTGCCATATACTTTGATAACTTGATTTCTTTTTATAAACAAAGCTTCACTTATTTTTTTTTCAGATATTAATTTGTCAAGTGCAGGATGGTAGCAAAGTGAATTCCAGATAAATTCCGGACTGAAATCAGATTATTTGTTTAATTTTAGTTCACAGGTGCTCGTGCATTTTTGTTTCAAATTTTTTCAAAATTTTTTTATTTCACTAAAAAAATATCTGAACTAATAACTGAATTTATATCAAAGAATACATCGGAAGGATTTAAGAAACTCAAGCAATTTTTGTATTAATTCATATTTTTATCCTTAAAAATTTCATATGTTTTCAATATATATAATGAAACAAATTTTTAGGATGCTTTTATTAACACTGCATTTTGTAACATTACCACAGACAAAATATTTTGTTGCTTTTGCAAATATTTTTTAAGAAGGTCAATTTATATATCGCCTTGTAATACATTATCAAGAAAAAATTCAAATAAAAAAAAGTTGTTGATCTATGTCTGTTTTTTGCTACGAAATAATCAAGACCCCAGACGTCTCGAAGCAACATATATTCTAGATATTTTTCGCTTGGAAGACATGAGGGTTAATTAAAAATTAGTTACAAACATAAAATGGTTGCTACTTCACTGTTATTTGTTATCACTAGCTGTTACAATTACAAAAAGAAATAAAGTTATTTTGCAATTCGTACCGGTACGACATCGATAGCAAAATTTAAATGATTGATTGCTTGAATTTTTTAATGCATTGTTCTTAAATAATTGAATTTGTCAGTACAACGGGCCATAACCAGGCCATTCAGAAAGGTTCAGTGGAACACGTGCGGCTCGTGGGCCACAGGTTGAGTATAGATGCTCTACACGGTGAATCTTCAATGGCACTGGACGCAAACTCAAAACAACGAGTTCGTGACCATAACCACCAGGCTGTCGCAGCTTCTCAAACAGTTAAAAGAAACGAAATTAATTATTTCGTTTGGGACTTTGACAACAATAAATCTTGCACCGATTTATTTTTATTCAATCGATTGTTGTATATTACGTTATTATCTGATTTTAAATTGTTGTTCTAGTTGTTTTATATCCTTTTAAGACTTGAATTATTTTTATCTTCACATATTAAATTTTTCTGGTTATTAATACTATATGGACCCCTATGGACCCCAATGACATTGGGGAAAATAATAAAAAAAATTCCCTGACCCCTCCTGGAATTTAGACGGTACCCGCATGATCGTGCGGGTTGGGCGTTATCAGTGAAATAGGTCACCTATGAAATTTTACATTTTTAGCTCTAAGTTGATAGAATAAACAATCGTATTCAACTAAAATTGTTACAAATAAGGAAATTATTGATGTATAATTAACTCTTATTAATTCATTAATTATTTACTGTAAAAAATTTTTGTTTTGTTTTTGACAAGCATAAATAACCATTGCATTTTTCACAACATGTTTTCGATCTGCTTTCGTAGTTTTTAAATCTGCACTTGCGAGGCCTTGAAATGTCATAAACACATCAAAAATGGTTATACATGTCAGGCCTTTTATCCTGGAATGGCCAGGATAAAAGCCATGACATGTGTAGAAGGTGGATTATAACGCTTTGATCTTTTTGCGAGTGGAATTACAATACTGTTACCTTCATTATCAGTTAAAATACTTTTGTTTGTAGGTGGAGAGGCTGATAACGCTTCAATTATTTCTAACTTAAATTTTAAGCGATCCATTTTGATTTTTAGAGGAATTTTTTTATTTATAGTATTGCATCTTGTTTGCACAGAAACCAAGAATTTTCAACAGCTAAATCAATGTAATTAATGTGTTCAAGAGACTTCTATGGTAAAAAATGATCCAAAATTGTCTTTCCATTTCAAATATCCCCATGTGTGTTTCTTCATCACTCTCATATGAACTTAATTCTCCTTCTAGTATACGCGACTCACATGTTTTCTTCGCAGCATTATAATCATACGAGAGATCACTATGTTCTGATTTAAGTTCAATCTGATTTATTCATCAATTGAAAAATTTCTTCTGTGAAAATTCTCTTTTCAGACACCTGAAAAAGTTTTTGCTTATAAGTTCACACAGTATTCCATGAAAAATAGTAAAATGTATCACAAAATTTTATTATTTAAATATATATATATATATATACATATATTTAAACTACACCATACTAACTTCCACCGGAAAACCCAGATTTTTTGGGGGAGAGATATGTATGCAGATACCTGTGGAGAGGGAAAAAATGCCATATTCCTCAACAAATGTATGAAAAAGAAAATTAATTGCAAAAAAGAGGGAGAGAAAGAAAAAAAAGGGACACTTCCATTGCGGCCCCCAAGAAAATTTGGTATTAATTCTATAATTATATATTTCATTTTTATGTAGGCTTTTATCAAAATTATTGAAACAGAAAAGAAAATTCGCATGGTAAGTACTAACCTTTATAGCTGCATTGACTCATCTAACGCCCAACCCGCACGCGTGCGAGTAACGAAATCCTGAGTCCTACTAGCCACATTAATAAAATATAATTAATATTTTTTTCTATTTTACAACTATTTAAACGTTAATATAAAAATTTGTATCCAAGCAATTAGGAATATATTGATATTTTCCTTTTTACGACAGATAAAAAGAAGACGTGTTTTCGTTGTATTTTAAAACAAAGCTAGATTTGTCAGCTGAAAGTAAAACATGGTCCACAACCATCGTATGTTGATAAGTAACATTTTACACTTTCTGCAAACCGACACAATAGTTAGATTCGCTATTTTCTTACATACGACTATTCCAGAAGCAAAAATGTATAAGAATATCTAACCCGCACGATCGTGCGGGTTGGGTCTGAAAGGGATATGTTACGGGGTTTGGTTTGCTAATAAATTGATGGAAGAAAAATTTGCAGTCTGTCTCTCTGGATAAGAAACAATCATTGGGTAAGAAAAAAATTGCAACAATCTGAGCTGGCATCCTCATCACAAAACTTGCGCACCTTGCCAACTAGAGGACTTGAAGCCTTAATCTTACCGCGCATCAGGCCATCTTCACAGCCAGTTTTCAACGGAAGTAGTTTTGGAATCCGCAGCTCGATAACGCCAAGTGACCGCGGTAGCCAATTTGTAACGGCTACAAGCTCGTAGTCGGCGTATCATGAGATCGAGCCCTACAGCCGCTAAAGATCCGCCGTGTAGAGGCGCTGATTTATTGTGCCTCAAAGTCCTGTTGTTGGTCTGGTGTGGAAGTTTAGAGGGGATGCCAGTTTAGGTGTTATTCTTGTCACTTGACCATGGTTAAAAGTAACGAAGTCCTTAGCCCCTCTCGTGTGGTTTAAAAGGGCAACGTAAATATACATTCACTCATTTGACAAAGCCAACTACGAGTTCGTGACCCATGACCAGTGGCGTAACGGAAAACATTAGGGGCCCCCTATTGGACTTCACAAAGTCCGTCAATCTACGTCAAGGTCTGCTTGGCGTCAATCCAGATTTGGGCCCTTTAGAGTCCTGGACCCTAACCGCGATGCGTGGGTGTACGTTACGCCACTGGGGCCAGGACTTAAGGGAGCCCTAAGACTGACTGACGTCAAGTGTAATCCTTTGAAAGATCCGGCTTGAGGCCCAAAACTTGATTTTGCAGGGAGGCCCTAATATTCTCCGTTACGCCACTGACCATGACCACTAACCATACCGCAGCCACTCAGTAATTTCTCATTGTTCAACCTTCTGAACAATTCATTTTATTCGCTTACCTTATAGAATAAATTATCCCGCACGACATAATTACTCATGCTTCCAAATGAGCGCCAATTCGCTAAAACAGAATCATCTAAAACAGCCGTCATATTTTTCACGAAGAGAAAACGGTTAATCCTTATCTTCCAAGAAATAATTCCACAAGACAGTTCGTTACTGGTAATCCGTGTAATTGCCCGCCTCATCAGGTAATTTAATAGGAAGCAGGCCTCTGATAAGTGTCGGTAGCCTCTGATTTTTTTAATGCGCATCTCACGGAACTGTGCCCGTAACCGGTTTCAACTCTTTGTGCGAGAAGCATTGGTTTTTCCGAGATGGTAGCTAGATTTACAAGAGATAATGAACTGGGGTGAAAACTACCTGCATTTCTTTTTCTTCTTTCATCATGAATTGTTACATATTCGAATATTATATTCTGCAATGATACTTTCATAAAAGGAGAATGAGGGGGGGGGAGATTTCTCGCTTTTTTTTTCATTTTATAAATGTGTGTGTATAAAATATATACATATGTAATATTTATCATTTAACATGTATTGTATGTACGAGGGTAATTCGGAAAGTAACCACCGAACCGCGCCGTAAATAACAAACCAAGACAGTGGGGCGGGGGGGGATTTATTTACATATCAAAGATACAACTCTCCTCTATTTTTCAACATAGTATCCTTTCAAGCACTTGTATCGTTTTACCAATTTACCAATTCCTTCTGTATAAGAAGTGGCCGCCTGCGATTTAAACCAATGTGTCACAGCGTTTTTAAGACACAGCGAGTTCACCTGACTGTCTCATACAAAACTGTACAAGAAATATTTGGAAAGTGTTCTAAAAGCTGGGAGATTGTGAAAATACAGAGCAAACGAGTTTTTTCATGGATTTCTTTGATGAGATCAGCATCCACTCCTTGATTCCTCATGGATATTTGTTCTTCCGTCCTTGAAAAAGCATATCTACTGTCGTACTACACCTTCACTCATAATGTTTGTCCCGTATAGAGCACACAATTCACTATGGATATCCCCTGCTGACAGTTTTTTGGCCCAAAGAAACCCACTCCTAGCACCTCACATTTCGCGGGATTTTGTATGGTGGCACACATTTTGTCACGTTATAACTAGCAATTATTGGCCCTATAACACTCTCAATAACCGACTGGAAGCTTACTGAATCAGAGATTGCTCGTGCATTCGATTAGGGGCGCTCCGAACCGTACTTCCAGCGCCACGTCCAAACAGCGGTTAGTTTACGAATTGCCCTCGTATTATTATACATATAATTTATTACTTGATGTATGTCGGCGGTTTTCAAACTGTGGTCCGCGGACTCCTGTGGGTCCTCAGCGCCTCTTTTTGGGGGGCATGGAATTTCTCAGGTAACACTAAGATTTCCCTCTTTTAAAGACTCTGGAATGCCTCGTAAAAAAATTGAATATGCCATCCTAAGACCAGATCACTAATGAAAATATTTTACTATAACAATGTATTTTGACTAAGAATATTAAGTTGGGGAGGGATATTCAGAATTTCGGGGGTCCGCGATGTCATGCTGATACATAAAGGGGGTGGCAGTATATGTGACTAAATATTTTGGCAAGTTCATTGAATTAATGTATGCTCTTATTGAGTGTATCTTTTCGCAACTTAGACTATTCATACAGTAGTCGTCGTTCTTTTTAGTTTAATTGCTTAATGTTTGATTACAAGCGTAGCAGTAAGGCTTAAGTCTTTTTCAGTTTTGGTTTATTTTCAGCAATTTTTCATGTGCTAATATGTATAAATTTTCTAATGAAGGAGAAGGTTGGGATTTTGTAAAGCAAAAGAATTTTGCAACAAAATTTTGTAAAGCAAGTTGGGATTTAGAAAACATAATTCTTTTCTATTTTGGTCAATTTACTTATATATATATATAACGGTTTATTTCTCCAGTGCCAATTTCCCCATTGGGCACTTGGGGTGGGTGCCCAGGGACCCGGGAACCTGAGGGTCCCAGAAGAGCCTAGATAAGCTGGACTTAACCAGATTTTTTGGTAATAAATTTCGATCCTCCAATGCCAAGGAGGCCTGTAGATCTTCTGCGCCCAGGGCCCGAAATTTGCTTAAATTGGCTCTGTGCTTTTCTTGATTTTTGGTTCCAGAATTTTTCCTTTCTCTGTTATGTTAGATGATTAATATGCCAATATTAGTTTTATAAAAATGTATGTAATGACGTTTCACAAAATCGGTATGACATTATAACTTTAAGGAGCAACGAATAAAAATTAAAAAACAATTCTTCTGGGTTTTTTTAAAAAGTTTTATAAGTATATTTTGCCTATTTCTGAAAGAACTTTCACTTTTTACTCGTAGAAAACTAAATAGCATATCTATATGCATAGCAGTTATAAATATCTACATATCAAGGTTTAAAATAATTGATTAGATTGTTATAGCTATTATGTCTAAAAATAATAATAAAGATAAAGCAGAAGTCTAATCCCAATTGTCATACGTTTATGAATAGGCTAATTTGAAGTGTGATTGGGGATTTTTTGATTAAGCAAAAAATATCATTGGTAATAAAAATTCAAAGGTCTCGTTATTTTTATGGATAGACAGCCTTTTATTTCAGGAGTAACATTTACAAATAAATTTTCCAACTCATATTCATTAACAATTTAAATGTTGTATTTATGTACGGATAGCTATAAAATTTCTGTAAAATTCGAAAAAGGAAAGAAAATACTAACATATTCAAACGAAAGAACCAAAAAATAAATCCTATATTTTTCCGTGGTAAAGCCTCTAAAATGTAAACATTTAAAAAAATAAATATATAACCTTAATATTTTCGCGTAATAAATTAATACGGTAATTCGATACTCAAATAAAATGACAACAACTCTTGATAGACACCACTCAAGATTTAATATAACAAATTGAATATTTCCTTTCCTTATGTATTACCACCGAAAGTTTCAGAACTTTCCATAATTATAATTACAGTTAACTTTTATAAATACAAATGCAATAAAAATAAAAGCACGAAAGAAAGAAAGAATTACAATTAATTAAAAAAAATATTAGCGCGCGTGACACAAAAATTAAAGTTAATACAAAGAAAACAAAAGAAGTTATTTTTGGCAAGTCACCCGCGACCGGGCGCGTGAGTCCATGTCCATGGCAACCGAAATGAACTACTTTTTTCGCTACATATGGCAGGTAAAACACACACATATTCTTTCTCTCTCTACGGTAATACCCCGAACTTACGATACACTCTGTATTTGCAACGCGTATACCAGTTAAATTAAAAAATCGTAAGCCATCAAAATTCGAACCATAACAATACATATATTCCTTTTCCTAACATCGAAAATGCATGCATTTTATTTTGTTGTTATAAACTAAATATGAAATAATTTTATTACGTTTAAAATTATTATATATATATATATATATATATATATATATTTAAATATATTATATATATATATATATATATATAACAACAAGAAAGCCATAAACAAAACATCCATTATTTTGGCAAATACGTTAGTAAATTAATTTACTTCTTAATTCAATCAGCGCAGAATAGCAAACATTTTTCGAGAAAAGCCATCTTTCAAAACTCTATTATTATTATTATTATTATTATTTATTATTTGGAAAATAAACACTTCAGTAAAACTTAAGCACTACATAAAGGTTTTATAATAGGAAGTCGTTTTTTATATTTGGTACTAAAGCCAGAGAGAGCTATAAAGATTTTAGTAAAGAGTAAACATACCAAGTTTTTATTTTTAGGCCCTTAAAAATGCCGTATTTAAACAGTCTCTTAAGAGGTTAATAACTTTTCAGCAATGTTATGTACTCTTCATCATAAACTTTTAACTGTTTTAAAGAATTATATAGAAAAAAAAATTCATGAGAGAGTTCAGAAAAAATTCCAAACGATAATTATCTAACGGTTTTATTTTCCATTCGGAAATTCTTGATTCGAATAATAGAATTTCAGCAATGAAAAAAAATTATATTATTTTAATGAATGAAGTGCATATAAAACATTTAAAACAAAATTTGTGAGACAATAGCTTTTATTTAAAATAATTGCTTCCAGTTATTCTTAATTCTTTATTAAATAAAGTTGCTACATTATATCTTACAAAATATAAAATAATAGAAGAAAAAAGGATTAAAACTATAAAAAATAGAGATTTAGACTAGTCATTATCAACCCGCTTCGCTGGGTTTTTCATGGCATTGCATCATTAAGCTTTTAATGTATTGTGAAAAATATTTCAATAGTTTTCATCTCTTGATTTAAAAAGATCAAAACTTGGATTTCTAAAATGGAAGAATATATTTATCTTATACTCTTCCGTAACGTACTCCTTCGATGTCGATTTTCTCAATCTAAATATTTAGCGTATCTCAAGATAAGAAACATGCTTACCAAATTTCAAGTCTGTAGGTCTAATAACTCAAAAACGGAAATTTTCTTGTACGTAATACATCCATATGCCAAACAACCCCTTGGGAGACAATTTCAGGAAACTCTGATCTAAGCGGGCCTTTACACAAGAGTAGAAACGTGTTTTCCGAATTTCAAGCCCGATCGCTTTTCAAAGTGGAATATTGTTACGTAAATCGGGTTTCTAGGATTTTATGCAAATCAGTCGCAAAGAGCAAGACAATTCTTCAAGAGCGATGAAAATTTATTGTCGAAAAGCAATCCTTGAAATATAGCAGCTATATTCGCAGAATAAATCTTAGAAGGCCTTCACACCTTCTACGGCGCTCAGGTACAACAATCAATGTCTAAAATACAAGTATGTTTAAAAATTATTCGCAAGGATTTGTGCTCGTCCTATTCAACAGCCGAAGTAATCCCTAATCGCTGGTCGACTCTCCACGTTCAAACCAAAACCAACTCATCGCTAGTCAAAACAATACAACTCAGTTTCGGCACGCGACTCTTTTTTTTAGTCTGAATGGAATTTTCTCGAAAAGTTCGTCATAGATCGTGATATTAGTTTATTTCTCCATTAATTTCCAGAAGAATTCATAGGATCACGAGCTTGCCAAAAGTGGTCGCCAAAAACGATCCAAATTTGGCTTAACAACAACTTATAGCCAACATTTCACCAAGTTTCCATTGAATCGCCATCTTTATGTAAGGAACAGTGTGTTACATGTGAATATTACAATTTTAATATAAAATAAATACAACATAGAGTAATATAAACATGTTACACATCCAAATATAAATTAATAACACTATTTTAAGAATTCTTTACTCAAAATTCGTAACAATATCTTTTCATCTATGACTTTGCTTTGACCTGCTTTGTGAAGTAAATTTTCCTTAAACTCGTTTTTAGAGGATCTCTTCTCAACAGGAGGAAGATGTTTGCCTAATTTAAAGTCTGTAAGTCTAATGGTTCAAAAACGGGAATTTTGTCTATGTCACCCCTGCAGCGCTCCTCTCTTCCTAGTAGATTTACTCAAAACATTCTTAGAGAATCTCTACTGAAGGAAACAAAAACACATTTCCCAAACTTCAAGTCCAGAGCTGTAATACTACGAAAGCGGGAATTGTGGCTCTAATGTCCCACAACTGCCCCTTGGAGTTCGATTTTCGCAAAACCCGTTCTTAACATATCTCTACTCAACAGAAAAAGCAAGTTTGCCAAATTTCAAGTTTGTTAGTCTAATATTTCAAAAACATGAAACTTTATTTCTCTTTTTATCGATAATACCCGAACGCCCCCTTCAATCCCCGTAAGAAGTCAATTTTCACAAAACTGGCTCTTACCCGATTTTTAATGAACAAAATAAGCATACTTGTCAAATTTCAAGTCTCGATATCTTAAAGCTCAAAACTGGAAATTTTGTCTTTAACTCTATCTCAGCCCCTCTTTTTGGGTCTATCTTCGCGAAACCCGTTCTTAGCGGATCTCTGCTCAAAAAAAGGAACATGCATGCTATCTTTAAAGTACATATGTCTTATTGTTTCGGAGATCTTGTTATGAGTAAGTAAGTCGCCATTCTTCTTTTCTTTAAGATTGTATTTGAAAAAAAATCCTCTTCTTTTTAAACAGAACGAAGTAAAACATCTGCTGCAAACAAAATGGAGAAACTATGTAAAAAAATTATCTCGCATTCACAGATGAAAGGTAATAACTAATATGGGCGTGACAAACCAGATTTTTAAAATCATTTGTTTAACATAATTATCTATAATTTCCTTTGATTATTTGTATTAATTAATGCACATTGAACCGTATAAAATATTTAAAATGCAAGCCGTTCGAAGAAAAAATATTAATAAAAAATAAGTTTTAAGATACAGTTTATGATCGGGTGTGTCATGTTTAATTATGCTGCACGGGACAATAAAAAGCGGAGTGTTTTTTTTTCCTTTTATAATTGCACTACTTGTTTTGCTTTAAACTTTTTCGAGGATTTTAATTCTTCGTTCACAAATGCTGTTTCCCACGATATTTATAAGGATTTTAAAATTTATATTAGTGTAAAAATATTCTTACACATTCATTCACAAACATTCTTACCAAAACATAATAGGGCATTCTTTTATCTAAATACTTCTTTGTAACCCATCTTTTTTTAAAACCAAGGAGATATGATTCCCCAAGAACACAATTTTTTTTTATTTATGTATACAGTGAAATACGTTTAACACGAACACGCTTAAGACAAAATATCGGTTTACATGAAATAACACAACGTTGCCGACAAACAACTCTGGGTTTTCAAGCACTTTTCTTTCTCTTAAGGTATCCGCCTACGTTCGGAACCGTGATTTTAAAAAAGCGCATAAATGGATAATTTTCATGATATTTAGTGTCACTCAGGTTAGAATACATGCATAAAATTGTTTTAAGGACATTTTGACAAAAAAAATTTATTTAAATATAATATTTTGGCAAAAAATTAGCTTAGAATAACCTTTTTTCCAAATGTTCTTCTTTTGTGAAAAATGGTTCCATTATTATTATATTTTGCCTGTATATAGCTCAGACCTCTACTGAAGCGCAACTAGAATTTTTGAAAAATTCACATTATTTTCAGAGTTACCACTAATTGAAATAATTATTCAACGTTTTTTTCTTAAAATTTCTCCCCTCTGTTGTCGTAAAATATGAATAAACCCACTTCTAAGTAATATATTTCAAAAATTCTAATTGAGCCTCTGCACAGAGGTCTGAGCTATATACAAGCAAAATATTATTCTAATAGAAGCATTTTTCACAAAATGAGAACATTTGGAAAAAAGATTGTTCTAAGTTAATTTTTTGCCAAAATATTGTATTTAAATAAATTTTTTTTGTCAAAATGTCCTTAAAACAATTCTATTCATATATTCTAATCTAAGTGACACTAAATATCATGAAAGTTATCCATTTATGCGCTTTTGAAAATCACGGTTCCGAACGTAGTCGGATACCTTAACTCGAAAACATTTCCATTTTGGGAATGAACAGAATACGGAAAACACCAGGCGGATTGGACTGTCCTATTGTATTATCAGAAGAAATCATTGCAGAGATGATGATAATGTCTATACAGCGCAATTATAGCTGGAACATTTGGGAGTTGGCTCAAAGCGCAAAAAATATCATTGATACAGATTCCGGCGATGAATGTAGAATGAATAATGCAGCTTCTGTTCCCACATCATCCGAAATGAGGAATGTCATATAAATAATGCGCAGTTATTTAGACGCACATTCCAATGGTGAAATGAATAACAAAATGGACGATATAAAACAATTTGTTGACAATTTGATGCTAAAAAAACGCAAAAAAAAAAATATCAGATTATATTATTCAGAAACTCATTTCTTATTCAAGTTAATGTTTTCGTTTCATTGATTTTTATTAAATATGTACATATATACATCTATGTAAATAAAATAAACTCTAATGAAATTAGATGATGATACATGGTATTTTTTCCCTTTTTGCTCTACCCTTTAACACTTAATTCTTTCAAACATTTTCGTACATATAAAATATGCATTTCAGAAGAAAAAACATTTATAAATAAACAGTTTTTTAAAAAAATTTTAAAGATATGTGTATATTTATTTCTTTATTTTAAAATTTCTACTATTTCTACAAATTTTAATACTTTTGAACACATTTTTTTATATTGTTAGAAGTGTTCCTCATAATTTTGTGTATGGGAATGGTATTGCGAGTGATATTTACATTTTTACAATTTTCTCGTAACGGTCACTATAAAAACAACAGTAAAAACACACACACACACACAAGTAATACATAAAAAAATTAAGTCGATTCCTACTTTGAATAGATGAATAGAAAGTATTTTATTAACCATTGAGAATATGAACAATATATATATATATAGAGAGAGAGAGAGAGAGAGAGAGAGGGATCTAATAGTAAAAGAATTGAAAAAGGAACATGATTTATCTGCATTGTTGTAATAATGCACACCCGGTTTGGCTAGTTTGGCTGAAAAACCGGTTTTCGACTCCAACTTGTGTTATTGTTTTAACAGTTGCATTGTTGTAATAATGGAGACGAATCTAAGTTGGAGTCAAAACCGGTAATTCATTTAATTAATTTAATTTAATTATTGAATTAATATTTGAAAAAACTATTAAAACAACAAATGCCATCCACTACAAGTTTTAAAAAATTTATTTGAACTTGATTGGATGTAAAGAGAAAGTATTTTATTAACGATTGAAAATTTGAACAAGATATATATATATAGGAATAGCTAATAGTAGAGGAATTAAAAAAGAGATATATCTAACTTTGATCTTTTTTTAAAAAAATAACTATTCACCTAAATCCGTATTTTATTCACTGAATTAACACACATGTTATACGAAACAACCAGAAAATGTTTCAAAACTTTTTATTGAATATAAAAAAAGCCTCAGCATTTTAACAAGGTGATTATCATGAAAAATAAAAACCTGAGAAATTGCAATTTTAGGTTTTAAAGGTCAGTAAAATAAGTGCAAGACCTAAATGATGGCGTCACGTATTCCAGTTTCGGTTATCGCTTCGACATATTGTTTGAAAAAAAGTTAAATAACTGGAAAAATAATGTAGCTAGAGCTACGAAATTTTGTACATATATTTAGAAAAGTCACACTACTAAAATGAGGTAATAAATAAATTCGATGTATCGGTCATTTTTAAGATGTGTCCCTTTTATCTTGCAAATTTTATTTTGAAAAAATATATTACTATCTTTTCAAAATATATTTATTTTGTGGTACGTTAGAGAAAAGAGAGTTTATCATGTGCCATATAAAATCGTTTTTTCTATTTTTGAGCCTGGCAACACTGTGATACGATCCAGAATTTCATCTAATAGATAAAAACGGTAAATATAATTTCCTGTTTAACAGAACGGAAGAAGCATTCTAATTTCCCGGACTTGAAGTTATTTTTGGAGATTTTTCGACGTAAAAAAGATAATCTTTTAATGAAATCGCAGGGCAGACTTTTATATTCAGTGATATTCATAATTCCCACCAAGGTTTCGAAGTGCCGTAGAAAAAAAACTAAAACGAATACAGCAAAAAGAAACATTTGAAAGCATACAGAAACAATTCAAGTTTTATTTACATGTCTTCCAGCTGTTCTATGTAAGAACCTTTAGTCACACGGCATACAACAATGCGATACTTCAGTTATTGTCACATTCTACTTACTCAATATGATACTATCAGCATCATTGATGGCACATGTAATCCTTTCGGTGTTATCCAAGTTATTCGAAAACTTAGTCTTTTACATAAGATCAAGTTTTCGTACCCCCTTTGCCGCGTGTTGTAGCAGAACTACATTAAAAGGATCATACGTGCTGTTCATAAAGTTGATAGTCCCATGTTGAATGGAGTGTTGCAGGAAGTAGACCATGGGTGGTCAACTTTTTTGGGAAGAGTGACACTGTTTGATAAAAAAATAAATAATTATGCGAGCCACTTTCAACTTTTCCAACAAACAAATATGGAAAATTGAAAAAATGTTACTTATAAGCTTATGGGATTTTTACGCAAATATCCCTTAATTTCCATACATTTTTTGATGCAAGTCGAAATTTAAAAATAATATAATAAATAAGACGAAAGTACAAACTTAGGTTTTCTGTGTTGATAAACTTTTTACAGGTTCAATCAATTAGATTAGGTATAAAATAAAAATAAGTAACTTGAATAATTTAATTCAAAATAATTACTAAGCTCTCAGTATCTGTTTTTAATGTGGCTTTTGAATTATTATTTTTTTTACCAAATCATCTATATTAGAATTCCCTCTTACAGATGCTAAGAAAATTAAATTATTATAGGTGAACACTAGCTAGTTTGGAGTGATATTTATTTTATTATGTTCACTGCAGAAAAAGCTTATTTACAAGCATATTTTCATCTAATTTTTTTGGGGGGGGAGGTTGTACGTAACAACTCCACTTCAATACAATTCTAAGAAATGGTTATTTATTATATTTTCAGAATTTTTTTAAGTTTTCAGTAAGTGTTCGCGTGCCACCGATACAACTCTATCTCTCCACAATGTGGCATGCGTACAACGGGTTAGTCTCCCCTGAACTAGACTATACCGCGTAACGAATGTTTCACACTTAAAACAGCTGAAAAGAATGTAAAAAAATATATTTCAACTGTTTCTGTATGCTTTCAAATGTTCCTTTTTGCTGTATTCGTCTATTGCACTTCAAAACCTTGCAGAGAATTATGATTAACCCTGTATTTCAAATGCTGTGTCTTCGGGTTAAAAGTATCCTTTAATTATGGTTTTTGTTGAGCAAACCACGCATGATTACTTATAAATTTCAAATGTGTCATACAGAATCATTAAAGCTCCATTTCAAGTTAAATATACTTTGATCAACATTAATGACTCTGCATAGATCCAAATGATAATCGATCTCTTAATGGTGTTTAATAGCATTTGAGGTGTTATTGAAGTTATTTTTGCAATGATACGATGTCCAAATCGTTGACTTATTACTGGTAAATGATAGGTATATTGAAGCCTTGACGCTTCTGTCTAACGATATTTTGAATTCCTGAACGTATTTCTATTTTTCGATGGAAGAGAGAGTTCTGCTTTCCTTTTCGAACATATTGTGTGGTTTTGAGTAAAATTAATTGCATTGGAGAGGACGAAAAATAATGAGTCTGAAATTGCATTTCTCCTCCGATTCTAGAAAACAAAATTATTTCTTAAAGATTTAAGCGAGGAAACTCATGGATGTGCAGTTTGTTCCATTAGAATGTCCGTTCCTTTCCTTTGAATTAACTTTATTAAAATTCCTATAAATTAATAAAACTTTTATGAATTCAAAATGGCCGCTGGAAAAGGAGTCTTTATCAAAAATGTCTTATGGTGTCAAGCTCGGAGATCGAAAATGGCAAAGGAAAGAAAAATTTCCTTCCGATCAAAAGTCTAAGGAAAATAGTATTCAAAAACTATAACAAACGTGCCTTTAACCTAGATCGTTCTGTATTTAAAATACAATACAAACTTTCTACATCAAACTAAACTCATGGACAAAAAAATTAGCGCACCAAGAAATAATTGCGGGGTCGTAACGACACTTGGCATGAAGGTACATGTCTAGGAAATATGCAAATGATTAGAAATGCAGCGTGACTGCGCATTACGTATAGCCGACAGAGGGCGTTTAACGTCGTTCTCCGTGGAGTATAAAACAGGTAACCAAAGCTTGTTTGAGTGTGCTGAATCGTTTACAATGGAAGACCTGAGGTAGAAATGCCATTACGCCGTTTTCGAAGACAATATGAGCAGATGTCGCAGTTTGAGAGGGGGAGAATCATCGGCATGATGGAAGCTGGGTCGTCAGCTAGGCGAGTAGCTCGTCAATTAGGCCACTCTGATTGTGTTGTGAAGAGGTGTTGGGACCAGTGGATCTGAGAGATGTCATTTACACGAAGACCAGGCTCAGGACGCCCTCGACAGACCAGTCGTCTAGAAGACCGCCACATCGTAAGAAATGCACACGTACAGCCAACTCCTTCATCGGCCGCCATCCAGGCACAGGTAGCTCCTTCACTAGAGGCCCCTGTATCTTCTCGAACCATACGAAGGTGCCAGGATGATGGACATTCGGGATCGCGACGCCCATTGCGTGTGCCGCCCATGACGTCCAACCATCGATGCCTCCGTTTGGAGTGGTGCCACGCACGAGGAAACTGGGCTGCAGCGGAATGAAACCAGGTCGTCTTTAGCGACGAATCCAAAATCAATCTCAGCAGTGATGACAATCGTGTTCGTGGGTGGAGACCCCGTGGTGACTCACCGCTCCCACAGCTGTTGTGATGGTATGGGGTGCCATTGCTTACAATACACGTCACCCTAAGTATTGATCCGTGGCACCATGACAACCCAGCGGTATGTCCACGACATCCTGCGACCACATGTGTTGCCACTCCTGCAACGGCTCCCAGGAGCCACTTTTCAACAAGACAGTGCCCGGACTCACACGGCAAGGGTGTCAGAAAACTGTCTCCGCACTGTTACTAAGTTTCCTTGGCTTGCTTGATCCCCAGATTTGTCTCCAATCGAGCATATCTGGGATCATTTGGGACGGCGAGTTGGGCATCCCACGAATTTCAACGAACTAGAGACAAGGTTACAGCAAATACGAGTATGCCTCAATGCCCGATCGTATCGCATCGTATGTTCGCGCTAGAGGGGGTTCAACAAACAGGTTTTTAAATTATCCGTTCTTTTGCCTTTTTCTGTGAAATAAATGATCATTTTTATTTGATTTTCTAATCATTTACTTTTATCAAAGTAGTCATTACGTACGTAAAATTTTGTATGTGTTTCATTTTGATGACTCCTTCTTGGTGCCCAATTTTTTTTTTGTCCATGAGTGCAATATATGTTTATTTTAAATAAGTAAAATTCATATTTATTATATTTTTAAGCATTTTATTTTTATATCATTACGTTTAACATTTTTTTTATTTCTTTACGCTTCTATGGCAAGAGTGTCAAACTCAAAGGCAAACGCGGATAAAACAAACAAGGTTGAACTTGAGGCGGGGCACAAAAAAATCAAAATCCATAGAAACGTAAGTTTATTTCGAATAATACATTATAATAAGCATAAGAAAAGCACAAGAAAAATTTTATGTTTACGTCCTGACATTTGACATATTTTCTCTGTTACTATCTTTCCTATTTCGGGAGAAATTTTGATATTTTATTGTATATTAATGTGCGCCAATATACCAACTGGACCGCAAAAATTTTCGTTTTGGGCTGCGAATTTGACACCCCTGTTCTATGTGTGTGGTATTTGAAGATTTCTTTTTTTTTCCCAATTGAGGCTTCGTCACATACACAGCATTGGTTTTTAAATATATTTCTAAAATGTTTTGAATTTAAGGTAAAAAGCTGAATTAATATCAAAGCAATGTTTCAAAAAATTCTCTTTCATACTGATGTACGCGACATAAACCTTTTTCTTTCATTTTCATATATATGAGTTAATGATATATCAGTGAAGCAAAAGAAAAAAAATGAACAATCTTAACAAACTCAATATAAATAAAATAAAATTTAGAATGTTCTAAGTAATGTGAAAATTCTACAAATTACCGCATAAAATAAATAGTCGAAAAAAATTGAAAAAAAGTTCTTGATAGCCATAGACATTATCATCAATCTTTCAGACGATTAAAATTAAAAAGAACTATTAAATGAAGTAAATAGAAAATGCATGCATCTCGTTGGAAGTTATTCTTTAAAATATAATTTTATTTATAAAATTATTCTAGCACTTATGCGCAAGTGAGGATAGTTAATAACAAAAAATAAAATTGGCTAGGCCAGGGATATTCAACCTTTTTTTCCGCCTGGCCACATTTATATGACAACTATTTCATACGGGCCGCAACATGAGAATTTATGGAGGGGGGGACGTTTTGAGATTAAGGACATTTAAAAGGCGGAAAATTGATCAAAATATTAAAACTCATAATTTCGGATGTTATTTTATATAAAACTGTATTAAACTCTATCAAAATCAACTCACACAAAAAAATGGGTTTTATGCATTTTCTTACTCAGTTATGGGGTAATTCTAATTTTCTGTCATTAATGTGATCGCAAGCCCCTCCCCTTCTCCCCCAAAAATATTTTGCTGCTGTTGCAAAGATATTTTTTAAAAAGTCTATTTATATCGTCTTGAAAAAGGTCATCCAGAAAAAGTGCCATTGAAAGATTTGTGTTTAGTGCCAGAGTGACGAGGAAAATTATATTTTTAAATGTAACATTTTCACGACAAACCAAACAAGTTGTTGATCCATGTTTATTTTTCTCCACGAACCGTCTTGAAACAACATGTATTCTTAAGATACTTTTCGCTTGCATGACATGAAGGTTAATGAAAAATTAGATTCAACCATAAAATGGTCGCTACTAACCGTTACAATTACAAAAAGAGAAAAATTTATATCGCTATTCGTATCATCACGACATCGATAGCAAAATTAATGTATGTGATTGCTTGATTGGTAGAATGTCTTGCTAAATTAATATTAAATTGTTCTTAAATAATTTAATTTGTTAGTCAGCGGGCCGTGGCCGGGCCACTCAGGAATGTCCGGTGAGCCTCAGGCTGAGTACCACTGGGCTAGGTTGTTAATGTAATGATTAAGATTCTCGTCTATCGTCATTTTAAAAACGAGAACATATACATGTTACTCTGGAACATATACATCTGGAAGAACATAAAATACAGAAGATTTTCTTTTAAATTATATTATTTTTCCTTTCGTGTTGTATTTTGTCCCAATCGAAGTCGTGGCTGAATACTATTCGAAATATTTAATCCTCTTAAAATTTTCAGTTGTGGAACATCTAAGTAAAATATCGCCTGTAACACTTATATAGATTTCAAAAACTAAACTAAATATTCCATGCCTTGTTGTTCAAATTGATACAATAGCAGCCTCTTAATTTATAAATTACGGCTCGATTATAATTTCAAGGACTGCCGTGCAATATGATGTATAGCAAATGAGTCATGGCTCACTTTGGCATGCAGAGCAGGTGCGGAAGATGGGGGTGCCAGCTCAGATAACGATTTCGTCATATGAACTTAAGACTATATTAAGCAAACCGCTGAATAATAGAAACAAACATGCGGAAATGGCAAAACAAATAAATAAACACGTTCTTCCAATAAAAATTCCTCTTGAATTATCTACAACAAGGGTCGGGAACTTTGTTGCTGTGGCGTGACACGCCATTCTACCATTATGATTCAGTGTCGCATTGTATGATACATTTGAAACAATTTGACTCCCGCTGCAGTGCATGCAAAGTTAGAGAATAAAGATCAAGATAGTATATTAACTTATATATATTAACATAATATACTTATGTATATTACCATAAAAATAAACAACATAAAATATAAGTATACCCCATCAACAGAGTTAAATAAAAAGTATACACTGCTGGACAATTGCTAAGGACGGATAACATTATCATCCATAGCAACCACAAAATGAAAGGAAGCAAAATGTGGAAAACTAGAATAAGTGCGGGATATTAGTAAGAAGAAGTATGAGTATGCAAATTTTTTTCCCACGTCTGTTCATCACGTGATAGCGTTCATAAGAGCTTTAAAGGTTTTGACGCGTGTGGACAGTTGTTGCTTCAAGTCAAAGTTTTACAGGAAAGATTTAATAGACGAACTTAAAATTTTTGGCATGTCTTCCCGACATCACATAGATGATTTTATGCGTAGCCGAATTATTGGAAAAATCGAAAAAGGGCAAAAAATAACAGATGTTGCCAGGAAGTTCGACATCGCTCACAGCGTTGTTTCACGGCTGTTGAAGTCATTTAAAACTACTGGAATGTGTAATAGACGGCACGGGGGAGGTCGTGTTAGAAGTACGACGCCTGCAAAAGACAGATATATCGTCCTATCAGCAAAAAGGAACAGGCGCACCACAGCTCAGCAGGTGGCAAATCAGTTTCTTGCTGCCTCAGGAAAGCAGATCTCCCGAAAAACTGTTGCCAGACGTTTGAGGGGAGGAGGACTATACGCACGCAGACCTGTTGTGTGTGTCCCATTGACCAGACAGCACCGTACTGCCCGTTTGCAATGGTGTCGTGAGCATCACAATTGGACTGAACAGGACTGGGCATGCGTACTATTCTCAGATGAGAGTAGGTTCAGTCTGTCATCGGATTGTAAACGCCAACTGATCTGGCGCGAGAGTGGTACTGCTTATCGTCCAAAAATATCCAGGAAAAGGACCGATATCCGACATGCAGTATCATGGTGTGGCCGGCATCATGATCAATGGCCGCACGCGCCTAAATGTGGTTGCGAATGGGACTATGACGGGCCAACGATACATTGATGAAGTTCTACTTCCTCATGTTCGTCTTTTCCGTGGTGCTGTCGGTGGTAAATTTGTTTTTATGGACGACAACGCAACATGTCATCGAACACTCGCTGTTCAGGATTGTCTAGACAGCGAGGGTATTCAACGTCTCGTATGGCCAGCGCGTTCTCCAGATCTAAACCCCATTGAAAATGTGTGGGATGCTTTGGGAGGCAAGTTGCTGGTCGAAACTATCCTCTGACAAACAAGAACACCCTCATCCGTGCACTCACAGAGGAATGGGATAAATTGCCTCAACAGCTGCTGGATAATGTTGTGCAAAGTATGGTACGACTTGTGGAATGTTGCATCACACTGCACGGTGGACATATTCCGTACTGATACCTTTCTTTAAGGTCCCTGCTGACTTTTAGATGCATTGTGTTCCATTTCTCCGTACGCAGATCAAATGAACATTTTTTTTTTCTTTCAGATGTTTCACAGCTTTTGTACTTTCCAGAACAATAAATATTCTTTATTCTAATGTCTGAACAGTGTGGCAACTATATTTTATCCTACTAGGCCTCATGTCTCGCTTAATGTTATGCTACATAGCAATTTGTGATCCGTCCTTAGCAATTGTCCAGCAGTGTATATATATTGTAATGCAAAAATACCATTCCTGCATTGTTCTACTTCAGAAGTTCTTAAACTGTGGTCCCCGAACCCCTGGGGTTCACAGTGCTTTTCTAGGGGTCCGTGGAGTCTCACATTTAACGTTAAGATTTCTCTATTTTATAAACTCTGAAAGTCTTCGTTGAAATATTGGAAGATGGGCCACCCTCGATTAGATCATTAAAGTGCCCTTAATAAAAAACACTCCACTGAAACATGTATTTTGATCAAGAATATTAAGTCGGGAAGGGATGTTCAACATCTCGGGAGTCCGCGATGTCAGTCGGGTACATAAAGGGGGTCTTTGGCTATCGAAAGTTTAAGAACCGCTGCTCTACTTCATATCGTAATATTAGTGGTTATAATTTGTGACTTTCAATTTGACACGATTCTGAACATTCAGCTTACCAATTAGAAGATGTCTATTCACACAGATATGTAAAGCGGAAAGGGGAACCCAGCAATTTTCTCGCGTGACTATTGCCACCTGCCTGACGAAGTCAGATCGAGGCTCGCGAAATTTATCATGGCTAAGGGATAGAATTTTTACGCCTGTCCTTCACCTTAGCTTTCAGCACCATGCAAGTGAAAGTACGATTTTGCTCGGTACCACCCCAATTTAGAGGGAGAAAACCTTCCACCTCTCTTCCCCTTCCACCAACCACACGAGAGGACTTGCAGCTCAACGGCTAATTAGAGTACCTCCATGCCGCAAAGGCACTATACATTTACAAACATCCATCTCTTCTCTGGGATTCGAACCCAGTCCCTACGGCACCTCAGTCAGCGTCGCTAACCACTATACCGGTTGGGCGACGCAGTTTTCTCTACAAACAATTAGCGTAAAATTCGGTGTATACCACGCACCAATGTATAACGCGCACCTATACTATCAAACTGAATTTTTTAATTTTTAGGTATATTTGCCATATAACGAGCACCCTCTTTTTTTTTACGAAGAAATCTGAAATATTAGTATACATTGCCCTTGTATTTTTAAGTCATTTATTCGAGGTATTATTCCAGACACTTTTGAAAAAATAGTGTATACTTCTAGTTCTACAACTCTTTTAGTTCAAAAGACAAGTCGTTTCTTTTAAATAAACAGTATTTCGATACATGTAGAAGTAATTTTTTTGTGCACATCTGTTTTATTATTTTTAATCTATTGTTTTTATACTCGGCGTATAACGCGCCCCCTTAAGTTTCAATCTTATTTTTTGCGTCAAAAGTGCGCGTTATACACCGAATTTTACGGTAAATCACTTTGGAAATGACATCTGACAATTTACGTTAACTGCCAATTTATCGTTAGAACAGTCTTCCGGTTCTTTCATAATTTCGTATAGATGTTGCTTTCCATAATTCTGAAGATGTTAGTCCAATAAACTCCATTTCAAAATCATCAGTTTCCATCCACTCAAAAATTGACACATTTGTGGAGTAGAGTAGAATGCCATTGAGAAAATTGTACCGCATGCCATTGATTGCCGAAGCCTGATCTGTAAGAAATCAAAATATTTTCTCAATATACTTTTCCTTTAAGTCAGAAGTTTCGACAATATATTTTAATTTGACAACACAATTTAACTAAAAATTTAATTGTATTCAAGTATGCATAAAAAAAGACAAAGAATATTTTAATTTTTTTAAAATGTGTGGGGCTTAGAGGCAGTGTACCCGCTTCTTAAGCCCAAGGTTGGAGGTTCGATTAGGCTGAAGTCGATAGATTTTCTAGTTGTGAAAATCGTAGGCACGCAAGTCATAAGAGTATATGATATGTAAAAGATCCTTTGAGTATCAATTTAGCTCTAGTACTCTCAGAAAAATCAAATCACGGCAATATTTAGCATCCAACGAGAGCTTGATTTTAAAAATTGATTCAGACGTCAAAAATTGGTAGCGCGAACCTCCACTAGATGGAGCTACCATAAAATAACTCTCACATTTGGGGACTTGCCCTGTCTGCAAAGGTTAGTAGCCAATATACAGCCCATTAGGTAAAAAAATTTACTAATATTAACTACACAGAAATTTTTTTCCAAAACATTTCTTAACAAGCTTGATATTCATAGACACGAGAATATTTTATTGAAAATGCAATGAGAAATTTTACATTTGTGATTGAATTTATTCAATTCCTACTATTAGCTCACACTCTATATATATTTATATGTTTATCTTGTTCAAATTTTCAATCGTTAAAAAAAATACTTTCTATTCATCCATTCAAAGTAGGAATTGACTAAAAATTTTTTTATATATTACTTGTTCTTCAGTCTAATATGACATTATCACACATTTGCATTATGAAATATTCGCAACTAGATTTCCTTCTCAGAATTGTTATTCGATTTTTTCATATTTTCTCACGAGCATTTCATCAGTTAATAAAAAAACAAGTGACATCTGTGGCTATTTCAATGGATTTTTAAAAAATATATTCTGCAAATGCCTAAAGGATATGAATTAGACAATCATTACTTGGATTAAAAATATCAAAAAATGCACCTACCCTTCTAGCTATTCATTTGTAATAGTATAATGGCGCATAGTAATCACGAATGATAGCAACAATGATCGAATTGATATAATTGCGACACAATCTACGCACATAGTATTTTATTCATCACACTTCCGTCTTTATTATTAAGATAAGGTTTTACATTATGTGTGTTGTGTGTGTGTCACAATCACTTGTTTTAATTAACATATATCTGCTTCTTGATACTAATCTACCAAGACCTAGACAAAAATAATTGCAATTATTTTTTTTTCTTTTAATTATAGGAAATTATTGCATAATTTGTCATGTTTAATGAAATACGAGTGAATACGAATAAGATTCATTCTAAGAAATTTAGCAGGTAGGTATATAGCAATTTAAAACTCTAGAACTTTTAAATGTGTGTGTGTTATTAAGAACTTAAGCTTTTTTTAAATTTAAATTGTGTGTTCACAAGCCGGCCGGCTGACGTGATTGGTTTGTCACTAGCCTTCTGCACTCAAGGTTGCAGGTTCGACCCCGGCTCAAGACGGTGGGTTTTAATGATGCAGAAAATCGACATCGACCATGCCGTATGATTATACGGCATGCAAAATAATCCTAGAGCAGGGGTACTCAAGCTTTTTTTCTGCTAGGCCGCATATATATGTCAACTATTTCACGCGGGCCGCAACATAAGGGGAGAGGGGGAGAAGAAATGCTTTAATGTATCCGACTACGTTCGGAACCGTGATTTTCAAAAGCGCATAAATGGATAATTTTCAGGATATTTAGTGTCACTTGGATTACAATACATGCATAAAATTATTTTAAGGACATTTTGACGAAAAAACATTTATTTAAATACAATATTTTGGCAAAATATTAACCGAGAATAATCTTTTTTCCAAATGTTCTCCTTTTGTGAAAAATGCTTCTATTAGAATAATATTTTGCCTGTATATAACTCAGACCTCTGTTCAGAGGCTCAACTAGAATTTTTGAAATACATAACTTAGAAGTGGGTTTATTCATATTTTACGACAACAGAGGGGAGAAATTTTAAGAAAAAAATGTGAATAATTATTTCAATTTGTGGTAACTCTGAAAATGATGTGCTTTTTTCTAAAATTCTAGTTGAGCCTCTGTAGAGAGGTCTGAGCTATATAAAGGCAAAATATTATTATAGTAGAACCATTTTTCATAAAAGGAGAACATTTGGAAAAAAGATTATTCTAAGTTAATTTTTTGCCAAAATATTATATTTAAATAATTTTTTTGTCAAAATGTCTTTGAAACAATTTTATACATGTATTATAATCTGAGTGACACTAAATATCATGAAAATTAGCCATTTATACGCTTCTTTAAAATCACGGTTCCGAACGTAGTCGGATACCTTAAGATCAAGATAACATTGAAAAATTTAAAATGTGGAAAATTGATTATAATATTATAATTTCTGTTTTGCTTTTTTAATATTTTTTATTTTTGTTCCTAAAATACTAAATTGGAAGCATTTAAGAAACACTTCTTCACAATTTATGCATCATTAAACGGTTTCTTATAATAACTAATAATATAAAAAACTTCATGGGATGTCTTTGTTACCGCTGTGATATTACCACTGACAAAACACTTATTTGTGGTGCAAGGATTATTCAAGAAAAAGCCTGCTTATTACCTCTTGAAAGAGATATTCGACGAAAAGTGTCATTGAATGATTCCTGTTTATCGGTATTTTTAAATACAGCACTTTTGTGACAAATCAAACAATTACTGATCCATGTTTGCTTTTCACAACAAAATAGTCAACTTCTCAATCGTCTTGAATCGATATATTTTCTTCGAATATTTTTCGCCTGCAAGATATGAATAAAGCTAAATGTGTGTGGTGGTACATAGATACTGGTATCGTGTGGGTATTTTTCTGGATAATAATACTGGAGTCCAAGTTTGTTTTTTCCTGAATTTATTCATAACTTTTCGATAAACTTCAATAAAACAAAACTTAATAATTTTACAAAAATTAGGTCCTCAATTTAAGTATTAGGCTGAAAATATTCTAGAAAACAACGGCACTCCTAGAAGCCGAAGCCAAGATCAAAATTTTCAATTAGAAAATATCCGCGATAAACAACAGCGACCAAACGCGCTGAAACCAGGTTTCAGATTTTTTTTCTGGGATCAGCTACATTTCGCTTTCGTCGGGATGCACCTCACGGGGGTCTGAACGCAGTGACCGATACGCTCCGCCCACGCAGGGGACGATAATTTACAACACTGATAGATAGTTAAAAATTAATTCCACCCACTGTTCATTCCACTTCTGTCTATTATTAGAAACCGTAACTGTTCCAAATCGAAAACGAATATCAATTCGTATCCGTACGATACCGACAACAAAAGGCAAAATTGATATATTATATCTCTTGACAAGGAATTTTCCACCAAATTTTTTTGTACAATTTTCTTAAATAAGTTAATTTCTCAGAGCAATGGGCCATCGCCGGGCCACTAGTTGGGCCGCAGGTTGAGTATCACTGTCCTAGAGTGTCTGTGTGGCTTGGGTGCTCTCGGCAAAATTAAATCCTAGAACAGGATCGCATCTTCAGAGCTCAGATGCCTCGTTGTAGGGAGGAAAATGGACGCCAAAATTACCAGCGGTGATTGGTATCCGGAAGGCAATGGTGGCGCACAAAAAAAAAGATATAGCAGCTTCCGGGGAATGTAATAGGTCTGCAATGGTAAAACACCAATCCGCAGCCCATTAGAAATAAAAAAAATCGTCACATAAATGTTTTAGAGAAAGGAGAATCGAACTTTTTCGAACAGTTTATTTAAAAAAACAAGTCATATAAAAAAATTGAACTCAAATCCTACTTAGGTCAACAAAGGAAAATTTTATTTTACTTACTTTTATTAAATAATTATACAATTAATATAAATATGTATATACATAGGACAGAATCACAATATTAAATCGTAAAATAGAAAGCGCTTTCCCTAGCAATTTTCCATTTTCCTTTCTATATGTGGTGTTGGACTATTATTTTTGTTTGTTACTATTTATTCATTAATTAAGTTTAATTATTCCAATAAAATGGTACAGTAAAAAGTAATTCCATTCTCTGAAATTAGACCATCCTAAGTAGGATTTTAACTTTGGATTAGAAGTCCAACGCGCTACCAATGCGCTATAGGGACACAATGAGCGATTTTCCTTTTTATAAAGGGTGTTAGACTACTATTTTTGTTTGTTTCTTTTTATTCATTAATTTAATTTAATTACTGAATTAATATTTGAAAAAACTGTATTAACATCAAGTGTCATCCACTACAAGTTTAAAAAAATGTACCTGAACTTGAGTGGATGAATAAAAAGGATTTTATTAACGATTGAAAATTTGAACAAGATATAGAAATATATATATATAAGGAGAGTGTGAACTAATAGTAGGAATTGAATAAAAATCTACAATTCCATTTTTCTTATTGATTAATGCTTCTTTTTTTATGGGATTGACCTTTGGTAGAAATCCCATGCAACCACAGACTAACTATAGGTATGCATTGCATTTTAACTACTCAGTGAATGTCTATAGGTTTTATAGTACAATTTTTGACAAAACAGAAAGTTTCACGGACAATAGATCATGAGTTCGGCTCTCCATTCCACTAACTGCCATCGACTTATATTTAATTCAAAGAACGGAGATATTCGATAAATTTTAAATTATTTCAATGATAATTAAAAATAAGTAATAAAATGTGTAATTCTCTAGTAATTACAGATTTTCTTTCAAAAATAAATATTAGTATTCAAATAAATCTACAATACCACAGATTCAAAAATCACGTAAATATTGAACACAGCAATTCAAATACATAATCTAATTTCATAAAAGATAAATGAATCGTTCAGTCTCTGTCAAATGTTTGACTTCAATGTTTTTTTTTTCCCCTTATCATTCTTATATAGGCTGGAAAGAACCTTCTATGAGTTTCTAAAATTTTATCGTCAAACAATAGTCCTAAATCCTTTTCAATTGATCTGTAAATTTATTGACTTGGTGACTTTGGTAATCAAATTTATCTCTAAACCTGTCACCAAGATTTCATTCATATTCACGAACATTTTTCAAAAGTTATTCTACCTTGATCTGCAAATGATCTTTCCATGCTTAATGACATTTCGGTAGAGAATACCTTTCTCTTTATTTAAGCCCAATGGCTGAGTGGTAACATATTGCGCTTCCACGCCATAGGTATGGGGTTCAAATCCCCGTCTGGGCAAGGTTGACTCGACATTTCATTCCTTCAGTGGATCGATAAATAAGGACCAAGCTTGTTTGGAAAAAAAACATTGGGAGTTTCACATCAGACTGACCACTTGACTGAAACCTCTGCACATGCACCCCAACGCCTAAGGTCACGTAAACTGAGATAGGCACAGTAGACCTTGGCCTTCATGGGCTATTGTACCACTGAGTTTAGTTTAGCTTCTCTTTATTTACTATTTTTAACAATTTATTTTCTGTTGTCTTTCCACCGGATGACCAAAAGCCAAGGAAGAGCTGTATAAATCATTATAATTGTTATAACTTTTGAATAGAGTTTAAGCCGAAATGCATTTTGGAAAATATAATTCTACTGCATTATACGGTTTCGAAACTAGGTGAAAATTTGGAACAAATCCTGTAATTATAAAAATACAAAAATAATTTTTCATTGACTGATTTCCTTCCTTAAATACATCAGCCGAACATTCTAATTGTTTCTTAAAAAATCAGATGAAAAGCATCATTAGGCGCTATATTATTCATACTCCCATGTGAGCGATGACCCTCCTAATCAGATCCTAACGGTAGTTGCGCATCCTTAAAAAACATCTCCTAACATGTTATATAAAATACTCTTTTTTTTTAAAGTGGGTTGACTCGACTATTCAGATAACCAACCCGTTATCAATGGAGAGATCGGTACCTGAAAATTAGATCCTTATTCTTGTTCATTGTTTCAACCAGGAGCGTGACGGCAAGACGAATAGGATGGAAGATCTATTGCGAGCTGGATCATTTACATGGGTCGTCTCCAGATACAGTCAACAAGTGGTCATTAGCGGCGCCCATTTCGGCTGCTCGGATGTAGATAATCACTCGTAAAGAGCGAACAATAAGGCGTGTAAATTGGGGAATAATCATTAATCAATATTCAAATAGGATTTTTATTGGAGGTCAAGGTACAGCCATTCCGTTTTTGATGAATGGACTGGTGGAGAATAAGAAGAATTTGTGGGATCTGTATCATAACTCTTCCAAACTACACACAAATGCATGTAATTAACCGTGGACTTCCGTATTTTGAAAGTTGCCTAGGTATATTTGAGTGGTGCTTAAGACTCCAGGTGCTTAAGAAACTGTTTTCTGTTTTATGGGATTTAATTTAGGGAGAGTATATCCATCATCCTTTTAAAGTGCATGGAAGTTAACTGCAAATACAATTAACAAATGCTTCGTTGGTGGAGTGAATTGCAAAGTTTTTCCCATCAGTAGTTGTTTACCAATTAAAACAGCTAATCTTGAAACGAGCTGAAGTTCGTATTAATGAGGTGAGTGAAGAATCAAGAGACAATGTAAAATTGAGTGACTTTTTTTATTTCCGCACTATCTTAATGGTAAACATTCTATGGCAGGGGTACTCAACCTTTTTTTCTGTTGGGTTGCATACATATTTCAGCTATTTTACGCGGACCGCATACGTATGTTAGTTATTTCACACCGGCCGCAACATGAGAATAAATGGAGGAGGGGGGAGAAATGCTTTAAGACCAAGATAGCATCGGTAATTTAAAATGTGGAAAATTGATCAAAACATTATAACTTCTGTTTTGCTTTTTTAATTATTATTTTTATATTTTTTATTTTTTCACACTAACACTAAATTAGAAACATTTAAGAAACACTCCTTCACAATTTCTGAATCAGTAAACGATTTCATAGGATTACCAATAATATAACTAACTTCATAGGATGTCTTTGTTACCGCTGCGATACTACCACTGACAAAACACTTAGCTGCTGTTGTAAAGAATGTTCTAGAAAGCCTACTTGTCACACTTCTTGAAAAAGATCTTCGAGGGAAAGTGTCATTGAATGATTCCTGTTTATTGGTATTTTTTAAATGTAGCACTTTCGTGGCAAATCAAACATTTACTAAACCATGTTTGTTTTTCACTACAAAATAGTCAACCTCCCAATCGTCTTGAAAGGATATATTTTCTTCGAATATTTTTTCGCTCGCAAGATATGAAAGATACTTAAAAATTAGTTCCACCCATAAAATGGTCGCTAATCCACTGTTGCCTGTTACCGAAGACCGTAACTGTTCCAAATAGAAAAGAAATATCAATTCGTACCCGTACGTCACCAACAGCAAAAAGCAAAATTGATATATGTGATTTCTTGACAAAGAATTTCCCACCAAATTTTTAATACAATGTTCTTAAATAAGTAAATTTCTCAGAGCAATGGGCCATGACCGGGCCACTTAAAAAGGCTAAGTGGGTCACATGCGGCCCGCGGGCCACAGGTTGAGTATCACTGTTCTATGGGAACAAAATAAACCTCGAAATAACTTAACACTTAAAAAATGACTGATTAATATATCTGTTGATTTCTTTCGTGTTGAATGTACGTGTTGAATTCCCAGTTGAAAAATGATTTTATTTCTCTAGATAATCTCCCTTAACTGTAACACACTTGGTGCACAACGTTTATCGAACATCAGTATTACTCGTACTTCCCGGAAGTGAGAGTTTGGAAGGCTCAGAAAATATTCCTTTCCGGTCGGTCCTCTTCATTGTGTGTGGATGTGAAGCGCTTCGCAGAAACAAATTTCTTCAAATTAGGGAACAGATGTAAGTCTGAAGATGCCAAATGAAAGGCATTGGGATGGGGAGGTGGATGTCCGAGTAAATCTTACGCCAAAAAAAAATCCCACTGTTATCCCATTAAGACATGTCATCCACGTTCCTTGACCGACGTTCAAAATTGTGAGACTCATCAATCAACAAGAGCTTTCGTGAACAATCCAAGTGTGAAATTACTAAACTTTCAATCAAGCTTCGCACAAATTTCATCAAAGAAAAATTTTATTTTAGCTACTTTTTATTAAATAGTTACAATTAATATAAATAAATATGTATATACATATGACAGAAACACAACATTAAGTGGCAATTAATTTTTATTAAATATCATTAAAGTATCGTATTGTCATCCAAAACAATCGTGTATACAAAGTTTCAGTTCAACTGAATGTTTTAAAACGTGAGAAAAAACCTTTTCAAGTTTTGACACAAGTCGACAAAAGGGTCGCTAAGTCGCCAAAAATGCTGCCAACGTGGCTGTATTGGTAGTTCTTTAAATAATTAGTTTTAATCAATTAATTTTATTAATTATAATTAAATTATTGTATTGTCATCCAACAAAATCATGTATATAATTGAGAGCTTTAAAATGTATTTTATTAACGATTGAAAATTCCACCATGATAAATAAATAAATAAATAGAGAGTGTGTGAGAGTTATATAATATAGTAGGAATCGAATAACAGCGAAAACATTCTGAATTGCAATGCGTTCAATTAATTTTTAATGACAAGCATCTTTATAATTCATACTGATTATGTGAAACATATTCTAAAAAAGATGAAAAAATAGAGCTACGAGAAAAGATAGTAAACAGATATTAAATTATATATTAATATACAAAAAAAAAATTATTGATAATGATCATTTCTTGGGTATATTTTTAAATGATATAGTTTGCAATTTAAAGCCATTTTTTCTGTCTGTGTTTTTATTAACAATCGTTTATTTTACAGATTGTTTTCACTGGATTTTCAAATGATTTTTCTACAATTCTGATATTTGATAGGAAACTTAATTTCAGAGGTAAGCTAATTATTCTACTAAAAATTACGTTTGACTTCTTAAAAAAAGCAATAAACTTCTCCATCTTTTCTAAATAATAGAATTACCACAGAAAAATATTGTACATATTGTTTTTAAATATAGTATTATATAATAATTTGAAAAAAAATTATAAAATCTTGCAAACATTAAAGAGTCTGAAGAAGCATACCTTAACTGTAACGAAATACTAAATAAGATTTTAGAAATGACATAATGAAAAATAATTTCTGCTAAAAATGCATTATATTCAAAACTAAATAAATATATTATGTATATCTACCCCCATAGAATTATTTTTATTCTTTTGCAATTAACATACATCTTGTTAACCTCAAAAATAAATATGCTGCCGGAAAATTTCACCAGCTAAATAAATAAGAAAAATATTTTTCTCAGAAGTAGAGATAAATTTCGCACTTAGCTGACTATTCATGCAAATATTGCCCACTGTGCATACACCATAACAAATTTCATATTAAATTTATTCCAGAAAATATTTACAAGGTACAAGAAATCTTGATAACAAAATATCGTGTGCTAATTTTATAATTTCAATAGAGAGGACAGACTGCTTTTTTATATTCTACCTTTCCCCTTTTCAAAATTTATTCTCCAATTCTCAATTTTTCTTTAAAAATAACAATAAAATTATAGTTAAAGAATTCGTTGAACTATTTTTAGCTCTGAAATTTCAATGCGACGCAAGAGATAGAAATAGAAAATATCAGTTTAAAATTTATGAAAATAATACTCTTATTTATCATTTTTTGTATCTCAATCAGTCAATTTCTATTCACAATATAAATTAAATATTTTTATTTTATTCATTAAATATATAGACGTACTGAATATTAATTCAATTAAAACATTTCCTTTATCAAAAGAAATAAAAACATTTTGAAAGTAGTTCTTCGTGACTAAAAAAAAATAACAAAATAGCATTTTTTTATTATATCTTTTTTATTATATATAAATATTAGCCCCCGTCAAAGCTAGGTTTAGCCTTTAGTATTTTATTAATTAGTTAAGGTATATGACTACACGTTGGGAACCGTGATTTTAAAAAGGCGCATAAATGGATAATTTTCATTATATTTAGTGTCACTTAGATTAGAATACATGTATAAAATTGTTTTAAGGACATTTTGACAAAATGTCCTTAAATACAATATTTCGGCAAAAAATTAACTTAGAATAACCTTTCTTCAAAATGTTCTCCTTTTATGAAAAATGCTTCTATTATAATAATAGTTTGCCTGTATATAGCTCAGACATCTGTACAGAGGCTCAACTATTATTTTTGAAAAACTCACATTATTTTCAGAGTTACAACCATTTGAAATAATTATCGCGGCGTTTTTTTCTTAAAATTTCTCTCCTCTGTTGTCGTAAAACAAGGATAAACCCACTTCGAAGTGATATATTTCAAAAATTCTAGTTGAGCCTCTGTACAGAAGTTTGAGCTATATACAGGCAAAATATTATTATAATAGAAGCATTTTTCACAAAAGGAAAATATTTCGAAAAGGGGTCATTCTATGTTCATTTTTGTCAAAATATTGTATTTTAATAATTTTTTATTGTAATACTAATCTTAAAACAATATTTTGTGTACATTTTCTTATCTAAGTGACACTAAATATCATAAATATTATCCATTTATACGATTTTGCAAACTCACGGTTCTGAACGTAGTCGGATGCCAATACTTACTTGGCGTCACTCAGGCCTTAGGCCCTCTAGAGAATCCTCATTCCCCCCACCCGATATGGGGGTTGCGGGAGGGGGGGTACGTTAAACCACTGATAAGAAATACATACAGTGAAAATCTCGCTTAACGCTGAACTCAAGGGATTGAAATATTTTTTCGTGTTAAAGGATATGGCAAAAAAAACCCCCATATATCAAGAAGATTAAGTTTATTAGAGTTTATTTTACTTTCTATAAGAAAAAAAAAACGACGCACCAAGAAAGAGTGGCCCGATTGTAATGAAATTTCGTATGCAAAGACATTTATACCGGACATGCGAATGATTAAAATTTGGTGCCCAATGGATGAATAGCGGGAGCTACAGCGCATCGGAACTGCGCACTCAGCAGATGCCTATTAGAAGCGGTTCGCAGTCTGATGGTCAAAATTTCTGTTGCATTGCGATTTAGGATACCTTTTAACGACTGAAAAAATGCCTCCCTGTAGGATTCAAGCTCATAACGAGCAACTGTCAGAGTTTGAAAGAGGTCGTATCATTGTATTGAAAGAGGCAGGTTGGGCAAATCGGAGAACCACTTGTCATATGGGTCGAAGGGATGCGGCCATTAGAAGATGCTGACAAGAATGGGTGGACAATGGTAGATTTCAGCATCATGATGGTAGCGGTCGACTTAGAGCCACAGCAGATCGGAAAGACTGATTGATTGTTAAATCATCTGTCACAGCACCTGATTCATCGTTATCAACCATCAGACGTGCGACCTACACACAAGTGTCCACCATGACCATTCATAGACGGCTGATAGAGAAAAATTTACACTCGTACCCACGACTACGCCACCTGCCATTTACGCCTGCTCACTGTTGAGCCAGATTACAGTGGTTCTTGGCTCGATAAGGTTGGAATTATACTGACTGGGGACGTATAGTGTTTAGCGACTAATCCTGCTTGCAACTGTGTCCTGACGATCATCGAAGACGTGTCTGGAGACGCCCAGGGCAGCGTGCCGATCCTGCTTTCACTATTGCACGACACATAGGCCCTCAACCTGGAGTTATGGTCTGGGGTAACATTTCTTTTGACAATCGGACGCCTTTGGTCGTCATTAAAATCACACGTACAGCACAGCGGTACGTCGACGACATTCTGAGAACTGTTTTGCTACCGTTCTTTAGCAGCACTCTGGCCTTATTTTTCAGAAAGAGAATGCCAGACCACATAAGAAACGTGTTGTTGTGAATCGTCTTAAATCTTGTCAAAAAATTCCTTGACCAGCCAGATTACCAGATCTCTCTCCAGTCGAGCATGTCCAGGATATGATGGGAAGGCGACTGCATCTACCAGGGAATATTGATGACCTGGCCCAACGACTGGAGCAAATTTGTCAAGAAATACCGCAGGAGACTATGAGGGTGCTTTATCACTTATGCCACGTCGTGTGGCAGCTTACTTCCAGGCTGGAGGTGGTTCAACACTTTACTAAGCTCATTAATGTGTAACTCCGAAATAAACCATTCAATTTTTCTGAAATTTTAATTATTTTATATTCTGTGTGTAATCTTTCTACCCACCAATTTTTGTCCCTATGGGAGAGAGCGTTTTTGGTTCGTCATTTTTTTTTTTTTTGTTTTTTGTTGTTGTTATAGAGTGTATTTACAAAGATATCTATCTATGCTAATATTTAATAAAAATCAAAGAAACAAAAGCATTCACAAGAACTCAAAAAGAAAAAATCAAATACAAAAATTTAAAATTTTTTGAAGAATAAACATTTATTGAGTTTTTCGAAAATAATCTGATATTATCTTTTGCCTTTTTTTTTTTAGCTTCAAATTGTCAATAAATTGTTCGATATCGATCATTTTGTTATTCATTTCACCATTGGAATGTGCGTCTAAGTAACTGCACATACTTTTCATGACGTTCCTCATTTCGAATGATGTGGGAACACACGAGTTGCTTTATTCATTTTATATTCATCGATGGAATCTGCATCAATGATATTTTTTGAGCACTGAACAAACTCAAAAATGTCTTTGTTTACCATAATTGGGTCTGTACCACTGGCGTAACTAGTTTTGAGTAGGCCAGGGGCGTAGCTACCACCGTATGAATACCGCCCCAAGCTACAGGGACCACAACACGTGTAACTACAGTCTCATAACATGGCTCTCATATGTGAAATGGGGCCCTGAAGGAATTTTGATACAGGGCCCACTCAGAACTAGTGACGCCAGTTTAATTTTTTTACAAAGCATAGAAAATTATCCTTGGCGTCGTTGGCGAAGTTTTCACCTAATCCGTGATTTATTTCCATGGCTTTTTACTTTGAAGTCTCTGGGTTTTCATTCTTCATCATCTACTTTTATCGTATCATCTGTCTTCTGAAACAATTATGTTTCGGCGAAATCTACACAGAGACTTACTGAACTTCTTTTTAGTTCCATAAAAATACTTCCGAGAGTGAGCCGCAGCTATAAGTAGTTATTTGCTGCACTGATATAGAATCTAGGAAGAGCTATTTCCAATGTAGAAAGAAGAAAATAAGTTTTATAGTAACTTTTTCACACTCTATAAACGAACAGCAAGTTGATAAACTCCATACATAAATAGCCGGCATGTAGCAACAAAACAGATAAACGGCGCCTGGTTATTCTCGAATTAGAAATCGCGGACTGTTGTCCATTTCCGGTTGATACGCTATACTTGTCACAACCTTGAAAAAAGCAGTCAGTGCATTTCTGGAACAACCAAACATTTAGAACGCACCGGGGAGCCGGGAAGGGGGGTTGTGGAAAGTAATGCTGAACGTCGCGACAAATGACAGTGAACGTGAAGATTTTTCTCACTCTATCACATTTTTCAGTCAAATAATTCAAACGACTCTTCATCCGTTGCTTTTAGAACCAATAACTCATTGGAATTTTTACTTCTTTCCTGGCTCGAAGGTTGTCTCCCAGACCCGTTTCCTTACGGGTTCTTTTTCTTTTTTTTTGGTTTATATGTAATTCTTCTGGATGTCTATTAGCGCAGGACATGTTTATGCGTCCGCCGTTGCTTTGATGTGCAAGAAAAATGGTTCGCTAGTTATTGAAGTTGAAGTAGTAGTGTTTTTTTTTCTCTTTCCTTCAGATTTTGACTAATTGATGGTTTTTGATTAAAAAGACGTGAGGTGGAACGAAATTAAGTTTTCTTCTCCTTATCGTTTTTGCATAAAATGATATTTTCGGAATCATTTTCAATAAAATTGGATAATTACCCAATGAAGTATACTTATGTATCATTATTCATATGTTTTTTTTTCTGTAAATGTAATGTATCCTCCCCTCTCCCCCCTTCTTTTTGATGTTATTCAGACTCATATATTAAAATTAAGTGATGTCAAGAGAAAGGGAGGACGGGGTATTTGACATATGCAAAAATTAACCACCAATTGCAGATAAGCTGACCACTGATTTATCAAATACATATATTGTTATTTGTTGTTTTCTCTTTAAATAAGACTCTGATATATTGATCATTAGAAACTTGATTTTTTAGTAATATTCAATAGATAAAGATAAGTTGAAAATAGAATCTGTACATAAGTAGGAGAGAGTGAGTGTTATACTAACGTCAAACTATAAAGCTGAGTGAGGGTTATTGGCGACGGACCTCGTAATTTTTAACCAATTTCAAATGACAAGGACGGCACCTGAGCGAACACTCCCTCTCCTAACTTCCACGACACACCAATAGAAGGATTTTGAGCCTCAACAGAATTAATTTGCAGCGGTCTCCTCTACACAGGGGTCTTCAACGGCACCAGGCTCGAGCTCGTAATGCGCCAGCCAGGAGCCTGTGGCCACATACATATGAAGGTGAAAAACGATTCACTCATCACGGAATCTCCGGAACTATGACATACAAACTTGAAAATTTGGTAAGCATGTTTCTTTTGTTGAGAAAGAAATCCGCTGAGGGTGGGTTTTTGTTAAAATCAATTCCTAAGGGTTTTATGGGGGGATATTATAGACAAAAAAAATTCCAGTTTTTAAACTATTAGACCTGCAGACTTTTTATCTGGTTGCATGTTTCTTTTGTTGAGTAGAGTGTGTGGAAGTGTGGGTAGGAAGATTAAAAGATAAATATACTTCCGTTTTAAAAATTCAGGTCCTGTCCTTTTTTTAATCAAAAGACAAGAAATATTAGAATGTTTTGGAATAAAATTTGGATGTCAATAACTTATAAACTATACATAGTCATATGACATAATTAAATACCTAACGAAGTTGGTGGATATTGGCTAATATAATAACGAAGATGGTTGTTTGCTTAATTTTTACAAGGTCTCGAAATATTCTCTTTGGAGCATGGTGAAATAAATTTCATTGGGTGAGATTTCAAGTTCAGCATCGATTGCATATTACAAGTTACAATCATCAAAAAGCTTGTTTTAGATCTATGTTTAATAATTTAAATAAAAACTGCCTAGTCACGTTCTGATTAAGACTCTAAAACAATATACATGCAACGATGTTCTAACAATAAATTATATATAAGCAGTATCTCAGCATTGTATAACTGCAAATACTACACACTAAAGAAGTAAGCTGCATAACGATATGGTTTAAAATAGAGATAACAGCTTGGAAAAACACAAAGATTTATTTTCCTTTTTCATAACCACCGTGTTCTGCATCTACCAAATTCTCAGAAGTTTTCTAACGTCTTTTTAAAGTTGCAAACGATAAATGTCATTTGTCATTGGAATATTAGTTGAATAAATATATCACAAGCAGGATGAAATTAATTTTTGTTGGTTTTTCTTAGCCGCCTCAGAAGCATAAAGGTTGGCCAGCTTCATTTAATTCGTACACTATTTCAACATTGTTTGTGGATATTTATTCTTATTTAAAAAAATATCGTTTTTCTTTAAAAACATTCTTCAAGTTTTTCTTTAAAATTATAGTTTTCATAGGGTACAACTACTAAAAAACGTTTTTTTTTTAATATTTATTTAAAGTATACGTATTACCTAATGTTTTTAAGTTATAATGGAAACTTTTAAAAATGTAGAAATTGTTTCAAGTATGCACTCAACTCGAGCAGGTATCACTCGTGAAATACATAGCATCTGATTCTTTAAAATGTGCCACTCTTCGAAAATTCTAAAAGAACTTGAATGTTCTACAGAATTTTATCCTGATGTTTTAAAGTAAGTGCTGCGCAAGTGTAGAAATCCAATACTTTTGGCAAGTAAGCTCAATCGAAATGCAAAATTTAGAGTAATACATCTATAATTCCTTTAAATATTTTATCTAATTTATTCATATTTATGAGAATAGAGAATTTAACATAAATTGAAATCTTAAAAATTTTGCATGCACTTCTAATAATTTTTTAAAAAGTTTATGTAAATTTTTTTTATAAAAAAATGCTTTTGCTAAAAAATTTTTAAGCTTACCAAGCATAAAAATTGTAGGCTTGTTTATGTTATTTATCGGTACAGCTATCCATCGTCTATGAATTGAGAAATATCTCCGAAACGAGAATTTGGCTTAAGAAAATTACACTTTCGGAGAGATTTTAACTATTTTTGCTGTGTTGAATTTTCCTTAAAGCAAATTCATACGTCTGAAACATATTTACTGAGGATATCATCAAATGCTCGTTATGAGTTCCAAATTGCCGTTGGATGTGAGACACTAGTTTTTTCTTTTTCTTTATTCTTCTGATGTTAACTATTTTGGTGTTCAAAATCTCCAGACAGGCATGATTATTTACTTCTTTCATTCTACGTCATTATTGGTGAAAATCTGACTGAATCACACAAATATAATATTTATCTAACAGTGTGTGACGAAATAAAAGTTGTTCGCAGAATAGAGTTAAGAATTTGTATTACAACCTTTGACAATAAAGTTCGGAGAATGAAGTCAGAACGGAAAATCTGGCAACACTTGCGAAACAAAACTTTGCGCATGCGTAGCGGCAGCAGTTGACCATCTGCCCCCCTCCCCATTGTACAGTTGAGCGTCGTTTGTGTTCCTGTAAGACTTGTTTTACAAAGGGCTTGTTTAGTGCGTTGGTTCTTAACTGAGTATAGGGAAATGAACGGACAAAAGATCAGTAGCAAGTTTTGTTTTAAGCTTGGCAAGACACCGACAGAAACTTATTCGATGCTGGTATGTGTTTATGAAGACCGAACATTATCCATGAAATGTGTGTACGAGGGGTTCGCCCGTTTTTGAGAAAGCCGGGACAATGTTTCTGACAACTCCCGTAGCGGAAGACCGGCGACCTCCGTCAGTGACGAAAACATTGAGAAAATGAGTGTCAAGGTTTTAGTCAAGGCATTATCCACAAAGAATTTCTACTTGAGGGAGCGATGATGAAGGCTGCAAGGTACATTGCAGTTTTGACCCGTTTCATGAAATGTCTACGCAGGGTCCGACCCCAGTACGCACACAACGAGGTTCATTGTTTTTTGTTTACTACAGTGCTCGCCGTAACACGGCCAATATCGCCAAAAAGTTCCTAGTAAAAAAGAGGGATTTAGTGAATTGAACATCCTCCATACTCGCCAGATCTCAATCCTTCAGACTTCTTCCTATCCCCATGACTCAAACTCGTTTTAAAAAAGGAAAGAGATGTGACGATATTCCTGACATCCAACGAAACGTGACGAGACTTTCGAACTCCATCCCAAATGAAGACTTCTTGCAGAGTTTCCAGGACATGTATAGCAGGTCTCAGCGTTGCATAGTTATGGGAGGGAACTATTTTGAAGAACAGTAAGGTTACTTTCGTTAATATTTTATTTACATTATTGTTACATGACTATTCACCGAACGCTATTGACAGAGGTTGTGTATGTATGATGTTATATGGAGATAATCGGCTTCCTACTTTGCCTAATTGTTCTGAAACAGGGCATCTTAACATCTTTGATTCGAAATTTGGTTTTGTTTTTAAAAAACTTACTTGCATAGATAAGGTCATATAAAAAGTACAAAATATAATGTACTTATTTATATGTTTTATAACTACAAAACCTTTCAAGAATGTATCATTAACTTACACCTGAGCTAGCACCCCACTTTCCAGGCTCTCTCATCCAGCTAACGTGAGGATTTCATACCTCAACAGACTTACCCTCTACAAGATGGGTCATTAGGGGCATCACAGACTGAAGAAATGTTGGACACGATTTTATGACCATAACCACTCAGCTAGCGAACCCACTTTTTCAATGTAAAAGATTTATTTCAACTGTAGATTGGCTCACAATTATTGAACATGAGGTAGTAAAAAATAGAAATTTAAATCTTGAGGCTATATTAGGTAATTTAACTAAAAATATAAGAAGCATACACGAATATACACTGAAGAGCCAAATTATAATGACCACTTGACACACGGTGAGAAGGCTATTAAAAGGGAATGCAGGTATAATATATAATGTGAAGTATAAATTGAACTGTGTTATTTGCGAAGAATTGAGGAGGAAACGCGATTTAACTACGTTTGAACGTGGGATAACTGTAGGTGCTCGAAATGTCGCAACCAGTATCGGCAAAACTGCTGCTCTTGCGAAGTGTTCGATAGCAGCAGTTATTAATGTTTGCAGTAAGAGGATTACCAAGAAGAAAACTGATTCTCTACTTCGGTTTTGTGGTCGTCACAGAGTGCCGAATGCAAGAATTGTTATTGTTCAGTCCAACAGAAGGAAAACTGTGTCAAACTGCGATGGGTCTTAATCAAAAAGTTACTTTGAACATCTCTGAATGAACTGTTCGCCGTACATCATACCACATAGACTACGGTAGCCAACTATGGTAGGCTATGGATTTGTTCGAAAACCTCTACTGTCGGCCTTGAACAAGAGCAAAAGTCCCCAATTCTCAAAGGAGAATAAGAACTGGACAGTAGATGGCTAGAAAGGGTCATGTGGTCTGATGAATTGCGAATATGGAGAAGACATAACGACAACATGAACACAACCTGCATTGCCACAATTTTTAAAGTTGACGGATGCCATATTACAGTTTGGAGGATCTTTTCTTGGTATTGCATAGGTCCTGTGATTCATATGGAGGCACCTCTGAATATCCAAAAGTATTTAAACGCAATTGCATATCACATTCATCCTGTTATGTTAATGATCTATCCTGCTGCGGATGGATACTTTCTGCAGAGCAATGCTCCCAGTCTTACAGCTGGCGTTGTTTGCAAATGGTTCGAGGAACATAACTGAAACTTAACCTTGCTTAGTTAGCTTTCACGATTACCAGATCTCAATCCAATTGAGAATGTGTGGGATGAGATCGAATGGAGCATCTGGTTGCTAAATCGGGTACCATCCAATCTGAAAGCAGGGGAAAGAGCAATTCATCGGATATGATCACAGATTCCTCATACTACATACCAACATCTCATAGAGTCCATGACAAGAAGAGTCCATACAGTATAAAGGGCAAAAAGTGATCAAATATTGTATTGAAGGGGTGGTCATAGTAATTTGACGACTCAGTGTATGTTCATGTCTTCGGCCCACATATATAACAATTAATTTTACAATGTAATGTAATAATACATTAAATTATTATAAATCCAACTTAGTGCTGATGTTCAAATTCAACAAGAAATTTGAATAGTTGCGAGGGTAGCCCATTTTTTTCAATTCATCTACTATTAGCTCACACTCTCTATATATTTATTTATTTATCTTGGTGCAATTTTCAATCGTTAATAAAAACATTTTAAAGCGCTCAAATGAGTTGAAATTTTATATTCATGATCATTTTGGGTGACAATACAAAAATTTAATTATAATTAATAAAAATAATTGATTAAAACTAATAATTTAAAGAATTACAAATACGGCCACGTTGGCATCATTTTTGGCGACTTAGCGACCCTTTTGGCAACTTGTGTCAAAACTTGAAAAGGTTTTTTTCGCACGTTTTAAAGCAGTGCTCCGCAACCTTTTTATCGCTGCGGACCGGTCAACGTTTGATAATTTTACCGCGGCCCGCTGAGGGTGGAACACGTTCATTGTTTATATTTTAGATTGTTTTGATTTAACAATTTTAAATTAGTTACATTTAAAAATGCCTTTAGAATAAAATATAGTTACATCAAAAATGAATAAAAGTGTTTTAACGTGGAATATAAAGTAATTTTCCGTGTTAAGTTGCGCAAATCCGAGAGAAATGCACCACTTTAAATAAAATGACAATAGTTTAATGTTCTTCAGGCGGCCCGGCACCATTTGATCCACGGACCGGGGGTTGCGGATTACTGTTTTAAAGCATTCAGTTGAACTGAAATTTTATATACAAGATTGTTTTGGATGACAATACGATACTTTAATGATAATTAATAAAAATTAATTACCATTTAATGTTGTGATTCTGTCATCTCTGTGTACATATTTATATTAATTGTAACTATTTAATAAAAAGTAGCTAAAATAAAATTTTTCTTTGTTGATCTAAGTAGGAATTGACTTCAAAAATTTTTTTGTATTACTTGTTTTTAAAAACTTTTATTATAATTATTCCGTCATTCTCAAAACCTTTTATTTAAATTTAACTTCATTGGTTTGTAATGTTATATTTAATCTTATTCCAACAGCCATAAAATTTCCGGATGAGGAAAATGTTTTATCTGCAATGATCTGTTAATATTATAAAACATTAGTAAATATTCAAAACAAATATCTTTTTAATAATTTTTTCTCAAATGTTGACACTAACACGTGTGCGATGCTTAGTAATTCCTCACAATATATCTCATTTATAAATTATAACGGTTATTGTGAGCTTTATGTTTTGATTATTTTAAGTATTTTTTGATAAAAAATAGAAGAACCTTTCCTCTTTTTAGATATTTCTCTGTTGAAGTGAATATGATTCATACTTTGGAAATTGCAGACAGTTTTTTCTATTAAATTTTGCAATATTATTAATGTATAAGAATCTTTCAAAAATATTATTACTGTAAATTAATGACTCATTTCCTTGACACTTTCATGAATGAAGATTAGGAAAGAGGATATTAGTTCACAAATCATATTTCTTCTCATAAATAACTTTTTTTTCGTCTTTGAAGATATATGTTGTTACACAGTATACAACGTTAGGGTGACTTTTGGAGCTCATAGTCCCGTCGGACTCAAATCTCCTATCCTGGAATTTTAGATGACTGTGAAAAATTTACCATTGCTCATTTTAAAAAGGTATTAAAATAAAATGAAAAATTAATATTGGAAGATCTAGAATATATAAAAATTTAATGGGTGAAAAACTTTTAAAGTTAAATAAAATGAAAATAAAAGCTCTTTTAACAGCTAGAAAATCATTTTTTCAATCGTCCATTAAGTGGGCGGAGTTACGGTGGCCAATCGGGTTGCAGCAAGAACCGAGATCAGAAATTGCGGGAAAAAATATCAGGAGGTGGGGATTTGATTGATTGGGTGAAAGGAAGCGATATTATTCAGCCAAGAGTTCATTTAACGGGGTATAAGAATTTTGAACCATGGTCAATGACGGGTAGCCAATCAGAGCAAACCGTGTTTGGCTACCGCCCACGTCGCGTCCTGGTTGGCGTTTGCCTCGACTTTGTTGCCCTGCCCTCCCCAGTTTTGGGCAGGGTTCTCATGTTGGCCCACGTCCCTCTTTGCCATTCTATTCTGGGGAGCTGAAGGGTGAAAGGAAGCGATCGCTGTCGCTCGCGATCGATTTAATTATTTTCGTTTTCAGAGCAAACTGCGATTCAACAAAGTTGGATCGCAGTGAGGAGAATTTGGAATGAAAAAATTAGAAAATTAAAGAAAAAATAAGTAAAAATAAAAGAAAAAATTAATTAAAATCAGGATTGACCAAGATATCTCTTGGTCTACGAATGAAGTGGTAAGTTGGATAGAGAGGTGGGGATAGCTTGGATAGATGGGTTTTCATGTCCATCTACGTTATTAAAGAAGTTAATTGCGAGTTTACGGATCGTTTGTCTGATGGTCGGGATATTACATGCTGTTTTAATGTCAGCATTTCTCATGTACCAGTGGGCATCGAGAATTTGTCTTAGAATTACATTTTGGGTGCTTTCAATTAGGTCGATATTGGTTCTTGCTGCATGCGCCCAGATTGGAGGAGCATAAGTTAGAAGGGGTTTTAAGATCAGAGTGTAGATAAGCATTTTATTATGTCTATTCAATTTAGACTTTTTACAGATTAGAGGGAATAAAGTCGACGCGAAGCATTTTTAAATTTATTTCTAACGTGTGTAATGTGTTGTCTGAACGTGAGATTTTTATCAATTATAACACCGAGGTATTTGGTGTGCTGAGACCAGGGAATTCTTTGGTTTTGGAGCGTGATTTCGGGGGGTTGTTACACACTATGTTTAATTCCCTCCCCCTTTTAAGACTTGTTTGAGATGCTTTGATTTTTACCGTTGCTTTTCATGTACGCAAAACATTTTTTTTATCCAAAATTTATAATAAATCTTCAAGTGTAATAAACTCTCTCTGTAATTTATATATGCATGAGTGGAAACATTTATTAAAAATATCATATTCTTAAAAAATTGATGATATAACTGTATCAGTGATTCTCAACCACTGTACAGTGGCGCTTTTGTATGCCGCCATATTTTATTAAAATTATTAATTACTATCTGAGAAAAAAGTAATATCTGGAACCGAATAACATTCGGCTGTTTCATAGAAATAAACAAAGGGCATTCGTGGCATATTTAACTGATCTTTTCGAAGATAGATGGATATAAAAAAATTTGATTGGGTTCCGTAATACATTTGTGATCGATATATCATTGAATTAGTTTTTGAAAGGAAAAACGACGCCTGTAATATGATTTAATTTTAAAAACGAAGAATCAATTAAT